>BSBK01000282.1:980000-1107500 GCA_027943335.1 Chamaecyparis obtusa | reverse complement strand
CAACATGGAGATCAAGAGGCTACCTTCTTGGAGATGCAAGATTAGTTGAGGTAAGATTGGTTTGATGTCAGATTTGGACTAGAATTGCCCTTCAAGGATATGTGAAATTGCAGATGAGATATTCTAAAAGCCATGCCCATCACAATAATGACATTGTAAGAATTTGCAAATAGCAAAGATTGAACCAAGGATCTAGAGGTAAAATAAAAGCACAAGAGAGATTATATGAATGCAATGATTGATATTGAATTGATCTAATAAATTCACCTTGATACATGATTACATAATAGGCCTCCTTATATAGGAAATGCAATAAGAGAGAAAGATAAGAGGCTGATAAGCTATCACCTATGCTAGGTGTAATCACATGTCCACCAAATGTGGATCATCCTCCATTATGCAATGAAGTATGTGCGATGGGATTAGGATGATAATGTGATAAGAGCACTAAAGGTGGATCTCACACTAAAAGTAGAATTTCTCTGACACCATGTGCTTAATTGAGGTGCAAACTCCTAGGTGTCTCAATCATTGACTACTATGCAATGCATTAACTTAAGTAAGATTAAGTAAAGTGTAATTAAGAATATTTAATTACACCAGCACCCTCCCTTAAGTGCAACTTAAGGGAATGCACTTAAACTCACAATGTAAGATGGGTCCTGGCTACCAGGCCATGTTAGGTACCCATGTACAATATGCAATGCAATACATGAAATGCATAACTCTCATAAAGTGAAGAAAGAGGGAAAACCTCATGGGAAAAAACCTCCCCCAAAAAGAGAGAAGAAAATAAGATGCATGGATGGATGGAGTGCTCAAGACCCCCCAAGAACTACATACATCAAGTATATACAAAGAATTATCCCCCCATAAGGATAATTATAGACATGATATCCGTCCCATAATGTAGAAGCTCCCATGTTGATGAAGAGTACCTGCAAACAATAGATCAAATAATGTCTACAAGAAACATGTCTCCCCTTTGGAAGAAATAGATACATCAAATGATGAAGCCAATCCTTGTGCAAATGGAAGGAGGAAGAAGATTAAGGTCTCCATGTATGAATCTCTAAAGACTGAATAGGAATCTCCAAGTTCAAAGAATCTATCACCTCATGTGACAAATCAAGTGAAGAAGGAGAAGAATCAAGTGTGCCAATCTCAAAAGAAGGTGAAGAAGTATCCCTAACTATGATGCTATCATCAAAGGAAAGAGAAACCCCCTAATGTATGTCTTCCAAATCTGCATCATGAGAATCAACAAATGTTGAAGAGGCATCCAAGTAGTCATCACATTCTGCAAGATCTGAAACACTATGATCATTGTGCTGAATAGTAGAGCCCATGTCTGACGAAGCAGGAGGTGGAGAAGTAGGAAGCTCAACACTTGTCTCAACAACAAAATGATTCAAGTGCCCAAAGTTCTCCTCATAATTATCCCTTGGAAAAGGGATGTGTACATCATGAATATCATCATCATCATCAGCAAAATGTGAAAAGAATACAAGCGTGATGTATGATCAACAACTCCCATAGCTATGAAAACTCTACTCTCCATGTCCCTAATGTAGACAAAATCAGGAGTGAACTCAACAATTTTACCTTGTGCCCCATGTGTAATTTGGTAAATAGAAAGGAGATTAGTGGTCAAGGATGGTACACAAAGAACATCATTAAATGTCCCCTCTCCCATAGGAATAGAACCTTTCCCTCAAACTCTCATTAATGTGTTTTTACCTATCAAAATATTAGGAGAATTACAAGGCTCAATAGAATAAAACTATTAGGAATGAATGCTAAAGCCTTTGGCAGTCATTCTATAGCAGTGATTGTTGCATTCATGACTATGATTGTCATTGATGTCAACACAGTGTTATTCTGGAGTTTAGCAGAGAAGCAGGCACAGTTTTGTTTTTCGCACATGTTATATTGCAAATTGAGCTATGCACAGTTGATGGTATGTTATTTGGTGTGTTATTAACCTATGGTTAAGAGCGCAAAAATAAATTCATTTATTCATGGAAGTTATAATCATTTTGGTGGAAGCAGTATTTTGGCAGTGTTCTTGAGTAGCGGTTTTTGGTAATCAGAGGATATCTCCTAACAGGGATGGAATCTGATTCTACACAGTTAAAGGGAAGTTTGAGACTCATTGGTGGTGATGTGGTTCATAGTGCAAACTTTGAGGTCACACGATTGGAAAGTTATTGTAACTGGAAGCTGACAGTTTTTATGTAATTTTGATGTAGCATGTTGAAATTATTATTTTATATTTGGATGCCGACTCATTTGTAATTATTTGAGTGTGGTATAAAGGAAGGAATGTTTTCCTTGTTGTTATGGGATTGTAATAGTGGTGATATGAAATTGTGAAAGTTGTGATGCGAATGTATGCATGAAGTGAAGAAAAGAGCTAATTCAGTGATGAAGGAAGACTTGTGAAGTACAGAGATCTGGATTTGTGATCTTGTGTAGTAGAGAGTGTGGTTTTGGCATAGTGTGAAGGAGGTAACATATTTCATATTATTCTATTGAATAATCCTAAGATCTATTGGACAGTGAGTTCAAAGATCTTGCCTTGAAGCTGTTTGGGTAGTGGGTCCTTCTATCTTCCATAACTCCTAACAGGGTTAGAATATTTTAACAGGGATTCAAAATCTCCTAGCAGAGATTCATATGTACTAAATGTATTTCATAAGACTCCTAACAGGGTCCATCTTTTCACAAGGAACTTTCATATTAGTACATCATTTTGTGGGCATCATTCCCACTGGGGTTTACTCTTTGATCAAGAGGTTCCCTAGTTAACATATCTTGTGTTATTGTGTCATTGTGTATGATTATCTTTCTATGGTTGTTATTGCATTGATTATATGGTTTATAGCTTTTGAAGTTGATATTGAAGTTGCTAAATGGTTTAATTACTAGATAACTGATTCACCCCCCCCCCCCCCTCTCAGTTATCTTGGGGATCTTTTCTTTCTAACAAAAACATATCCATAGATGATGTCATATGATGTGATGCACCTAAATCAAGAAGCCATTTACCTTGCTCAAGATGTGTGGAAGCCAAAAGTGCTTGTCCTTTACCTTTATCTTTGGATGATGATGGAGATGTAGAAGCTTCCAAATGTGTAGAAGAATCAACAAACACAGATGAGGGAAACTTAATGTTGTGCTTCTGAATAATGTGAGTTAGCTCATCAATCTTCTTTTGAAAACACTTATTCTCATCATGTCCTAGCTTTTTAGAATATGCACATTTATCCCTCTTTCTTCTAGATTATTCCTCTCTTGAAGAGGACTTGGATTCAATAGTATTGTGTGAAGGAGATTCATTACCTTTTTCATGAGGCTTAGGATCCTTATGTTGCTTCTTTCCTTTGCCATTAGAAGCCTTTGATGTGGACTCACTTGCAACCAATGCTTGATGTGTGGAAGCTCTCAATTGACCCATGTGTGCCAACTTTGCTTGTTCCCTTGTGAGTTGCACTGCAAATTCATCAAGAGAAGATAATTTGTATGCACTACCAAGAGCATTCATAGTAGCATAGAATGTAGAAACAAATATAGAATAATGAGGACCAAGCTTGGAAAGAATAGAAAAATCAATTGTTCATCCCCTTTAACAATACCACTTGTAGAAAGCTCCAATCTAATAGAATTGAACTTAGAAAAAAAGTCTTGAATATTGTCAAAATCACTAGGATTTAGACCTATGAGCTCATTCTCTAATCTAAATTTTCTCATTCTACCAGGTTTACCAAAGAGGCCTTCCAATATGACCCAAGCATCAGGAGGATGTGTGCAAAATGCAATATGAAAGTGCAAGTCGTGAGAGATGGATAATCTAAGAGAGCCAAGTGCTTTATCCCTTTGATCAAACTATTTTTGCCTTTCTGTAACATCCGTTTGAGGTTCTTGATCTTGCTCGAGAGTCATTCTAGGCAATATAATACTCAATAAATGATCATTTAAAGATATTTTCAATTCATGGTAGTTATATGGAGTAAGGATTTTGACCTTTGAATTATCCATAATACAACCAAATAATGACTAATAACTACTTATAACTCCTTCAAATGATTGATGCAAATCAAAAAATTGAAATCTAAGGATTAACCAAGTGCAAATATAGCCCCAAATTACCTATTTTTGAAAGTAATATATGCACCCCAAATCACTGAAATATGATTGTAGATCTATAAAGTAGACAAAAATTCACACACTTTCAAAAAAAATTCACCTCAAAATGTTACCGTATGTGCCCAAACAAAGCCCTGTAAGTAGAAAAAATAGGAACAATCAAGAAAATTGGCAATTTATGATAAACCTAGAAACCAAATTGCAAAAATAATACCACCACTAGATTCTTTGGGAAATTCTATCCAATTTCAAAAAAAGTTGCTTAAAAAAAGGAGTAAAAATGAGCAAGATATGGCCCTCTGAAGTTGGATTGCAAAATGAAAAACTCCAATGGTGAAGGCTGAGCAAATTCAAACCCTGATGACATCAGCAGAACACAGTGTTAAATTGATGGCTGTATGGATGTCACAAAATGCCCAATCTGGCCTATTTTGATAGTTGTATGGCTGTCAAATTTATGCTCATAAAATGGTGACATCAACAAAAAATTTGGCTCTCTGCTGATGTGGCATTGACATAGACTATCATACAGATGACGTCCCCTGTACAGATGATGACATCAGCACATGACTGTGCAGGCTGACATTTCCACTGGTGTGGCAGAATGGCACATGTCGATCAAGGAGTGGCTTTTTGTTGTTCGATGTGGCAGCCTAGTGGCTCGTCGTGGCTATGCCATGTGGCAAGAGGTGGCGATCTGTTGGTGCCTATGTCACGTCACACTGGAGTCTTGCCATGTGGCATCAATGTGTCACATAGGAGTCTTGTCATGTGGCGGTTGTATGCGTGGTAACACACAGGCTCTTAGGCATTGCTGATGTGCCAGATTGCATGGTGCCTACTCGGCATCGCATGGCTCGGATGTCCTTGGGGCAGGGATTTGAGCGGCTGGGGTGACAATGGGGATTTGAGTGGCTAGGGTGCACTGGGATTTAATCCCACATTCCTTGTGTAGAGGAATGTCATGAGGTTTATAAGATAAAATGCCCGGTTAATATGTTAAGGGGCACAATGGGATTTAATCCCACATTCCTTGTGTAGAGGGATGTCACGAGGCTTATAAGATTAAGTACTATGCAATGCATTAACCTAAGTAAGATTAAGTAAAGTGTAATTAGGAATATTTAATTACACCAATAGACATCAAGAGGAAGATCGAAAATTTGAACCTATCCACTTTTGATGGGTTTGAAAAGACATTAACAAGAGCATGGGTATAAGAAGCAGATACCTTATTCTAGCTCAGCTGCCTTAAGACAAAGCAATCAAATTTTTAGTTCTACACATGGAGGGAATTTCTTAGGAATGGTGGCACCATGGGATGGTCACCCTTGGTCATGATCAAGTCACTTCATATGCTGATTTTATAGAGAAACTCATTAAATTATCAAGGAGTTGGCACAACTAAGATTGGTTGGATTGGTGAAAAATTACAACACACAATTTTAGAGGCTGTCAGTGTGGGTTACTGACATTTCTAAGAGGAGAGTGGTAGTGCTTTTCAAGGATGCATTAACAAAACCCCTTAAGGGTTGGGTCAAAGGTTTCAACCCGATTGCACTCACGATGGCAATCAAGAAGGCATCTTACATGACTACTTCATCCTCTTCCTCTAGGTTACACACATACCAAACCACTTTTGAAGAAGCCCTCAATGGTTAAGGCCACAAGACAAGAAATCATTTTCAAAGAATCCACAAAGGATGAAGCCACAAGACAAGAGATGAGAAGGAGAAATATTTGTTTCACATGCAAGGGGTCTTGGAACTGGGTCACCAATGCTTAGGTAAAGGAAAGAACCATTACATTGAGTTAGTGTCTGATATTGAGGAGGAAAGAAGAATATGAGGCACAAGAAGAAGAGACTAAAGAGGAAACCGATAGTGCAAAGAGGATTTCCACACTTGTGAGGAGGGGAGGTATTGGTGCCACACTTTTTAGAACTCTGAGATGTAGTGTCTTTCAAGTCCAAGGCACACTCCAGGGCTAGCATGTTGTAATCATGCTCGATATAGGAGCCACAGTCAATTTCATCAAATCCTCACTTTCCATCAGAAGGGGTTTTCATATGGTGGAACATTAGGGGTTCGAGGTCAAGGTGGTTAGAGAAAATTTACTACCATGTTCTCATTTTCTCCTACGGTTGAGTACTACCATGGGGAACTATACAATGATAGATTATTTTTTTGTGGTAGCCTTGGATGATATGAATGTCATATTAGACATTCAATGGATGGAGACTCTTGACTAGTGTACAATGTCATATTAGACATTCAATGGATGGAGACTCTTGACTAGTGTACAATGTCATATTAGACATTCAATGGATGGAGACTCTTGACTAGTGTACAATGAGTTTCAAGAGGATGGGGTTCTCATTTGAGGTGGAAGACAAGGTGGTGTTGAGAGGAATGTCCAATGGGGGTTTGAGGGAGATCTCATCAAAGTGAAAGGAAGCAATTTTTAGACATGTTGAAGTCATTTGGGTAGCATAATGTTTGGTTCAACCAAACCGTTTGAGTGGGTAACAAGCATACTACCATGATGATGAAATCCAAAGCATGCGGTCTTTGCAGACATTCCACCAGGAACACCCCCACATAGAGGTTTTGAGCATGCAATTGAGTTGGAGGATAGAGCCAAGTCAGTGATGAGTACTCTCTATTTCCATCTGAAGAAGTTCAAGGAAGAGATAGAAAAGACAATCTAGAGGCTCCTCGACAAAGGTTGGATCATACCTAACTCTAGTCTATTTGCATCTTTGATAGTTTTGGTGAAGAGGAAGGGTGGAACTCTCAAGATGTACATTGATTATTGAGCATTTAGAAGACAATCAAGAATAGATACCCCATCCATAGGATCGATGAGTTGTTGGATGAACTACATAGAGCACTCTATTTCTCCAATATTGATCTCTGATCTGGGTTTCACCAAATCTACATGAGGGAGCAAGATGTATAAAAGATAACATTCAGTTGTAACTATGGACACCAAGTTCATGGTTATGCCATTTCGATTGACCAATACTTCAAATTCTAGTCTTGCATGAACCACATGTTCAACAAGTAGTTGCATAAGTTTTTGTTGGTGTTCTTCAATGACATCCTTATTTACAACAAGCTGTGTGTGGAACATCTAAGGCATTTAGAGGAAGTATTAGGGGTCATGAAGTCACTACTATTATTTGTGAAGAGGTCCAAATATAAATTTGGGATGATTGAGATCATATACTTAGGGTACATCATCAATGCTTGAGAAGTTCAATGCATCAGGAGAAGATTTAGACAATTCTTGATTGGCCAACTCCTAGGACACTCATAGAGTTGCATGGACTTTGGACTGTACAATTACTTTAGGAGACTTGTGAAAGGGTTTTCGTAGCTAGGGGCATTACTAACAAATCTCATGAAGAAGGGATCATTTCATTGGGATGAGGAGACACAAGGAGCTTTTGATAGGTTGAAGTAAGTCATGAGTACATGTCCAATTCTGGTATTGCCAAATTTCACTAGGTGAAGGCATTGGCATAGTATTGATGTGAGATTGTTATCTCATTTCTTTTGAGAGTTGAAAGCTCTTAAGAGCCAAGCGATTGTATTCAACACCGGCTATGGTGCAAAATATTTGCACCTAGCCTCTTACCCATTTGCATGCCCTATTTGACTGTACGCCATCCTTCCCTAACAACTGACGCTTGAACTATGTTGTTTTACTTGTTAACTTTTAACTTTAAAAAATGGTATGCATCCTCTATAAAATAATTTTTTGAAGTAAAAATTATGGGTTAACATTTTTTTATTTCAATATTAAAGTGGAATGTCGATATATATTTTGTTTAATTTTAAATAATTTATTATTAAATTTTTATTTTTCAATTAAGTTTGTTATAAAATATTAAAAGAATTATATCATTTTAAAAGAAATTAAAATTTTATATATTTTTTTAAAAATAAACTAATATTTGAATTTATATATTCAATTGGTAAAATTTTAAATTTATTTATATGTACTATTTTATGTATAATTTGGGATAATTAATAAGTGTATTAAACTAAACAATAATAAGTTTGATTGTAATAGTTGTAATTATTCATGAAAAATTGAAGAGAATAAATTGATAAATATGAAAATGTTGTCATTATAATTTATTTTTTACAAATTTTACTTTTAAAATTATAATGATAACATTTTCATATTTATTAATTTATTGTAGTGCCTCCCTCATTTGCCTCCTTGCACAAACACCCAGATGGTGTAGTTTCGACTTTCACACTTGTTGGGTATGATCATGTTGGTCTCATGTCAGGTTGAATCTACCAAGAGCATATTTTTGATGTCCCACGTGAACTTGGAGACGTAGGGTGTGGTCTTAGATTGTATTCTGGTAACCCTTAGAGATAGGGATGAGTCGGTCTTGTGAATGTAGTGATTGTTATCCACATTATGTTTTATGATGGCATCGTGAGATGCACCTTGTTCATCTTTGTCATGCGTCAATCAGAGGTTATCATTGGGGTCGTGATAGGTGTATTAAGCGACCTCAACCCGATCCTATCATTTAATTGCTTCTATCTATATTATAAACTTAGTATTTAGATACGCCACGTTGATGCATCATAGATTTATTTTCTGATGGACAGAGGTTTGACCACACTGATTTGTGTACTCTTTTTCATGTTGCTTATGTACTCATGTCAATGTTTGTAGAATGCACTATGTTTGCTTAAGGGCTAAATGAATTCAACTAATTTTCTTACTATAGAGAAATTGAGTACATGTTTTGAGGGGTTTGAATGAGAATCAAACAATTTAAATTATAATGAGATGAGATGTAAATTCTAATAAAGTAAATATTATTTTCCTTGTGTATGTAATTTCTAATAGAAAATGTAGTACGAAGGTGTGTAGAGTCATGAATTGAGGAGGTAGAATGTACCCTTAAGGAATATTGAAATGTTACTACTGGATATGAATGCTTAAAAAAATGACCATTTGAATTTATATTAGGTTCAGATGTGAATTAATAGGAAGTTGATTTTAGGTTTTTGATGTTAGGAAAGAGATTTTCGTGCATTATGCTTTGATTATTGATTCAAGAAATGTAATTCAAAGTGATTATGAAATCAATTGAAATGTTAATATTTTATTGAGTATGAAAGGGATTTTGGGATGCTTGTGAATATTGTATTTTTAGAGATTTCATGGAGAAGGAAATTCTAAGTATTACGCTTTGATATTATATTGATGCGAGAAATGTGAATAAGTTAAAATGTTGTATGTAAATGATTTAGGTTATTTGTGCTAGACGTGTTTCTTGGAATATCATGATATTGAAATTTAATAGATTTTGAGTAAATATGTTCTTGTGAAAATTGAATTTCATATGATGTGAAATGTAGTTAGATTTTATAAAGATTTAGGAGATATTTCCATGCTTCGATTTTCAGGTCTTGATGATTATGGTATTTGATGAATTATTTAATTTATAATATTATGTTTTAGTTTCATGTGGAAGCAAGAAATGTTTATGTGAGATGATCATAGTTAATGAATTAGGTTATTTAATATATATGTGTTTTTGAAATAATTTGTTTGAAATTAAGAAATACATTCTTGAGATTAAATGAATTGTATGTGATTTTTATCTAGTGTGCAAGAAATTGACCATGGAATTAAATAAGGAGAAATTAAAGATGGATGCATGTGAAAATCTTGTAAAGACAAGGTTAACTCCAAAGGGAGAAATAACCTCGTTGTCAAGTATAATGTTGTAAAGTTATGTTTGAATGAATCATTTAAATTATGTTTATTTTATTTTATATTTATGTTTACTTGGCATGCCATGTGTGTAATGATGTGTTGTGACTTTATGTGGTGTGAATTGACACATGTATGTGAGTTGGCATGACCAAGTAAATTATTTATTGGTTATTTTCCACCTTTGAGTCACCTTGTAGTTTCCCGAGGTTAGCTATCTTGGTTGTTGAGCCTTGGGAGAGAATCTTATTTCAATCTTTTGTGGGCCAACTCTTAGTGGACTTTTGAGAGATTAAAAGTAGCCCTAGGGGTTGGTTAGGGTTAAAATGAGATAATCCCATAGGTGTACCTTGGGTTGGGAATCAAAATTTGACCAATAGGATATTTTTAGCCCATTTTTGTCTCTTCTAAAAATGTCATTTTCGAAGGTGACAAATTTGGAGAGTGTGCCATGTTTTCCTCTTTTTGCGATTTTGAATTTTTCTATTGTTGGAGAGAGAACCCTTGGATAGTGTGTCCAATCATCTTTGAGGTTAGGTAGGGTTTTCCTTTTTAGTGAGATGGAGAGGAATTTGGTAGGTGGATTTTCCACTCTCCAATTTTGGAGACTTTTAGTGGACTTCACAAGTTTTGGTGGACTTAGCAAGGAAAGATGGTAGGAAAGGGAGCTCTTTTTAAATCATCATTGGCATAGCTTGGAGTAAGGTTGGCTGTCTTTTCATGGAAGACTCTTTTCTTTTACTTGTTTGAAAAATGTAGATTTTTGGTGTGTTATTATTTATGGTTTTGTGAAGCTTTATGTTGGCTTTCATGGCTTCTTGTTTATGTTTATTTGTTGGTTTTGTTTTAGTGTTCTTGTTTTATTGGGGTGTGAAAGGCAAAAATCACTCTTGGGAGGGAAGAGAGCCTTGATGGGTGAAGGGCTTTAGTTGGGAATGCCCATCTAGTGTAGATTCCTTCCTCATTGAGGAAGGGGATGAGGCATGGATGCATGGGCTTCATGTTTCCATTTTTTTATATTCTCATTTGGGGTTCATAAGGTTTGTTATATGTGTATGAAAATGAAGGAAATGATATTTTGGTTATGGCCTTATGAAGGAAATGGTATTTTTGATTATGGCCTTCATAATTGATATTTTGGTAATGACCTTGTTGAAGACATGGTTTCACATTTGAATGGCTTCTCCTACTTGGGTACTTTCCACGTTCACTCATCTTATGGGTCCAAGGTGGCCCATTGTGTGAAAATCCTTGGGATGAGAATTTTATGTAAATATGTGTTTGTTGGTTTTTTATGGTGCGTGTGTGTTGAAGCTTGTTTGTTCCCACGTCCATCTTTGTTTTCCCAAGCTCAGGGGTGCCCATGTAATGGTCTAGGTTGGGAGGTGAGCCTCCATTGTCAAAGTGGTTTTCTTTTGTAGATTTCTAATTGAAGGAGTTTCTTTTTTTCTTGAAGGAAAAAGTATTTTGTCATTTATTACTTGCAGATTTTTATGTTGTAAAAAGGGCTGAAAAGCCATGTGTAAACAAGTATTAGAAAAAGGCCATGTAGATGTCTAAATGCACAATGAATGCTTGTAAAAGTTTGTATTTGAATGTGAAATGTTCTCCATAAATTTCTATGTATTTCTAAAGAAAGAAAATGTAAAAATGAAGATTCATTATGCTTTGAATGCAAAAAAAGGCTTGCTGGTTTGTTTTCCCATATGCAAAAAAGTTAGATTTTCTTATGATTGTTAATCTCTTCCCTATGTAATCAAAATTTACTTCAAGTATTTATTTGAAAAAAAAAGTAATGTATATTTTGCTTTCCTAGTAGTCTATGCTAGAAATAATTTCATTTTAATATCATGTTAGTTCAAAATAAAAAGACTTGTATATACACCTATGTATATATAATTGTATATATACATAGATGTATATACCCTATTGGAATACATTGCTATGTTGATGTTTAAAAAAAAAATATGTTGTGTGTGTTTTGCCCTAAGTTTTGGGAATGACATTTATGAACTCTTCAATTTTTCACAATTAATTACAACTATTACAATCAAACTTATAATTGTTTAATTGAATATACTTATTAATTATCTGAAATTATACATAAATTGATACATATAAACAAATTCAAAATTTTACCAATTGATTATATAAATTCAAACTTTAGTTTATTTAAAAATAATAATATGAAACTTTAATTTCTTTAAAAATGATATTATAATTTTTTTAATATTTTATAACAAACTTAATTGAACAATAAAAACTTACTAATAAATTATTTAAAATTAAACAAAAATATGTACATTCCACTTTAAATATTGAAATAAAAAAAATGTTAACCCGTAATTTTTACTTAACAAAACAATTTTATAGAGGATGCATATCATTTTTAAGTTAAAAGTTAATAGGTATGACGACATAACTTAAGTGTTAGATGTCAGGGAAGGATGGCATGTAGTCATATAGGGCATGCAGATGGGCAAGATGCTAGGTGAAAATATGTTGCACCATAGCCCGTGCCATTGTATTCAATCTATGATAAGGAAATGCTTGATATCGTGCACATGTTGGACAAGTTTTGATAGTACCTCATTGGGGAAAGATTTATGGCAGTGACTAACCACAATAGTTTGAGATATATCTTGGAGTGAAAGATTGGAATGAGAGGCAACATAAATGGATGCAAAAAATCTAGGATATAATTTTCACATTGAGTATGTGAAAGGGAAGAAGAATGTAGTGGTCGATGCATTGTGTAGGAGACCCACCATATGTACACTGTTAAAGATTTTAGTTTATTGGAAGACTCATTTGTTAGTTGTGTACTACAAGAATAGTTTTTCTTGTTAGCTGTTGGCCGGCTAGATTTAGGATGATAGGTACAATGTGGTGGATAATGTCATCTACTACAAGGACATGATCTACTTGGTGCCAGAATCAAAGATGAAGGAGAGGATCTTGAAAGAGATTCATGATTCACCTTTGGAAGGACACCCAAGATACCTCAAGATCTATAGGTAGATTTGTGAGAGATTCACTTGGAAAGGCCTTAAGGATGGTGTGCTACAATATTTCAAGGAGTGTTCCACTTGTCAACATAATAAATTCGATCATACTTTTCCAGCTGAACTACTCTAGCCCTTGTTGATTTCCAATCAGAAATAAGAGAGTATCTCGATAGACTTTATTACTAGACTTCCAAAGGTGCAAGGTAAGGATTGTATTTATGTTTTGGTTGACCGGTTGACATAATATGCACATTTATTTACCATTCCTAGGGAGTTTTGGGCAGTCCAAGTGCTAGAGTTGTTCTTTCCAGAGTTGTTTCGGTTACATGGACTTCCACAAAACATAGTGATAGAGACAACTTTTTCCTTTTCCTTTTGGGTGGAAAGTTTTCGATTGACAAACATTGAGTTTTCATAGAGTATAATCTATCATCCTTAGAGGGATAGTCAAACTAAGAATGTGAATAAGTTGTTGGAGGGCTACTTGAGGAACTACTTAGTAGCACAACATAAATAACATGGATTTGTTGGCTTCATTTGGGAGAGCACTACTACAACACTACCTATCATATGTCTATATGTATGATACCTTTCAAGGATCTTTATGGATATGATGATGCATCATTAGTGGATTTGGCATTGGGAGATAACCGAGCATCTAGGGCCAAGGAGTGGTTGCAAGAGAGTCTTAATATCCTTCGGCCCCTTAAGGATAATCTACAACAAGCCTAGAATCAATTGAAGGTGTATGCTGATCGACATAGGATTGAGAAAAGTTTTGAGGTGGGAGATTTAGTGTACCTTTGATTAAAACAATACATATAGTCTTATTTTAGGAGAAGAGCATAGTAGTTTAAGCCTTGCTTCTGTGGACCATACAAGATGGTATTGAGAGAAGAAGTTTCCTACAAGTTGGAACTTCCAAAAGGGGGTCAGATTCACATCGTATTTCATGTCTCACACCTCAAGAAGGTGGTTGGGAAGCATTCATGGTCTCTGAAGAGTTCCCACCTATTGACAAAGAGGGTAGAATTTCCTTGGAGCCTGTAGAGATCATTGATTTTGGGGAGGAATCTGAGGTTAGACAACATCAAGGAGTACCTAGTGCATTGGAAAGATTTATCGATTGAAGATCCCATGTGGGAGATGAGCATATTTTGGAGCATCTAAATTTGCAATTGCTTGAGGGAAAGCAATCTTTGGGTTGAGAAGATTGTAATGTCCATGACATATTTATATAATTTAATTTAATTAATTGGTTAAGTGGTCCCAATTTTGAATAATATCATACAAACTACTTTAATTAACTAATTTAATTATAGAGTAAAAAGTAATCAAATGGTAAATAATAAGTCATGTTGGTCTTTGGTAACCTTCCAAAAACTTCTTGGAGGCCTTTAAAAGGTGGTGAATGGCATCGTAGTAAATCATTGTGGAGTTATCTTCTCTTACAAATTTGCAATTCTAATCGGAATTGAGTTCTTGTTTGTTTTTTCAAAGGTGCAAAACCCTTGTAACACCTCGTCAGGGGACCCAAGAGGACAACAAATAAATGCTACTTTTTATTTTATTTTAAAAACAACAATAAAAAATCTAAGTCTAACATGATAATTTAATTACACATGATAAATAAATAAATAAATAATACATCATATTCATCACATGTGCAAACATAAACTAGAAAATATATAATATGTCGAGATGTATCGAAGCATTGAAATTTTTCAATTTAATATTTTTTATTAAATTGACTGATGAAAAAATTAAATGCCTCAATACATCTCGATGTATTTTATATATAGATTATATATTTTCTAGTAGTAGTCACACCACATGCAAGGCATTGAATAAATTAAATTTTAAATATAACATATACTCAAAGTGAGGGTTAGGGTTTAGGGTAAAGGTTATAGTTTACATCATGGTTAGTGCTTAGGTTAGGATTTGGGATAGTGATATAGTTAGGTTTAGTACCATTCTTAGGTAGCAATAATTAGGGTTAGGATTAGGCTTAGTATTAGGGTTTAGGTTATAGTTAGGGTTAGAGTTAGGATTATGGTCTGGGTTAGGGGTTATGATTAGAATTATGTTTAGTGCTAGGGTTTACACAATGCTAAGGGTAAAGGTCAGGGTTAGGGTTACAATTTTGATTAGGAGAATGGTTAGGTTTTAGGGTTAGGGTATGGAATATGGCTATAGTTAGGGCTTAAATAATGGTTAGGGATAGGGTTTTGGCTATAGCTAGCTATGAGGGTTAGGATTGGGGTTAGAATTTGAATAATGGCTACCGTTATGATTTAGGGTTATGGTTAGAATTATGAATAATGTTTAGGCGTAGGGTTTGGGTTTGGATTAGGCTTTAATTAAAGGTTAGGGTTATAGTTTTGGTTAGGATTATGGTTAGGATTTAGGGTTAGGATTGCAATTATGGTTATAATTAGGGTTTACCTAATGATTAGGGCTAGGGTGAGGATTAAGATTAGGGTTAAGGTTTAGGGTCAAGGTCACATTTTACATCATGGTTAGGGTTTGGGTTAGGATTAAGATTATGGTTATAGTTAGTGTTTAAATAATGATTAGGGCTAGAGTTTGGGGTATGACTAGGGTGAGGGTTAGGGGTTAGGGTCAAGTCCATAGTTTACATCATGGTTAGGATTTGAGTTAGTAATATAATTAGGTTTAGCACCACTCTTAGGCTAGTGAAATAGTTAGGGTTAAGGTTAGGGTTTACAATTTAAGATTAGGGTTTTCTATTTAGCAGTATAGTTTAGATTAGGATTTAGGGTTTTAAGATGAAGGTTTAATATTTAGGGTTATGGTTAGGTTTAGGTTTAGGGTATGGGTGTGTATTGTAGTTAAGCTTAGGGTTTATATTAGTGTTAGGTTTTACGGTTAGAGTTAGGATTATCCATTTGGTTTTTGTATTTATAATTAGGGGTTAGCATTTAGGATTAGGGTTTAAATAAATATTCTTCTTCTTTTATTATACGTTTTCTTTGTTCTTTTTTTTTAATTATGAAGATAAGTTTCTATTATAGATTTTCAAAATAAATTATTTTGGGGTTCACTACTTAGTATGTTTGTTAAGTGGTGGTGGTGTTCCTACAAAGGTTCCTAAATGCTTAACCCTAATCTTAATCCTAACTCTAAATTATAATCTAATACAAAATCTACCCCTAACCATAATACTAACCATGATGTAAACTCATACCCTAATCCTAACCATAACCTTAAATCCTAAATGCTAAACCCTAATCTTAATCCTAATGGATAATCATAAATCCTAATCCTAAATTCTAAATGATAATCCTAACCCTTATCCTAATCATAACCCTAACTCCTAAACTCTAAACCATAATCCTAAATGTTAAACCCTAATTACTAAACACTAATCCTAAATGCTAAATCCTAAATTCTAAGACAAACTATAATCCTAAATGCTAAACCCTAAATCCTAATCTCAACCTTATGTTAAACCCTAATCCTAAATGCTAAACTCTAATTCTAAATACAAAACCCTAATGCTAAATCCTAACCCTAATTGTAAAACCTTTCCCTAATATAAAATCTAACCTTAACTATGATGCATACCCATATCCTAACCCTCAACCTAAACATAACCATAACCCTAAATCTTAAACCCTCATCCTAACCCTAAAAGCTAAACCCTAAACCCTAAATTCTAAATCCTAAGCTAAACCATAATCCTAAATGGTAAACCCTAATCCTAAATGTTTAACCCTAATATTGAATGCTAAATGTTGAATCCTAACTGTAATCCAAAATGTTGAATCCTAACCCTAATCCAAAATGTTGAATATTGATCCTAAATGATAAACTCTAAATCCAACTTGAAACCATAATTCTAAATGGTAAACCCTAATAATAAATGCTAAACCCTAATCATAAATGTTAAATCTTAATCTTAATAACAAATGCTAAAATCTAATCCTAATCCTAATCATAAATGTTAGACCCTAATCCTAAATGCTAAGCCCTATTACTAACCCTAATAGATGAACCCTAATCCTAAATGTTCAACCCTAATCCTAACCCTAACCTTAAGCCTTAACCCTAATACAAACCTTGCCACTAACCATAATACTAACCATGATATAAAATCATACCCTAACCCTAAATCCTAAATGCTAAACCCTAATCCTAATCCTAATTATTGAGTCACAATTGTAAATGCTACATCGTAATCCTAAGCCTAACCCCAAACCTAACCTAATACAAACTCTACCCCTATACATAATATTAACCATGATGTAAAATTATACCCTAATCCTAAGCATAACCCTAAATCCTAAATGCTAAACCCTATTCCCTAATGACTAAATCTAAATCCTAAGCTAAACTATAATGCTAAATGTTAATCACTAATCATAAATACTAAATCATAATCCTAAATGGTAAATCCTAATCGTAAATGTTAAACCCTAATCCTAACGATTGAACCCTAATCCTAAATGCTAAACCCCAATCCTTACTCTAACCCTTATCCTAGTCAAAAACTAACCCCAACAAAAGTCCTAATAAAATATAATTATATATTAATTGCTTTAATGTCTTTCAAGTTACGCCACAACTACTACTTCTCTTGATGCAA
This sequence comes from Chamaecyparis obtusa, assembly GCA_027943335.1. Classification (NCBI taxonomy): domain Eukaryota; kingdom Viridiplantae; phylum Streptophyta; class Pinopsida; order Cupressales; family Cupressaceae; genus Chamaecyparis; species Chamaecyparis obtusa. The sequence goes on along the minus strand of BSBK01000282.1, from coordinate 1,089,974 downwards.
TAATCGCCTCTAGAATATATATATATATATATGCATTTAGATTCTCAAAATAAATTATTTTGGGGTTCACCACTTAGTATGTTTGTTAAGTGGTGGTGGTTTTGTTCCTACAGGGGTTCAAAATCAATTACTAAAAATCGAACTTTCTAATTGATTAAGTGGTCGTGGTACCTTAAATTAGTTATTGAAAATTAGACTTTCTAATTTCATATCAAATGTGTCGATTATAAGTCGTTAAAAGAATGAAGCTTCTATATTCAATATATTTTTTCTGCTAAAAAACTCTCTTTTTTATTAATGAAGATTTTTTTATTATAAAGTTAAAAAATAAACTTCAAAACTTAATATTACTTATTTTTAGATTAGGGAAAAAATAGGTTTTAACAGGGATCTGAAACCCCTTAAATAAAGTTACAAAAGATTAGAGAAAAAGACCCAAAGTAAGAGACATTTCTGGCCAGATAACACACAACCATCAAACCAGCAACCAAAATCAGACAAAAACTAGCAAAATAGAGAGAAGCATAACACTAGACAAGAAACACAGAGAGAAGAGAAAATACATAATTAAGCAAGCTCCTTCAGAGCTTTAGCAGTCTAGTTCCCAATGATGGTCACCTCTTCCATGGTGTTTTCAAGATGTTGGATGATATTAGAAGGGGCAACGACTTTTTTGTTTAGGCTAGCCCTAGTTCTTTTAACTGTCCCATCTTTAGTAGCCTTAGTAGTAACCATCTTCTGACTACCAAGGTCAACATCCAACACAATACCATTCATGTCCATCTTCATTGTGAAGTCCTTGATCTTTTGAATGAAGGAGGAGATCTTTCCATCAATGTCATGCAAAATGTAATTCAACCCATCCTTATAAATCTTCATATACTCTGGGATTTTGCCACATTTTCTTCCAGGATCTTCTTGGCTTTGATTTCCTCATCCAGCTGGGCTTCCATCCTGCCAATATTACTCTAGAGCCCATGAACCTCATTATAAATCCATTGTTCTGGAGAAAGAGAGACATCAACTTTAGCTTTGGCCTTGTTAAGGAACTCCAGAGTGGATGGGATGGCATCAAAAAGTTGCACATCACCCTTCTCACTAGTATCCATAGGGTTAGCCGCTATATTTTTTAGGGGAGTCTTTTCAGGGTTAGAAAGATCAATAATAGAATCAGAAGATGGATAATCAACCATATTTATGTCTGGATTCTTACCATGACCAGAGAAACAAATCTTTTGCATTTTTCCTTCAATTCTCTTGCCAGGAATCATCTACTTGGAGGAGATTCTATCATCCACATTCACTAGAGGGAGAGGGTTGCTAACGCCAATTTCATCCTTCTTCAATGAGACAGAGACACCTTTGGCCTCAAAGTCATCAATATCCATCCCCTTGGCACCATCTTACCAAAAATTCATATTCTCCTCATCCTCATTCATTTCCTTTGAGCTCTTGACTGAGTCAATCCCGGTCTCCATGAAATTATTGTTGTCATCCAGAGTAATCCTCCCCTTTTTATCTTTAGATCCCAAAGGAGATTTCTGCTTCACCCCACTAGACATTTCACCTTCATCTTTTCTCGTATTCTTAATAGTAGATTTTGGGGTACAAGATTTGTGGTATTCAATGAAGAATAAGATAAGCCCTTCATGTATAATAGGCTTACTAGATTTCTTGTTGTTCTCAATCACACTGTTATTCAGAGATTTAAATATAAAGAAGGGGAAAGAGATCCTATCTCTATAACGAAAATGTTTCAGAAGAACAAAGATATAGTTGTGGACTCTAGAGTACCTACCATTCAAGGTGAAATACACCCTAATGCAAGACAACAAATTCCTTCATATAGGTTTGATTTTCTCATTGGCATAGTAGTTGCCCGTTTTCACCAGGGCATTCCTCTCTTCATTTTTTGGAAATTTAATAACTGCCTCATATACAATTTTTCTTTCTTTATAAAAATATTTCTCGTCACAAGGAAGGTCAATGATCTCCAAGATGAATCCAACCATTAAGTCAAATGTAATGCCATACCCTTTCACCGTTACATCTTTCCATCCTTAATAAACTCAATAATGGCATCCTCCTTGTATCCATGAAGTTGCTCCCTATAAATAGTAACATCTCCATTTTGAAGCTTGTCCCAGACAACCTAGATTTCCTTCCATTCTTTACAAGATCTTGGTTCTTTGCATTTTGGTACACCACTCATTTCTTTGTTATAATAAATACATACTAAGATTTTGCTCCCAATAATCTAATTGAAGTTGTCCTTCTCTAAGAAATTGAAAAACATAAAGCCATAAATTGGCCAAAACTGTGAGAGCTATAAATGGAAGGTGAGGTGTACTTAACCCCTCTCATGTTCATAATGGTCTGAGAGTCAAGGAAAATGTATGTCACTATCATTATTGAGAGTTATGTTTCCCACAACACTATGTGTCATGTGTCAAATCACCTTTAATGATTTCCTTTAGTTTTAGATCGAACTTAATTTCCTCATGCCACCAAAACATAATGCGATTAGTAATCACAACTAGGTTGGAAATACGATCTGCCACCTTATTATCTTTATGGTACATGTGCATAATGATAACATTTTCAAAATTTTCAATTAACGACTTGGCTTCTTTTGTAGTGTTCTCAACCGTCTACGTAGGCAAAGAATTTCCACGTAGACATCTAACAATATTGTTAGAGTCCCCTTCTATCCAAATATTTTTTCATTGAAGATCTTTAGCAAGTTTTATGATCTGTAATGTCCCATTAGCTTTAGCTACATTACGGGATTGGATACCCAAAGGGGTTTCCACAACTCCAATACAATTCCCATTCATATCACTTATAATACCTCCACTACTAGCTTGACCAGGGTTTCCTTTGGTTGCCCCGTCAAAATTTGCTTTCAACCAGCCCTCCAGAGTGAAAGACCAGACCATATTCTCCCTTATACTGAGGTTTTTACTTTTGGAGTTGAGGTTACAAAGGAGTAAAGCATTAGGATCATTTATGTCATCTCCCAATCCACCTTCATTTCTGATAGAGATAAAATTATCCTTAATAGACTTTATAGTCTTCTTTTCAACCACCCACGCATACACTTCTCTATCCTCAAATATTCTATGGTTGTGTTCCTTCTAGATGATCTAACAAAGATGAGGGGCAACCAACTTCCACACTTCCTTAGCATTAGTATTAGAAGCTTGGGAGGACCATTGTGAAATGAAATCTTGGATGCTTCCAGGGAAGACCCAAGATAAGTTCCAACTAGAAAAACTTACTTCACAAACCTCACATGCAAAAAAAAATGGACTAACATATGGAGAGAACATTCATAATCTTTTTTTTGCAAAGTGAGCATCTGTTGACAAGGTTGAATCCCCTCTTGCACAAATTATTAATAGTTAGGATTTTGTTTTGAATCATAGTCCAAAAAAAGGATACCAATCTTTGAAGTTATCTATTTGAACCAACAAGACACCCAGAAAGGACTGGGGTCTTTACAAGGGTAGAGCTGTAATAATCCAAAAGAAATTGAGTAGCATCCATTAGGATTAGGAGCCTAGATGAGGGAGTCAGGTTGACCTAAGAATATAACCCTCACATTAACCCATATTTTAATTTCCTTCTAGATTGGGATGGATGGAAATGAGATCACTCCAATTATCATTGATTAATATCAAGAGGAATCAGGCCTACCAAAGGAAATGAGATTCAAGCTCTTCACACCCACTCAAACTTCAAAAGAAATAAAAGGAAGTTCAAAAATAAGAAAGGAAACTCTAACACAAACCATGTGGGGAATCCAAATAAAACTCACAAACTAGACTTCTCCAAAATAAAATGTTTCAAATGTAATAAGTTTGGTCATACACATAGATACTATCCCAAGAAGTTGAAAATACAAGTGGCATTAGCAAAAGTAAAAGGAGCAGAAATATCACTATTCTTCTTAGTGTTATCAAGTGAAGTTAACTCAAGAAAAAATATTTGGATAATTGATAGTGGAGATTCTTGACATATAATAGGATTCAAAGATCAATTTGAAACCCTTGAAGGGGATTCCTCCGAAGAAGTTACAATTGGAGACAACTCCACCTATCTAGAAAAAGGAATTATGACCCCCTCTATCAAGTTGAAATTAGGGACTACTATACTATTGAAAGATGTTCTATTTGTACGAGGTATAAAGAGGAACTTAGTCTCCATCTCTAGCTTAGCCGATCAAGGCTATCGTGTCACATTCCAAGAAAATAAATTCTTAATATGGACAAAGAACTCCAATATTAAAAATGCTATTTCCTTAGGATATAGAGATGGAAGCTTATACAAAGTAGGAAATAGTATCAAGTCAGCTCTAAGTCATGAAGTATCCAATACCAATGAACTCTGGCACCGAAGACTAGGTCATATCAGGTTTAGTACTCTTCCCTCCCTTAAGAATATTACTACAGGGATCTCAAATTTAAATTCAAATCATTGAAGCATTTGTAAAAGATGTGCTCTAGGTAAAAATATGAAAAAAATCCTTTCCCTCTAGTGAACATAAAATAAAAGGTACATTGGAACTCATTCACACTGACTTGTGTGGACCTATGTCAACTCTCTCACTAGGAGGTTACTCATACTATGTGATCTTCATTGATGATTATTCCAAAAAAACATGGATTTATTTTCTTAAACTAAAAGAATCAAATGAAGTGTTATCCAAATTCAAAGAATTCAAAGCATTAGTTAAAAACCAAAATAGGAGAAAGATAAAGATCCTAAGGTCAGATAATGGAGGTGAATATATTTCTGAAAATTTTAAAGAGTTTTGTATATATGTTGGGATTAAGAGGGAGTATACAGTACCTTATAATCCTCAACAGAATGGAGTAGCTCAAAGGAAAAATAGAACTATCATTGAAGCTGCTAAAGTAATGATGCACGACCAAAATCTGCACACTTTGTTTTGGGCCGAAGCATTGAACACTATTGTATATATTCAGAACAAATGCTCACACTCTATTCTAGAAAACATCACTCCTGAGGAAGCCTTTACAGGAAAGAAACCTGATATAAGTCAACTCAAAATCTTTGGATGTCTTGTTTACATTTATATTCCCAAAGAGAAAAGAACCAAACTATACCCTTCTGGAAAAAGAGGATTATTTGTTGGCTACAGTGAAACTACAAAAGGGTATAGGGTATATATATCAAGATAGAAATCTGTTGAAGTTAGTAGAGATATCAAGTTTGAATAGGACACTGCTCTAAAGATTTCCATTTCCACTGAAGGAGGATCAAATGAGAATCAGAGGGAGACCCTTATGGGCTAGAAAAATGTTTGAAGAAAACAATGTTGAACCTGATGAGATGTCCAAACCAAATAAAAGAATAAGGAATCAAAAATGTTATCTTGCACTAATGGCAGAAATAAGAAAAATAGAACCGGCTAATGTAAAAGAATCCCTAACATGTCAAGCATGGAAAGATGTGATGATTGAAGAATACCAATCCATTATTAAAAATGATGTTTGGGAAATAGTCCCTAGACCAAAAGGGAAAACCACCATTTCCTCTAGATGGTTATTCAAAATCAAATATGCTTCTGATGGCAGTATTGAAAAACAAAAAGCTAGATTTGTTGCCAGGGGTTTCTCTCAAAAGGCTGGAATTGATTACGAAAAAACATTTGCTCTAGTTTCTCGCTACACATCTGTAAGAACTATCATAGCCATTACAGCATCCAAAGGATGGAAGATTCACCAAATGGATGTAAAAACAACATTTCTAAATGGAATCATAGAAGAAGAAGTATACATAGAACAACCAAAAGGCTTCATCACCCATGACAATAATTATGTTTGCAAATTGAAGAAAGCACTCTACAGTCTCAAATAAGCTCCCAGGGCTTGGTATGACCGTATAGATAAGTATCTATCCAAGTTAGGGTACTCCAAGAATGAAGCCGATCCAAATATATAGTTCAAAATGTCCAAAGGAGAAATGGTAATTATAGTTCTATATGTTGATGATCTCCTAATTACTGGAGAAGATCATCTCATTGCGAAATGCAAACAAGAACTCACAAATGAATTTAATATGAAAGATCTAGGATTATTGCATTACTTCTTAGGATTAGAAGTAGTATAGAAAGAAGACTACATTTTTCTAAATCAAAGGAAATATACTATGGATATATTAACCAGATTTGGCATGAAGGAATGTAAACCCTTAACCACTCTGATGGAAACAAATCTTCATAAGCTCAAAGAAGATGTTGTAGATTCAGAGCCTATAGATTCTTTCTACTACAGACAACTAATTGGGTCTATTATGTTCTTGGTAAACACTTGTCCGGATATTTGCTATGCCATGAATGTATTAAGCCATTTCATGTGCGAATCCAAGAAGATTCATTTATCTACTGCTAAATATATTCTGAGGTACTTATGCGGTACAACTAAATTGGGTCTAAAGTATGAAAAAGTTGAGATACAACTCCAAGGATTCACTGACTCTGATTGGGCCGGAGACTCTATTGATCAGAAAAGTACTATAGGATGTTGCTTTAGCCTCGGATCTGCAATGATTTCATGGTTCAATAGAAAATAGTCAGCAGTTGCTCAGAGTTCCACTGAAGCAGAATACATGGCTACATCTATGGGTGCTCATGAAGAAGTATGTTAAGGAAGCTTCTATTTGGATTGTTTGGTAAGCCACTGCAACCTACAATAGTTACTGTGACAATCAAAGTTGCATTACACTTTATGTAAACTCAATTTTTCCTAACTGCTCCAAACACATAGAGATTCCTTATCACTATATAAGAGACATGGTAGATAGAGATATTATCAAGCTCATCTACCTAAGTACTAAAGAACAGAATGATGATATTCTTACCAAGCCTCTTGCGAAGTTGAAAATTGAGTACTTCAGATAGAAACTTGGTATGATTAAGTTGTGATTAAATTGTTGAGATTCTATCTCCTTATGTAATTTATATATTCATAAATAAAATTGAAATTTAATATTGCTATATTTTTTCTATTGAAAGATGACGATCTTTCTTGTGTGCAAAAATCACTATTGTAAGGTGACGAGCTTCAATAGCTTGATTTTGGTTATCCTCTAACCTAGTTCCAAATTTAGTTAGGGGTTATGATAACAAAAGGTTCAAGTTTTGATTCAGATTATGCTGAATATCTTGATACCTATATGCTATAGTTATCCTCTAATCTAGTTCTGAATTTAGTCGGTGGTTATGATAACAAGAGGTTCAAGTTTTGATTTGGATTGCACTGAATATCTTGATACCTACATTTATCACTAAATCCAGTTCTGAATAAGTTAGGGATTGTGATAAATTTTGACAAGTTGAACTTATGTTCCAGATTATGCCAGAAATCATGATTGATTATATGAGTAAAATCCTGATTTGAGTTAAAGTCAAGGATTTAATAATTAAAAAACTCATAACTTTTCTTATCAATCCACTCTCGCTAAGAGGGAGTGTTAAAATAGTAGCATCGATTTGATTGATGTAATCGAATAAGCTACCTTGATATATATAATATCATTGTTAATTAATTCACAACGGTCTATGTTATCAAGTGGATGTATTATACAAAGTAATCATCTCAGTTGATATTAATATTTTTATTGTTACATAACTATCAGTGGATAGTTAACGTAACATATGAACATATGTTACGTTAACTATCAATCGATAGTTAAGCGTAATCTTTGCAGCAATCAAAATATATATACGCCGCTTCGTATGAGACACGTCTGTGAATAGACATGGCTCTACATGGCCTCAGCCACGTAGAGTCATGTCTCTACATATAGTTGCAATGAAATGTATTTAATGTATTATGTGTTGAGAGGATAGCGATCAATCACTATGACATTTTCTTCTCCTCTGCAACACACAACAATACAAATTAGTAAAAGTCTTAACAGAATATAACACAATAACATACAAATTTTCTCTATCGAAAATCTTAATTCCTTACAATAAATCTTCATATACTTTAGGATTTTGCCACATTTTCTTCCAGGATCTTCTTGGCTTTGATTTCCTCATCCAGCTGGGCTTCCATCCTGCCAATATTACTCTGGAGACCATGAACCTCATTATAAATCCATTGTTCCAGAGTAAGAGAGACATCAACTTTAGCTTTGGCCTTGTTAAGGAACTCCAGAGTGGAAGTGATGGCATCAGAAAGTTGTATATCACCCTTCTCACTAGTATTCATAGGGTTAGCCGCTATATTTTCTAGGGGAGTCTTTTCAGGGTTAGCAAGATCAATAATAGAATCAGAAGATGGATAATCAACCATATTTATGTTTGGATTCTTACCATGACCAGAGAAATAAATCTTTTGCATTTTTTCTTCAATTCTCTTGCCAGGAATCATCTACTTGGAGGAGAATCTATCATCCACATTCATTAGAGGGGGAGGGTTGCTAATGCCAATTTCATCCTTCTTCAAGGAGACAGAGATACCTTTGGCCTCAAAGTCATCAATATCCATCCCCTTGGCACCATCTTGCCAAAAATTCATATTCTCCTCATCCTCATTCATTTCCTTCAAGCTCTTGACTGAGTCATCCCCGGTCTCTATACCATTATCATTTTCATCTAGAGTAATCCTCCCTTTTTTTATCTTTAGACCCCAAAGGAGATTTCTACTTCACCCCACTAGACATTTCACCTTCATCTTTTCTCATATTCTTAATAGTAGATTTCGGGGTTCAATATTTGTAGTATTCAACAAACAATAAGATAAGCCCTTCATGTATAATAGGCTTATTGGATTTCTTGTTGTGCTCAATAACACTGTTATTCAGAGATTTAAAGATAAAGAAGGGGAAAGAGATCCTATCTCTATAATGAAAATGGTTCAGAAGAACAAAGATATAGCTGTGGACTCTAGAACACCTACCATCCAAGGTGAAATACTCTGTAATACAAGAAAACACATTCCTTCATATAGGTTTGATTTTCTCATTGGCATAGTAGTTGCCCATTTTCACCAGGGCATTCCTCTCTTCATTTTTTGGAAATTTAATAACTGCCTCATATACAATTTTTCTTTCTTTATAAAAATATTTCTCGTCATAGGGAAGGTCGATGATCTCTGAGATGAATCCAACTGTTAAGTCAAAGGTAATGCCATACCTTGTCACTTTTTCATCTTCCCTGCCCTTAATAAACTCAATAATGGCATCCTCCTTGTATCCATGAAGTTGTTCCCGATAAATAGTAACATCCCCATTTTTAATCTTCTCCCAGACAACCTGGATTTCCTTCCATTCTTTACAAGATCTTGGTTCTTGGCACTTTGGTGCACCACCCATTTCTTCATTATAATAAATACATACTAATATTTTTCTCCCAATAATCTAATTGAAGTTACCCTTCTCTAAGAAATCGGAGAACATAAAGCCATAAATTGGCCAAAAGTGTACGAGCTATAAATGGAAGGTGAGGTGTACTTAACCCCTCTCATGTTCATAATGATCTAAGAGTCAAGGCAATTATTTTTCACTATCATTATTGAGAGTTATGTTTCCCACAACACTATGTGTCAAATCACCTTTAATGATTTCCTTTAGTTCAAGATGAAACTTAATTTCCTCATACCACCAAAACATAATGCGATTAGTAATCACGACTAGGTTGGAAATACGATTTGCCACCTTATTATCTTTACAGTACATGTGCATAATGATAACATTTTCAAAAGTTTCAATTAATAACTTGGCTTCTTTTATAGTGTTCTCAACTGTCCACGTAGGTAGAGAATTGCCACGTAGACATCTAACAATATTGTTAGAGTCCCCTTCTATCCAAATATTTTTTCATTGAAGATCTTTAGCAAGTTTTATGATTTGTAAGGTCCCATTATTTGCAATTACATTACTAGATTGGATACCCAAAGGGGTTTCCACAACTCCAATACATTTCTCATTCATATCCCTTATAATAACTCCACTACTAGCTTGACCAGGGTTGCCTTTGGTTACCCCATCAAAATTTGCTTTCAACCAGCCCTCCAGAGCAGAAGACCAGACCATATTCTCCCTTATATTGAGGTTTTTACTTTTGGAGTTGAGGTTATAGAGGAGGAAAGCATTAGGATCATTTATGTCATCTGCCAATCCGCCTTCATTTTTGATGGAGATAAAATTGTCCTTAATAGACTTTATAGTCTTCTTTTCAACCACCCACACATACACTTCTTGGTCCTTGAAGATTCTATGGTTGTGTTCCTTCTAGATATTCCAGCAAAGATGAGGGGCAACCATATTCCACATTTCCTTAGCATTGGTATTAGAATCTTGGTAGGACCATTGTGAAATTAAATCTTTGATGCTTCCAGGGAAGACCCAAGATAAGTTCCAACCAGACAAAATTACTTCTCAAACCTCACATGCAAATAAAATTTAGAAGAACATATGGAGAGAAGATTCATAATCTTTTTTGCAAAGTGAGCATCTATTGACAAGGTTGAATCCCTCTTGCACAAATTATCAATAGTTAGGATTTTGTTTTGAATCATAGTCAAGAAAAAGGATACTAATCTTTGAAGTTATCCGTTTGAACCAACAAGACACCCAAAAAGTGATGGAATATGGATGAAGTGACTGAAAGGGGGGGGTGAATCAGTCAACCATAAAACACTTCACAATTAATTCTTTCCAGATCCCTTAGGATATCTTAACAATGTTATCTGTTTTAGCACTCGGTAAATAGATTGCAGTAATATTGAAGATGCAGAAAGTATTAGCAAAAATATCTTTAGATATTCATCAGCACATGTATATGATTGAGAAAGCAATTAAGAACACAAGAGACACAAGATTTAATGTGGAAACCCAATATGGGAAAAACCACCAATGTATCTAGATACTGATTTTCACTTTTCTGAAGTGATGCCCGGTTAGAAGCCAACCCGATAAAAGGTTACAAAACACACTGTTAGGTGTGACCTTGTTAGAGGATTTAAAACACCCTGCTAGGAGTGGCCTGGTAAGAGGTCTTGAAAACAATTCAATGGAATTGTCACCTTGTTAGAGGATTTACAATATGGTTGTTAAACCAACTCAGTTAAGAGATTTAGAATTCACTGTTACAATGATAAGAAGGTAACAATGAAAAAAATGACCTGTATAATAATGCAACTATCTTGCTGATTACAGATCTCTGTTCTGCATAAGTTTGATCCTTTCTGATCGAATAAATCTCTGCTGCACCTCAAGGATATCTGAACATCCTTCACAAATTCGCATACACCTTTCCTGCTTTTCTTCTGTAAATCTTCTGCTATATTTCTTGTTTACTTTTCACATTTGACCTTTTATTTATATGATTTTAGATTTGTCAAATTGACATTATTTAGTATAACAGTCGGCTAAATTAAGAAAACTCTATTTGTAAAAAATCCTTCAAGGGCCGACAGTGCTCGGTGACCATAACTTTCTATAATCTTTCGGAGACCAAGGGAACTCGGTAAACACCGACAATCCTTTACCTTCGATAACCGACTGAACTCGGTAAACACTAACTTTTCTTCGATGACCGACTAAACTCGATAAACACTAACTTTTCTTCAACAATCGACTGAACTCGGTAAACACTAACTTTCCTTTGGTAACCGAGTGAACTCGGTAGACACTGATTTTCTTTGATAACTGAGTGGACTCGGTAAGCACTAATATTCCTGTCTGGCAGACCGACTGAGCTCAGTAGTAACTGGTTGCTGTGGACTATGACATTGTGTGACATCAAAGACAATACATAATTGAGTAGCAATTTCCTTCAGACAATTGTTTCCAACAATCTCCCTCTTTGGCATTGATGGCAACACAATATGTCATATCATAAGAAATTTGAAAGAGTTAGCTCGGTTCAGATTCAAATCTCCCTCTGTCAGCAAACTTCCTGTATCCTGAAAATTCTTCCTTCTGATTATTGAAAATTTCTTGAAGTAATAGCAAAGACATAGCAAACACTCCCTCTTTGACAACACATGCCAAAGATAATTCACATATTACCGGTGAAAATTAATGTACCTCAAGTACTGATTCATATGCAATGATTCCTTGAATATGCTGCATCAACTGGTTGATTTTCAATCATGTTCTGGTTGATGCATCACTAAAACTGTATTTAGTGAGCCTCAGATAGGGGAATGACCCCTAACTTTCCTCTTAGATACACAAATGCATCCTTAGGTAATGGTTTGGTAAAAATGTCTACAATCTGTTCTTTTGTATGAATATTTTCTAATCTGATTTCCTTATCCTGCACCAATTCTCTGACAAAGTGATATTTAATAGCAATGTGCTTGGTTTTGGAATGCATCACTAGATTCTTAGAAATGTTTATTGCACTGGTATTGTCACAAAATATAACAACTGGTTCTTTGATTTCAACCTTCATACCTTCTAATAGCTATTTAAACCAAACAATATTTGAACAGTTTACTACAGCAGCAACATATTCTGCTTCAGCTGTGGATTGAGATGTGCAATTCTGCTTTTTACTAGTCCAGGATACCAGTCTTTTTCCAAGAAAAAATGCTCCACCACTTGTGCTTTTTCTGTCATCAATGTTTCCTGCCCAATCAGCATCAGTAAACACTTTTAAGTCTAGATTGCCTCCAAATTTATACCACAAACCATATTCTTCAGTTCCTCTTAAGTATCTTAAGATTCTTTTGATTGCCATCATGTGATTTTCCTTAGGTTTTGCTGAGAATCTAGCTACTATACCGACTGCTAAGGCAATATCAGGTCTTGTATGTACTACATACTGCAATTTTCCAATCATAGATCGGTATAGGGTCTAATCAACTTCTTTTGAATCATCATTTTTGGTAAGTTTCAGTCCAGTACACATGGGTGTACCAACTGGTTTTGAATCTTCCATACCAAACTTCTTAAGTATTTCCTTAATGTATTTAGATTGAGTAATGTATATACCATTCTTGCTTTGCTGAATTTGAAGACCAACAAAGAATTTTATTAAACCAAACATAGACATTTCAAATTCTTTGTTCATTTGCTCTAAAAATTCTTTGCACTGATCCTCATTCCCTGTAAATATAGTATCATCCACAAATATTTCTGCCAATACAATTTTGTCATCCGGTCCTTCTTTAATATACAGATTGCTGTTATCATTAGCTCTTTTGAAATTAATTTGAATCAAATAGTTATGGAGTCTTTCATACCATGCTCTAGGAGCTTGTTTTAAACCATACAATGCTTTGTGTAACCTGCAGACCATGTCCCTTTTATCTGGATCAACAAAACCTTCAGGTTGTTCAATGTAGACTTCTTCATCAAGAATTCCATTGAGAAATGCAGATTTTATATCCATCTGATATACCTTAAATCCTTTGTGTGCTGCATAAGCAAGTAGAGTTCTTACACCTTCTAATCTTGCAACAGGAGCGAAAGTTTCTCCATAATCTATACCTTCTTCTTGAGAATAACCTTTACATACCAGTCTAGCTTTGTTTCTAGATACTTGACCATCTTCATTCAGCTTATTCCTGAATACCCATTTTGTTCCAATTACATTCTTATCTTTAGGTCTAGGTACAAGAGTCCAAGTTTTGTTCTTTTGTATTTGTTCTAATTCTTCATTCATTGCTTCAATCCAACTTTCATTTTCCAATGCATCTTTGATATTTCTAGGTTCAAAGTCAGTAAGCAGACATGTACCTTTTAGCTTGCTTCTTGTCATAGTACCATCTGATTTGTTTCCAATGATTTGATCCGGTGTATGATGTCTTCTGACATATTTGGCTAGTATAGGTTCTTTGCCTTTTGAATGATTCATGTTGTTGTCTTCTAGGATCTCTTCTTCAGGTTGCTCGGGCTCGGTAGATATTTGCTTGGTAACTTCAGGCTGAGACTCGGTCTGAATTTCTTCCTGTGACTCGGTTTGAACTTCTTCCTGTGACTCGGTTTGTGACTCGGTAACTGTGCTTGGCTCGGTAGATATATTTTCCTTACTGATAGTTGTGTCTGCCAATGTTTCAGGTTCAATGTAAATGAATCTTCTGTAGTTCTCAGGTTCCCTTTTGCTTTCTTCCTCATTCTTTTCTGCAAACTCATCAAATTTTACATGTATACTTTCTATGACTTTGTGAGTAGATAAGTTCAGACATTTGTATGCCTTGCTTTTGCTAGAATATCCTAGGAATATTCCTTCATCACTTTTCACATCAAATTTATTTCTTCTGGATTCTTTTAAGATATAACACTTGCTACCAAATATTTTCATGTAACTTACATTGGGTTTATAGCCATACCATAATTCATAAGGAGTTTTGAATGTGTCTTTCTTCAGTTGTACTCGGTTCAAGGTATGAACTGCAGTGCTGATAGCTTCCTTCCAGTACTGTATAGCGATGTTCTTTTCTATCATTAGAGTCCTTGCACAATCCATAATAGATCTGTTTCTTCTTTCTGCTATTCCATTCTGCTCAGGAGTTCTAGGAGCTGATACCTGTCTTTTGATTCTTCTTTCAATGCAAAAGTTGTTAAAATCATGGGAGATGAATTCACCACCTCTGTCTGATCTTAAGCATTTCAATCTTTTCCCTGTTTCCTTTTCTACTCTTGCTAAGTACCATTTGAACTTTTCAAATACTTCTGATTTTTCTCTTAAATACATAACAGTCATCATTCTAGAATAATCATCAATGAAAAGAATAAAGAATTTATCTCCAGTATAGCTTTGTATTCCAATAGGTCCACATAAATCAGTATGCACAATTTCCAAAATTTCTTTAGACTGATAGTTCTTACTCTTGAAACTAGTTTTACTCATTTTGCCAATCTGACAATTCTTACATAGACCAGTGTCAGGTTTCTTCAAAGTAGGAATGCCTCTAACCTTCTTGAATTTGCTTATTTTTATCATGTTATCAAAATTCACATGACATAACCTTTTGTGCCATAGCCAACTTTCTTCTATTTGAGCAATAAAGCATGAATATTCACTGAGATCAAGATAAAATAAGTTACCTTTTGTTTGTTTGCCTGACGCAATGAGTTTTCCTTTTCCATCCAGCAGTCTTGCTTGACCATTCATGAATTCAACCTTGAAACCAGTGTTGATTAGCTGTGCTACACTTAGAAGATTATGTTTTAGTCCTTCAACCCAATAAGCATTATCACATATGAGTTCTTTGGTTAATGAGATTCTTCCTTTTCCTTTTATACAACAAGGTTCATTGTTTCCAAATCTTACATTACCACTATCACAGTCTTCTAGATATTCAAATTTTGTCTTGTCACCAGTCATGTGGTGTGAACATCTGCTATCTATTATCCATATATCATCTTTGCTTATATGAGAAATAAGTGCCATCTTATCTTCATCATCATCAGATTCATCTTTTATAGCAATAAAGACAATTTCTTCTTCACTATCATTAGAATCTTTAGCCATAAAACATGATTTCTTACCTTTATCCTTGTATGATTTGAAATTATTTTTGCCATAGTACTTGTGACTTCTCTTCTCTTCCTTGACTTGCTTGTTTGGGCACCTAGCTGCAATATGTCCAATTTCTTCACATGAAAAATAGATTAAAGGAGTTTTACCTTTATATTTACCTTTCCCTCTAGAGTACTTCTTTGCAAGTAATGCTTCTACAATTTCAAGATCACTATCAGAACTTTCTTCTGATACTTCTTCACTTTCTAACTGAACTTCTTTAATTTTCTTGTTCTTCTTTAGTGAAACCTTGGCCTCAAATGCTGATTCAATATTTTTGGAACTAGGAACATAGTTGTCATAGTTGTCTAATTCAAAGGCTGTCAATCTTCCAACTAAAGCATCCAAAGTTATATTGTGGTTTGTTTCACATCTTCTTTCTTGAATAGCTGATACTCTTATTGCATAGATAGGGAGTAATGTTCTGAGTACCTTACTTATAACAATTTCATCTGAGATTGTTCCTCCAGAAGCTCTAATTGCACTTACACTTGCTTTGATTCTTTCAACATATTTTGCAATGTTTTCATCTTCCTTCATATTCATCTTGTCAAACTGTCCTCTTAGGCTTTCTGCTTTGGCTCTTTTCACATTTGCATCACCACCATAGATTTTCTTCAGTGCCATCCACATTTCATATGCAGTAGTGCAGTCTTTAATATCATCAAATTCTTCATAGCTGAGAGCAGATGCAATTTCTATCATCATGGTGTTGTGAGTCTTTTTATCTGCAATGTCTTCAACAGTTAATGCGCCATTAGGAATTGTGTATTCTTCATCAATGTATTTGCATCCTGAATCACCAATGGAAGCCAGATGAAGTTGCATGAGACCTTGCCATGCTGAAAAGTTATCTTTGTTGAGCTTTGGAATTTCCCTCTTGTAAGACATCCTGATCTTTAGCTTAGGTCTTTGAAACCCTTCCTGCAAGCACCAAAAGCTCTGATACCAATTGATGGAATATGGATGAAGTGACTGAGAGGGGGGGATGAATCAGTCAACCATAAAACACTTCACAATTAATTCTTTCCAGATCCCTTAGGATATCTTAACAATGTTATCTGTTTTAGCACTCGGTAAATAGATTGCAGTAATATTGAAGATGCAGAAAGTATTAGCAAAAATATCTTTAGATATTCATCAGCACATGTATATGATTGAGAAATAAATTAAGAACACAAGAGACACAAGATTTAACATGGAAACCCAATATGGGAAAAACCGCCAATGTATCTAGATACTGATTTTCACTTTTCTGAAGTGATGCCCGGTTAGAAGCCAACCCGGTAAAAGGTTACAAAACACACTGTTAGGTGTGACCTTGTTAGAGGATTTAAAACATTTTTCTAGGAGTGGCCTGGTAAGAGGTCTTGAAAACAATTCAATGGAATTGTCACCTTGTTAGAGGATTTACAATATGGTTGTTAAACCAACTCGGTTAAGAGATTTAGAATTCACTGTTACAATGATAAGAAGGTAACAATGAAAAAAATGACCTGTATAATAATGCAACTGTCTTGCTAATTACAGATCTCTGTTCTGCATAAGTCTGATCCTTTCTGATCGAATAAATCTCTACTGCACCTCAAGGATATCTGAACATCCTTCACAAATTCGCATACACCTTTCCTGCTTTTCTTCTGTAAATCTTCTGCTATATTTCTTGTTTACTTTTCACATTTGACCTTTTATTTATATGATTTTAGATTTGTCAAATCGACATTATTTAGTATAACAGTCGGCTGAATTAAGCAAACTCTATTTGTAAAAAATCCTTCAAGGGCCGACAGTGCTCGGTGACCATAACTTTCTATAATCTTTCGGAGACCGAGGGAACTCGGTAAACACCGACAATCCTTTACCTTCGATAACCGACCGAACTCGGTAAACACTAACTTTTCTTCGATGACCGACTGAACTCGGTAAACACTAACTTTTCTTCGACAACCGACTGAACTCGGTAAACACTAACTTTCCTTTGGTAACCGAGTGAACTCGGTAGACACTGATTTTCTTTGATAACCGAGTGGACTCAGTAAGCACTAATATTCCTGTCTGGCAGACCGACTGAGCTCGGTAGTAACTAGTTGCTGTGGACTATGACATTGTGTGACATCAAAGACAATACATAATTGAGTAGCAATTTCCTTCAGACAATTGTTTCCAACAAAAAGGACTGGGGTCTTCACGAGGGTAGAGATACAATAATCTAGAAGAAACTGAGTAGCATCTATTAGGATTAGGAGCCTAGATGAGGGAGTCAGGTTAACCTAAGAATATAACCCTCACATTAACCCATATTTGAATTTCCTTCCCGATTGGGATGGATAGAAATGAGGTCACCCCAATTATCATTGATCCAATAACTTGTTACCAAGTTTCCAAAGATCCTTTTACAAGAATTAATGATATCATGATCATCAAGGAGATCCATGAACAAGCCTTCTTTGAGCCAATAATCTTCCCAAAATGTGATGCTCTTACCATCACCTAGCTTCCATCTAGACCCAATAGCAGCCAAATGTGTAGAGTCTTGCACTGAACCCTAGATAAAAAACCCATTTTCAATATTAGGAGACAAAAAATAATCCAGAGAGGGATAATTAAAGAGATATTTCCTCTTCCAATTAGATTACATTCCTTTTCATCCCCATAAATTCTCCAAATCTGTTTGGACAGAAGGGCCTTATTAAGATATTTGATTGGTCTAATGCCAAGACCACATCTAGAAAAACACTTACAAAGTTGGTCCTTGACAATTAGAGACATTATCTTCCTTTCCTTTGTACCAGACCAAATTAATTTATTATTTATTCTTTCCAGAATATCTGCATACTTAGTAGGGATTTTGAAGAGGCTAAGAGCATATATAGGAAGATTCTAAGAGAAGCTTTTGAGGAGAGTAACTTTGCCAGCTTGGCTTAGTAGGCAACCATTCCAACCTATAAATTTACTATTAAATTTATCCACCAGACCATTCTAGAAAGATTATGGGGGCTTGAGACACAAAGGCAAACCAAAATAGGATCTAGATAGAAGAGAGATAGAGCACCCCAAGATTCTAGAGATCTTTTGTTGCCTCCCTGACAGTAGCTTCCCCCACTATCCACAAAATTTTCATGTGTAAGACTAAGGATGTGAGGAGGGTCTTAGCCCATGAATGAATCCTTCAAAACCAAGAGCATCAAACTGTCTGGCTATACATTCTTCCATGACAGCAAAAATAATAGGGGATATAGGGTCTCCCTGTCTCAAGCTACGAGTGGGTTTAAATTTTTTTGAAGGAAATCCATTAACTAAAACAATAATAGTAGGGGTGGAGATAAGTTGATTTATCAGCTGGATGACCCGAATCCCAAAATTGAAGGCTCCAAGAACCTTCAAGTAATCCTAGTCCACCTTTTCATACGCTTTGGAGAGGTCCACTTTCATGAGGAAATCCTACTTCTAAGAAACAATCAAGGATTGGATATTTTCATGCACTACAATGATAGAGTCTAGAATTTGCCTTCTAGGAACAAATCCATTTTGCTAGATAGAAATCCACCCTGACAAAAAATTTAGAATACGAGAGGTGAGGACCTTTGAAATAATTTTGTAAAGATAGTTGCAAAGACTTATAGGTCTAAACAAGTCTGCAGTGTCTACCCCCACTTTTGTAGAAACAAAAATAAGAAAAGTAGTATTAGATTCTTTCAACAAATTTCTAGTACCAAAAAATTCCTTAATAACATTAAAAACATCATTTCCTATAGTATGCCAAAATTTCTAGAATATGAACATAGTGAACCCATCATAGCTCGGCGCTTTATCTCCTTCAAAAGAGATAATAGCTTTATGAGTTTTAGCTAAAGAGGGAATCACTTCCAGGATGTTGTTATGATTTTATGACACTAGTTTGGGAATAGAATAAACCAACCTCTCATGGTCAGCCAAGCTTATTTGGTGATCAACAGTGAGGAGAGAGGAAAAATAATTCATTAATTCTCTAGCGAATTCTTCATCCTTGCTAAATTTACCATTGGTAGTATTAAGAGATGAGATCTGATTAGCTTCTCTATGTTTAAGAGTAGACAGGTGAAAGAACTTAGTGTTCTAATTATCACCTTCCTTTAGCCAGATGGATCAAGACCTTTGTCTCAAATAAGTTTTTTTCTTTTCTATAAGGTCATGAAACTTGACAAGAGTATCATTATTCTTATCCAAAAAATGTCTAGAATAACCTTCAAGTTGTATTTTATCTTGAATCCCTTTTACTTCCAACTGAACACTAGCTTTAGAATTAAAAATATCTCCAAAGGACTCCCTATTCCACTTCCTGACATAGTCTTTGATATTTCTTAATTTTTTAACCACTCTAAACATAGAAGTTCCACCAC
The DNA here is from genome assembly GCA_027943335.1 of Chamaecyparis obtusa. Lineage (NCBI taxonomy): Eukaryota > Viridiplantae > Streptophyta > Pinopsida > Cupressales > Cupressaceae > Chamaecyparis > Chamaecyparis obtusa. The sequence continues at coordinate 1,070,081 of BSBK01000282.1, read as the reverse complement.
CTTAATATTCCACCAATATCTAAAGAGATCTTCAAAGTTAGGGTGATGCATCCACATTTTCTCAAATCTAAAGGGAAAGTTCTTCCCAGAAACAATCTCAATGTTAAAGACAATAGGGAAATGATCAAAACCAATCTTAGAGAAAGAGGAGAGAGAACAAAAATACCTTTGCATCCAATTCTATAATATAAGATCCCAGTCCAGCTTGAATTGGATCAAATCTTCTCCCACTCTCCTATTAGACTATTTGAATTTAAAACTACTAAACTCCACATCTATTAAGGCTTGTTGATTGATAAAGTCCATGAGGTCAAACTTGCTATCTTGCTGGTTCTGGCTTCCTCCAGATTTTTCCCCATCATTCAATATCATCTAGCTCTATAGATAAAATGGGCTCCCCTCCACCCAAAATAGTGAAATTTTGAGCACCATTAAAGGACTCCATCAAATCAGCTCTCCCTGCTTCAAAGGAATCATTCACTCTCGAAATCAATCTAATAGGGTTTCCTACACTTTTGTTGATTTCCATAGGTTCTCCTTCTTCCTAGGTTTCAGACTCTTCATTTTCTTTTATTTATCCCAATGCCCACCTCCTCACCATTCTAGATTAAAGTGAAGAATGGTTTATTTTCCTTTTTTGGATTGTTATTGGCATTGGGGTTCCTGCTGAGGTTAAATTTTCCTTCCACAAACCCAACATAAAGATTTTCCTCATTAGCTACTTGTGTAGAAGGAATAGGCATAAAATTTGATGGCAAACCACCACGAGGGGGTGTAGGAATCTTATTCTCATTTCCTTTGGGAAAAACCTCATTTAGATTTTTCTATTTCTAGACTATCTTCTTTTCTGGCTTCCTTCCAGCTTCATCTTCCTTTTTAGTGTCCTGTTTTACCATATTTGGACATTTCTTCGCCTAGTGCCCTATTTTTTTGTAATAAAAGCATGCAAAGTGAAGGTTTTTGAATTCCACTTCTTTAGACCATTTTACAAGTTTGGAAATAATATCTATTTTTTTCTGGTAGATCTATCAGTTGGTGGAAATTGACACAAAGTCGCGTATAAATCAATCTTGTCTTAGATGAATTCATTGGATCTATAGATATAAGTTCCCCAAAGGAGAAGGATAAACCTTTCAACACATTTTCATTCTAGTATTATAGTGGAAGACCAGGGAAGCGAACCCCAATGAGGGCCGAGTGGAAGAAAGTATCATAAATATCCATCTTAGGTCCCTATTTTTTAAATGCTAGAGAGTTCCTTCTAATCATCCAGGGATCTCCACATAAAATAAAATTTAGATCCTCCTTGTTAGAGAATGAAAAAGACAAAAAAACCCTAGGAAGAGCAGCAATGTGAACTTGATGCTTTAGCTTCCATTTCCCTTTAACCATTAATCTAACAATCTCAATGTTGGGTCAAGGGCCCAAATATTTCCTAAGAAAGGTAAGACCTATAGTAGAAATCGAATGGTCAACTAGAGATTCGGGGATAAAAATTTCAAACTCAGCTTTCTGCCAATCTATTTTACAGGTAATAGGTAGAAAGGAGGATTTACTGTTAGTTTTAAGACAAAAGAGGGAAGCCCATTTCAATTGAGAGGCCTAAGCCTCCCTCAATTTGAGGTATTTAATACCACCTGATCCCCTAGAGGATCCCTTGGATCAACGAGAAAAACACCACCCCGTGGGTCCCCATTCAAATCTTTTCCATTAGAGGGTTCCGGTCCCGATGAGTTGTCCTTGCTGTCAGCAACACCAAGAACCCCACTGACCTTCCCACTGACATTTCCTTGCAATCTGCTACCAATGCTTCCTACAATCTCCTACTAACCACCTGAGTAGGAATGCTAACCACCATTGCTAGATTCCCCCCCCCCCAGATCATTGTTTAAGTTCTCCATTAATGTTTCTAAAGGATAAACTTAATATTACTTATTTTTTATCAACTATAATAGGTAATTTTATTAATAATCATAAAAATTTACGTCATCCATCAAATAGTTCATGAGACTTACATTCTACTATAGCTTATCTACTATCCTTAGTAGTTATATCTAGCTTCTACAATCATTGAACTATGCAATGATCTTCAAGTTTAGACTATACATACTAGATGTCATCTATGTTTATACAATCATTAAACCACACTGTAATCTAAATACCAGATCATCGATCCATATTGGTATCCCTATGCCAAATCATGTTGAATCAACTTCATTTGCCCGCAAACAAAGAAAAAAATATTTTTCATCTTCTCATGGTCTTGATTTTTTGGCTTGTCTTTCTTAGCCTACCCATGTCTCAAAAAACCATCCTTCATCTTCTCTAATATTCCATTAGTTTCTGTAAAAAAACCTTCCATCTATATTCTCATTCCTCCATTCATGTTGTGCAAGAAAAATTTGTGAAGACTATAAAGGGCTACAAGCTATTCTTCAAATGAAAACACAAAATTTCAAAAAGAGTCAAAATCCTTATGCAAAATACATCAATCTTCTTCCCGCAGCTTCTCCTTTGAATCCTCTTCTTAGGCATGTTAACATGAAAGGCTCTATTATTTCCTTCTTCCCTAACCTCGACATTCTCCATTTCTTTTCTCAATTTCTTCCATTTACATGCAATATCCTCCAGATAAGCTCTTTTGTCCACCTTTCCTCACCAACATAGAAAGGGAACCAAACCATAGTTTCGATCCTCTTCCTCATCTTCAAAACATTCTTGATATTCAGATCCTAAACCTGGAACAACCCATTCAAGGATTAAATCTAGGTCTAACAAAAAATCATTGTTAAAATGCTTCCTTATTACTCGATTTACCTCCATTTCTTATTCTCCTATTTCCAGAGCCCATGCTATGATCAACAAAATGAAATCCACATTCGATCTTTGTATATGTTTCCTCTCTTGAAACTAGCTTCTGAGGACATCGATAGAAACTTATGCTCCATTGGCATTCTTTAAAATTAGCATCCCTAACATCCTCTCCTTACTAATAGACCCTTTAAAAGCTTTAGGTTGCTTGTTGGTGTCAACCAAAAATGTAGTCTCCATATTTGCAAGATAATTACTACATTCCTTCTCTTCAACTAAAAACAAATGCTTTTCATTCTCTTTGTTCCTTGATAAAAATAAAATCCAATTAATGTTTTAATGACAGGGATGATATGCAATCCTGATCTCAAAATCATTTCCTCTACTCTCAGCATGTAACACACGTGCCACTTGTTTTATCTCATAGTCGAGCACTGTTGTTTCCTTTAGCTAAAATTTAATTATGAAAAGATCCTCCATATTTCACATCATAATAAATTGATCTAAAAGGGACACCTTTCTCAAGATGCATGATCACCCATCCTAACATTAGCATTTAATAAATTATCTACTGGTCACATCATAATAGGGTGCTAATGGTTATATTTAAAACAAGAAGAGGAGCACCACTTGAAATTTAAAAACCTAACTTCCACCAGACAAGCCTATGAAATCTCTTACTTCATTCATCCATCTAGAGTAAAGTCTTCATAATGAATATCATTTTTTATCATCAAGTTCGAAGCCCATTTAGAAATTACATATGCTTCCTAGTTGTCCTCTCTCCTTATATGGCTGATTCTAAAATCATGAAATGAATGAAGCAAAGAGTTAATTTCAACTATGATGTTCTGAAGATGTTATGCATGAGAAGCCCTATTTTTAATGGCATTCATAATAATTTTTGAATCACCCTCTAAGTGGATCCTCTTAGCCTTAAGCCTACAACCCACTTGGAGCACTAGCAATACAACCCTTGCCTCTGCAACTTTGTTTGTGCTATTATGCAAACTTTGAGCTTCTATGGCTATCAAATTACCTTTCCAATATCTTGCAATCACTCCAACATTAGATGGTCCAGGATTTTATTTAGAATCTCCATCAAACTTTATTGTGATCCAGTCTACTTCTAGTTTTTCCCAATCCACTATCTTAACTTTTTTAACACAATTCTTAGCTCCTTTTAGGACACCATTTTTAAACATCAAACAAGGCTAGTCAACATGAATTTTCCTATCATTTATAGAGTAGATCATATCATAATCCCTTTTCAATAAAGCTGCACCCATTACCTCCTCAATAGATGAGTTTACTATTCCTTTACCTCTTTCTAATGTTTCCATTTTATCTTGAAAGATTCTTCTATTTTGCTCCTTTCAAATTTCCCATATTATAATGGATGGGCTAATTTTCCAGATGGGAGACATTCATGTTGATTTCAAAGGAATAGGCCAACTTTTGAACACCTCTTTTACTTTATTTTGCATAGGTCCTATCCATTGCAGTTTGGATTTAACCATTGACAAACATTAATTATTTAAAGGGACATTGAACTAGAAAGTAATCCACATCCTTTGAGGCTAAATTACAAAGAACACATTTAGTTGTGCCACAATATCCAAATCTTTTCCTTCTTTCTGCAGTTAAAATTCGTTCATGCACTATGAGCCAAGAAAGGTCCTAGCCTTTGTTAAATAATCTTATCCCAACAAGCTTAGTTGGCCAACATTATAGGCTTCATTATTTTCTAAACAAGTATAACCCAAATTTACTAAGTGCCACTATTTTGTGCACATCATATGATTTTTTCCTCCTTTTCTGTCCTCAACACACTCCTTGAAAAAGGTTTTCCATCAGATTTTTATGATTCTCATTCAATCCAGCCTGAACTAGACTCCACATCCACTGAGGGAAAACTTGTGTTTCTCTTATTGCAAGGTAATCAAAGACATTTTCTCCCCATTTTTCTATTAATATTCTCCTCACATCATCATATCTAACATCATCCTTTAGGGCTTGTAATCCATTCCAAGAGTCTCTCCAAAATAAACCTATGTTTCCATCACCAATCTGCCATGAGACAAGATCTATTATGATCTTTTTCCAATCCAAAATAAAATTCCAAATAGCCGACCCATTAGGGAGGTTCCTAACGGTAAAAATTCTTTCATTTTTTGGAGAGTCTAGATATTTGGCTCTGACTATCTTCACCCATAGTCTTTGCGGGTTGGAATAGATATTCCACACTAATTTAGTTCCTAATGCTTGATTCATTCTTTTCTAGTTCTTGAGACCTGCACCACCTTTGGACTTATTTTACATATCTTATCCCATGCCAACAGGGCCCATTCATCCTTATCCCCATTTACATTCCAAAAGAATTTTCTCATTCTTTTTTCAATAAAACCCAAAACTTTATTCGAAATCTTGAGGTATCTCATTGAGTATATAGGTATAGAAAAAATGATTGATTGCACAAGGAGAATTCTTCCCGTAGATGTCATCTATTTACTTTTCCAACCATCCATTTTCTTTAGGAAATTACCCATAAGGTCTTTCCATAGATGTGGTTTGCATGTCCCTTGAAAGAGTGGCACACCCAAGTATTTTCCTGGAAAATTTCCCATTTTAATTTCCAAGATAGAACATAGTTGCCTTTACAAATCCAGACTTGTATTGAAGAAATAAATTTCAATCTTCCTCCAATTCACATATTGTCTTGTTGCTTCACTACATATGTCCAAGGTTAATTTGATAACTCTCGCCTCCCTAGTTGTGCCATCTCCCATAAGATAATTATCATCCACAAATTGTAGATGTGAAGTGGGTTCAACTCTATTTTGGATTACACATTCCTTTCCATTGTCTAACCCGTCTCTTGCTACAGATCAATCTTCCCAATAATTCTTCCATAATTATAAAGAGGAAAGTCAAAATGGGGTCACGTGGTCTAATCCCTCTTGTAGTGTCAATGAAAACTTGAGGGCTTCCATTGACAAGGACAAAAAATCTTGAGGTATTTATGCAACTTGCAATCCATTTCAACTAAGCCTCACCAAAACCAAATTTCCTCAGAATTTCAATTAAGAAATATCTATTCACATTATCATAGGCTTTCTTAATATCTAACTTGATCATCATCGTAGCCACTCTTAATTTTATAACTGTGTGAATTGCTTCATGTGCTATAATGATCCCTTCAAAAATGGATTTGTTAGGGTGCAAATCCACTTTGTTTTGGTGAAAGTATATGATCCAGAATAGTCTTAAGTATATTAGTTTCCACCTTATCTATCACCTTATAAGTAGTATTACACAAAGCTATAGGCCCAAAATCATAAAAGGTCACACAATCAGCCTTCTTTTGGATAAGAGTAATAAAGGTGTTATTGAAGTCCTTTAATATGAACCCTCCAGCCCTATATTCCTCCACCACTTCTCAAAGATTTTCTCCCAAAATATCCCAAGTTTTCTAGAAGAAAATGGCTGGAAAACTATATGGTCTTGGGGCCTTATCACCACCCAGACCAAAAAGATATTTCCTTACTTCTTCCTTAGAAATTGGGTTCATTAAGAAGGTATTATTCTCTTCTGATATACAATTGGGAATCAGATTTATCAAATCCTCCGTTCCTTTCAACTCTCCTGGGTTTCTAGGGAAAATATTATGATAGAATTCTATAGCTTCCTGATTCATCTGTAGAGGGTCAATGATCATAACCTCCTATTTATTTTGAATGGAATAAATCTTGTTTTTGACTCTTCACACTTTTACATATTTGTGAAAGAATTTAATATTTATGTCTCCTTTCAACAAAGTCTCTCTTGATTTTTGTTTCCAAAATGTTTCCTCACTTGCTAATATATCTTTGAATTTCCTTTGAAGATCTTACTCTTCCTTAAACACATGTTCATCCATACCTTCCATAATAATTTTTTCATTAAAAGCGGCTAAATTTTGTTCTAATTTAATTTTTTCTACAATTTTTTTTCTAAAAACATCTCTATTCCATATTTTTAATTGATCCTTGAGAAATTGTATTTTTTTGAAAAAAAAAATGATTTGTTACCTTCCCATATGGGGTCATTTATCCACCAGTCCTCAATTTTTTCCATGAAATATTCATCTCGAAGCCACATTGCTTCAAATTTGAAGGGATATCTTTTAGGGGTCATATCCTCTTGGATGTTTCATCATATTGGGAAATGATAGGAGCCTGAGATTAGAAGTATGTTAGCCCTACATAAACAATTGCATCTATCGCAATTCTCATCTTGAAGAAATCTATCCAAATTTTCTCCTATATTTAAGAATCCATTCCTTTTGTTTGTCCATGTGAAGTCCGCCTACCTAAAATCAATCTACATCAATCCATTGTTCATGAAGAAATATGCAAAGTCCCTTTGACTTCTTCTGGACCATCCTCCACCACCTTTTTTCTCTGTTGGACTTAAAATGACATTAAAATATCCTCCTATCTAGAATATGTTGTCCTTCCTTTTTTCTATGAAACCAGAAATGATTTGACATAGTTCCTTCCTTTTTGTTGGATTATTTGGGCCATAGATATTAAAAATATAGAATTTTGATAGAAGTTGTCTTGAGGAAAATTCTATCCATTACCAATTTTCAGATTGGCTTAACATCTCAACCTTAACAACACTATTATCTCATCAAATGCAAAGCCCCCCAGAAGCCCCTCTTGCTTAAGAAAAACAACTATTCCATCTACTAATTTTTTTTTAAAAACAATCATTATCTTGTCTTTTCAACTTTGTCTCTTGCAATAAAATTGTTTTCTTCTCTCACTTGATCAAGACCTCTCTTGATCAACTAAATCTAGTCAGGGGCATTGCATCCCTTGCCATTCCATGAAAGGAGCCTCATTGCTTCTAGGAAAAGGCATAGCCTTTTCCTAATCTCAACAATTTTGTTTGGTCTTCTGCACAACCAACCATCTCTAGTTTCTCCCTATTTGATTTTCCCCCCTTTTCCTTCTTTCACCTATTTTGGGCTTATTTAAATTTGAGTCAGTTTGGTCTAGACTCCTAGGATCCATGATTTTTGGAGTTTCATATAAGCCCAACTCATCTTCTTCTCCATCCTCACTCTGCAAGCTATAGATAGTATCTGAATCAATCAAAATGCCTCAACTGTCTCTTCCACTATCTCTTACATCATCAAAGGATCTCTCCAAATTTTTGATGGGTAAAATCCTTTCATCATCAACATCCAATCTTTCCTCTACATTCCCATATTTCTCTTGGTGTTGTGCTTTGAGATCCAAAGGATCTTGATTTATCTCTTCTATAGGATTATCACCTTAATTTTCCTGTTGAAAGATCTCATCATCCATGTCTACAAATGGATAAGAATCTGGGACAAACCCTATTTTTAAGAGTTATGTTGTGGGTCTACCTCTTTGATAATACACTATTGTAGTGCATACTCATTAAAAATTTGGTGAAGTAAATGATCTAGGATTTTTTTTCTTTCTGAGGTTCTTCAAACCTTACATCATTATTATTAGTTTGAGACAAGTGGAAGGGATTTTCAAAGACCACTTGGGTTGAAACATCCTCGTGGGATTTCTCTATCCATACTTGTGACTCTAAAATAAAAATCCTATCAATCTCCTCCTTTTGCAAGCTCCCTGCCATTCTGAAGGTGAGGTCCATAACTGGAGAAAAGTATTTAAAAGTTTCCAAGAAATCTATTTAATCAAGCTGTATATCCTTACTTTCTGCCATTTATAAAATGATGTCAACTAGCCTTAAATCATATGTCCCTTTCCCTTTCTCCTGCCTATCATCTTGGAATATTGAAACCAATGTATCATTCAACATTTCCTCTTCTATCAGGGGTTGTCTCCATATGTCTTTGTCATTATGTGTAATGATGTGGGAATACAGTTCATAACAGACCTACCTCCACACAAGAATCTTGGGGGTTATGGAAAAATTATTCTTATTAACAACCTCTTCAAAATTCACATATTTTCCCAAAGAATCACCTAAAATCTTCATTTTTTATGTACCCGTGTATTCCTATGGCAAGTTGTCCACTCTAAACCATATTGGGATCTCTTTTATCTTCTCCTTCTTAGGATTAAAATTAGTTGTCCAATCTCTGATATAAAACCCTTTTTCTTTCATTATATAAGGTCAATTCCCTAAAATGCATTCTTTGTCTTCTTTTGTACAGAAAATAATGAGATGGAAGCCATTTGTTAAAGTTTTCATTTAGATGAATAAACTTTTCCATTTTTGTTTACACCATTGTTTTATTTTACTAAATGATGGACATTGGCATAACCATTTCAAAACCAAGGCTTTATTATTTAAGCAACATTTATAACCATTGAGGGTTGTTAAGAACTATTCTTGAACATGACTTAGCTATGGAAGTGTTTGCACTTAGCTTAGGGGACTTCGGATTGGTGCTTTTATTTGGAGTTTTATGGTTTGTATCATCGAAAAATGGAAGCACTTCCATTTAGCACTGGTTTAGCCCTCCAAGTAAGTGGTTTGGCGTCATGTCAAATGCCTTGAATGGGTCTTTGACTTGGATCTAGATTTTCCCTTGTCTTGCCTTGTTTTCCACTTCTTTCCTACCTATTTCTGGTATCTTGATCTGAGATTTTGAGGTTCTTGACCTCAGGGTCAAGGTCAACCTTCTGGGTCAAGGTTGACCTCATCCCTGACCTAGGGTCTAAATTTCAAATTCTAAATATTTCCAGATGTCACAGTTTGGAAAGAATTCTTTCCCTCTTCTGGGTCGACTACTTTGGGCTTCAAAATGGTGACTTTTAAAAGACATTTAATATAGGTCCACTTCTAAGGGTATGAGCCCAATGAGAATTTATTTCTCATATGTCAGCCTCTCTAGAAGTTGGTGTCCTAGACTAGTATATAAGGAAGCCTTATCCTCTCATTTTGGAGAGGAAAAGAGAAGGAAAGGAAAAGGGAGGATCATCTATGCATAATTTATCAAAGGTCGACATAAAGGGGCACAATTGCACCCCCGTATTTGGGTCAAGGTCGACCTGGTTCAGAAAAAAAAAGATTTTTGGGTTTTCTCTGTCTCTATGTTTCCATGCCAAGGCAAGTTGTAGAATTTCTAGAAACTCAGTACAAAAACTAGAAAACAACAATTTCTAGATCTGCTATACTTTGAGGTAAATATTACTCTCTTCCAGAACATAATGTAAGGTTGTCTTCTATCTTCTTATTGCTAATCGATTGATTCATTTATGCATTGACCATTTTCTTGTGGTTAATCAATTTGGATCTTTCCTTTGGGAATTTGGGGTTAAGAAGAGAATCTTACCTTCCTCAATTCTTCTATATGTAAAGGATATTATTTACCTATTGGTGAACACATCAACAATAACCAACAACAATCATTTCTTTTATTCTTAACATTTTGGTGAACCCGCTTATGACAATTCTTTCTTTTGTGGTGTTAGATTTACATTTCATGTTAGATATTGCATGTATATTAGATTAGCCTTCTTTTATGTGTTTGCATTTACATTTCAAAAATAAAACAAAAAAATCATATAAAGAAAAAATACAAAAACATTTATTTGTTCATGCCTTGTGTTTTCCTAATTTAGTTCATTTGCATTGCATTGGTGTATGAGCTTTAACTACCTCTAGTCCTACTTATAATATCATGATTAGATGAAGTCACAAACTTGTGGGTTTCTTTGATCCTAAGTCTTCCTCTCCTTTCCTTGGGATCCCGGATGATAATTTGATCACTCATGATTTCAATCTTACTATGGAGAATAACTCTTCTCACTCATCTCATGATGAGGATGATGCTTTAAGAGTTCCTCCTGAATAAGTCCAAAAACTTTCAACTGAACTTGATAAAATGGGAAATTGGCTTATTCAAGAAACCTATAATCAAGATTATATTCAAGCTATAGAGGCTTTTAAGAAAGTTCTTCGGGATAGTGATCAAGGTGTTAATCTCTTGTGTGGTATCACTTATCTTGTGTATTTAAATATCAAACCTTTAGCTCAAGAAGCTCAAGATCTAGGATTCACTCCTCATGTCACTAGTGTGAACCTTCTTTCGTTCCTTTATCTAGCATTCCTACTTATAATCCTCCTTTAGTGACTACATCTCTTCCATCTCTTCTTGTGAGTGTTCCACCAGTGTCTCTACCTACCTCACAACCTTCTTACCATCGTGTTTCATTTACCTATTCCACCCCTCTTCCAACTATGGTTCCAAGTGTTCCACCAGTTGTGTCTTCCATTCTCGTTGCTTCCTACACTTTCCCTAGTGTTCCTAATGTTTCTATGCCTCCTATTTCTTCTAATGATTCCACAATCATTAGTCTGGCTCAAATGGTGTCCTCTTTACAACAATAACTTGCGTCCTTAACTCAATCCAAGTTTAGTATTCCTACATGTGACATGGGTAGTCCTTTATCCCTATACATTATTTGTGCTCCTATTCCTCAACAAGCTGATATGCCTCATCTTGAGAAGTACAATGGTAAGGGAGACCATGTCAGTCACGTTAAAATATTTCAAATCCTTTGTAGTGACTATTCTCATGACATAATCCATCAACCCTAAATCCTTTCTCCATTTTCCCTCTCTCTCCCTCCTCTTTGCCCTAAAACCTAAACAGTACCTAATCCCCAAAACCTAAACCCTATAACCATAAGATTGAAACCCTATACTAGAATTCTCTCTCTCTCTCTCTCTCTAGACAAAATTTAAAGATAGTTTATTCAAGCACGCACCATATTTAAAATCACACAAATAAAATGTATCCTAATTCAATTTATAGTTAGTCCATACACATAGAATTAATAACAATACTTCATGCACATTTCATACAAGTAACATAGTTAATTCATACACATTTCACACACAAAATGAATGAAAGCTCTAAATGAAATCACCGAAACAACAAGGGATTTCAAAGTTCTAAAAAAATGGTTGGATCAAAGTTCATAAGTGCAAACAATGTGAATAACTAAAAATTAAACACACTAAGTAAATGAAATTCAAGTGCACTTCAAGCATTGCATATAATCAACGGATGTTAAACTTAAAACATACATAAAGTAAATACCAAAGATCAAATACTAAGTAAATGAAACACACTAAGTAAATGAAATTCAAGTGCACTTCAAGCATTGCATATAATCAGTGGATGTTAAACTTAAAACATACATAAAGTAAATATCAAAGATCAAAAACCCACTTCATAAAAATGATAAATGAAACCAAAGGGAATTCATTTTTAAAGTTAGTTTGTAAATAATTCACATACAAGAATGAATAATAAAGTTAGTTCATGCACATTTTGTACACATTTCACACAAAATGAATATCAAAAGCTCACTAAAATAATAAAGGGATGTCAAAGTTCTAAAACATGGTTGGATGCCAAGTTCAAAAATAAGTGCACACACAATGTGAATACATAAAGATCAAACACACTTCAAACAAATATTTACTTAATGCTAAACTTTAAACTAAAAAACCAAGGATTCTCTCTCTACTAGAATTCTAAACCATAAGATCTAAACCCTATACTAGAATTCTCTCTCTCTCTCTCACACACACACACACACACACATTAATGTATCATAGGAGTCCTAGGATACATTAAGGGGTCCTAGGATACCTAATGAGTGCTAAGTGGTCATAAGGGGTCTAAGGATACATTATTATAACCTAGGACCCCTAATGACCACTTACGAACCTCATTATCCATTAATGTATCGTATATGGCACACACCATTTGACTTGAGTTTGTAAAACTTGATCAAAGTGGGAGAGAGAGAGGGGGGAATACATTTTTTTCAGCAACATTTGTCACACACCAGATAGGCTTGGTGTGCCCAAGCTTAAGGCTCGACATGCAGAACCATACGGTGTGCGCCATATAGGGCGCACACCATATGCTTTTTTGGGGACCAAAAAGTTGAGTGGTATCTTTTTGGTCCCCCATCTTTGTGCACTTACCCATTTATATGTAGTAATACATATTAAAATATTATATATATATATATATATATACTATTTATAATTTATATATTTAATATTTACATACATTTAATATATATTTTTTAAGGTAAGTAAATACATTAAATGTATGTAAATATTATGTGTAACTTATATTAAATTATTTTCCCCTTATTTTAATAATAACTTTATTTTATATATTAATATATTATATATTTATATTACTATAACTAAATTAATTATATAAAACTTAAAAGTTTTAAAAATTCATTTTAAAAATATTTTGTAAATGTATGTGTCATTTGAAAATTAAATAAAAAATGAAGTTAGATAATTAAAGGGAAGGGAAAAATCTCTCCATTGGATAGAAAAATTAGGTAATTTTGTTGAAAATCTAAATTTATCTCAAATATAGAATATTAAAAAAAAATAGTAGTGATTTAATTTTTTTTAACAAACTTTTAAATTAACATGGAAAATACTGAAATACAACCTCATTTCTTAACAACATTAGATGTATGCATGCACATTCACGCATGAGTGTGTGTTTTATAAAAATTTATCATGTCATCATGTGATTGATGTGCATGCAAAACTATTAAATATTTAATTATCTAAAATTTGTAATAAGTCAATGGGCCCTTGGTCTACTGGTGAAGTTGTTTGGTTCTTAATGAGCCCACGAGGGATCGAGTCTTGTTGAGTGCAAAGGCTCTGACACCATAAGGGTTGAGGTTGGGATCATGCCCAAGGTGGATTTTGGTGGAATGGATACCCCTCAGTCCTTGGCTCTTAGTCGAAGAGGTTCTCTCAACAATAAAAAAAAATTGTAATGAAAAATAACCTTATCAATTATAGAATAATCTACTTTCAAATTTCAACACGTTATAGATAAAATGAATAATCTTAATTCTATACAATTTATTTTATAAGTCTGTCACAAAGCAATTATTTTGAACCAATCATGATTATGTTTGAGAAACAACATAAATTAAAGTAATTTTGGTTCAATTTTTTTAATTAGATTATAAACGAATATACATACTAACATACATACATACATACATATGCTAAAAGTTATCTTTCTCAATGCACCTATTTTCATCAGCACCTCAATGATAACTCTCGATGTATTTTATATATATTAATTTTTTAATGCATGTATGCTAGTATACATTCCTCTAATGTTTGTTAAAATTATGGATCTCATATTGATTGACATTACAACCTTAAAAAATATTTGTAAACAATAGAAAATTATTAAAATTTCTTTATATATGTATATATATATATATATATATATATATATATATATATATATATATATATAAACACACACACACACACACACACACACACATATAAGTTTTAGTCTTTCAATTACAATGTTCTTAAAATGTGTGCTCCTATGAATTGAGTGTTTAACAAATTATTATGGGATGTGAAATAATGTCTAAATGAATGTACATTTGAATTAAATTTTTGGAGTGGGGATGGAAACCAATTGTATGTATATGTTTCCTATTTAAATGACAATCCACCAAAACATGTAAACAACTACTTCGCCAATTCCTTCTATTTTGAAATTTTATTATTTTTATATAAGAATGTTGTAAACCATGGTTCAAATAGTAAAATAAAATTATTTATAATGTAAAAATTTAAATTTAAAAAAAAAAATTAAGTATCAAAAGGACATGTTTCTATTGTTTCTATTTTGAATTTTAAAAAAAAATAGAAGTTTCTTTCGTTATTATATTTCTTTCTAAAAAAAAAAATTTAATTGTGAGATATGTTTCTATTATAATTTTTTTTTAAATAACTGAACAAAAATTATTTTATTTGTGAATTTTTTTAATTTCTTCAAATATTTCATTACGCCAAGAGGCGTAAATCGACAGTGGCATCAATCCTTCCTATCGGAGGTCATCCAAAAAAATGGTGTAAGAAAAAAGAAACCCTTCAAATTCCAGTGCCAACTCACATTTCCCTATCCATGCATTGAGAAAAGATGAAACTAAAGGAACTAAAAAATACATCACTAATAATGAAATATGAATAACAACAACAACAATAACAATGGAATATGAATGGTACAAACAATGACAACAACAATCAAACATGAATGAGGAAATAATAGTGGCTTTTTTACAATTTTAATTATAGAATGTTATTCGCGTGCATGACTACAACATTTGTTAACGTTTGAAGAATTTTTTTAAGAAAAATCTATCCACACCATGTGGAAAACTATGCATACGCTATCACAAGCGTATCTGTAACAAGTGTATATGAACGGTATAAGGATTTGGAAGCACGTAGGCTATTAATAGACAATTTTAAAATTGGATGGTGTGCATTAGATCACAAATACAAAGTGGGGGATGAACTGCCATTGTATGCTAATAAGGTCGGTCCATTTTAGAATCTCGGGTACTTTTTTCACTCTTCCTTCATTTGTGTTTCGATCTCTATATTTTCCTCATGCATGTTATATAATGAACAGTACTATGAAAATCAAACTTAACATAAATAATTAAAACACAAAAAGATTTTTTCTTGATAAATTTATGAACATGATAAATTTTCAGCATGTGTGGGTGAATGTGAGGAATGAAGAGGTCCTGGAATATCCAATGGTGTTGGAGAAGGCATGTATCACTAGGCAAGGTGCAGAAGAATTTGGGGCACGAAAATAAATATCGACAATATTTTAATATTTGATTATCATTACTATTAATGTCAATTCAATCAATTATAAAATTACTTTATTCTAAAATTAATTTTATTTTAAAATTTAAAATAAGAATTTAGTTTAATTAGATAATTTAAAATGATTTACATGAAAAAATAAAATAAAATAGAAATATTTCTTCAATAGCTAAAAATAAATTAGAAAGATTATATTAAAATTTAGAATTCAGTTTGAATTGACTTAGGTATAATAGAACCGTTGTTTAAATATTTAGAATCTATAAAAATAGAATAGAAATATTACTTATCTATCTAGGAAAAAATTAGAAAGGCTCTATTCATATTAAATTTTAATTTTAAATTTATTGTGAAACTAATATATATATATATATATATATATATATATATATATATATATATATATATATATAATTTTCTTTAATTAGAATTTGAGTTGATTTGCATGGAAAAAAGAAAAAATAGAATAGTAATTTTTTCTAGATATCTAGATTAATTTATATTTTATTTTTCAATTTTACAACTAAAAGGATACTCTATCTTCTGATAAGGCATGTACACATATAATGTTATCTTCAATAAAAGATTATTAATAATATACTATTTGATATTACTCAAATTGAGGTTGAAATTATGGTTAGGGTCTAATTAAGGTTCAATTTAGATAAAGTTATTATATCAATTAGGGTTAGGATTCAATTAGGATAAGAGTTAATATAAATGTTAAATTTGAATTATCTTTATATTTTAATGAAAGTTTAATTAGATATGATTACTATTAAATTGATTTTAGGGTTAGATTTTAATTAAATTTGTGAATAAGAGAATGATTTAATAAGCATTGAGGATTAATAAGAATTGTACTAGGCCTAGAGTTAGGATTATGGTAAGTTCTTAGTTAGCTTCTAAAATAAGTAGGATTTGAATTTAGGTTAGGGTTCTTCAGTAAAAATAAACTAAATTAAATTATATCTTTAAAACTTAGTTCTCTAACCTGATTTATATATTATGTACCATAACTCTATCCTTATTTCTATCTTTATCCTTAACCCTACCCCTAGCCCAATTTCTACCACTTAACCTATCCCTAACTCTAACCTTTACTTGAACCTTAAGGCTAACCTTCAATTTAATCCTATCATAACCACTTTTACAAATTTTATTACCGTGTAGGAGACAAGAATACAATTACATACAATTAAAGATTAAATCTTTAGGATTTAACCCTAAGCATATTCATGATGTAAATCACAACCCTAACAATAATCCTAAACTCTAACCATTATCCTAGCCCTAAACTTGACCATAACCTAAGCCGCAAACCTAATTGCAACCCTTACTATCAACATTAAAATAGCTAATATAATATAATCCTTAACCATAATCCCAAACCATAACCATAACCATAATCCCAAATCATAACCCTAACCATAATCCCAAGCCTAATTCTAAACCTACCCTAAAACATAACCCTTTCTATTATATAGCCTTAAAACTTAGAACTGTGATGAAAATACCAAACCTAAACATAATTCTAACTATAACCATAACCCTAGGTAAACCCTAATCTTATCCATGATATTAGGCCATGTACCAAAAAAACAAGAATAAAGAAAGCAACCAAAGATGAAAGTGATGATAATTGTGACTTTTCCTAAAGGTATCCTAATTAAAAAAGAAAGAAAGAAAGAATAGAAAAGAATTTAAAAAAGAGAGTTTATTAGAATAGAAGTTATGTTTATCCTTCTTCATAGTGCTGGATCTAGTTCTCTTCCTCGGACCATCCTCCGGAGATTTATCTTTACCGCTATTGGGAGACTCCTCCTTGCTACCCCTGTGTTCCTCAATTTTACTGATCAAAGCCTTTATGTTGTCGTTTGAAGCTTTGAGAATGCTATAGCTTTGTTCAGCGATTTTCCGTAAGGTTCCCTCCATGCTCTAAATTCTTTTCTTCACTTCCTCCATTTTATTTTCCATATCATTCTTCTCCTTAGTAAGCCTGATCTTATTGCTGCTATCCTCCCTCTCCAACCTGCCCACCCTAAATTTTAACTCCTAGATTTCGTGGTAGGTCCATTTAGTGGTTCTGTAGCTATCAATGACATTGTTTTTGGCATTGTTGAGCATATCCATCTGAGGGTTTTCTTTAGTGATGTCGCTCAGAATAACTAGGGTAGGTTCAATAAAGTCCTCCATTTGAATTTTTCCCTCCTTATTCTCCTTAACCAAAGTTTTCATCATTTCCCTCTTTAAACCCATCCTGACAGAAACATTATGAAAATCTCTCCAAACCACACTCTTCTCTTTATCAAAGATCTTGCAGGTGTACTAGTTAGTCCCTTGATCCTCACAGTCCTGCTCATGGTCATCCTCTCTCCCCTGACTCTCCTCTTCCTCTTCACTATCCTTCCCCTCCTCTTGTCCTTCCTCCTTATTATCTTCTTCAAATTTCTTCCTTTTCCTCTGCTTCCTACCAGAATTGACATCAGTATCCTCTTCTCTGTCCGCAGGCATCTTAATAGTAATGTTTCTCCTTCCTTTCTTTTTCTCCTTAAAATCCTCCTCCTCCCTGAACATTTCTTCATCCTTGTCAACACTATCTCCCTCCATTTCCATGCCCTCCGCCTCCTCATCATAATCTCTCAAAAGAGATCTTAATGCTCTGCTTAGGTTTCGATTTCTCCTTTTTCTCCTATTTCTATTTCTTAATCTTCTTTTTCCCCTTTTAAGTGTGAGGGGAGGCCTCAACATCCATGTCTGAATGCATTTCTTGGCTTTCTTCATTATCAAAAGGGATGTACTCTTCTTCACCCAAGTCGAGCTCCTCATTAGAGCCCTCCTTCCCCACTTTCCGCTGTTTAATTTCTTTACCTATAGTCCTAGCTTTGAAAAATTCATAAATCAACAACAAAAGCCCCTCATGGAAAGCAAGGTTGCCAATGGGCTTCTCCCTTTAGTCATTGATATTCTCATTGATAGACAAATAAAGGTAAAAAGGGATAGAAATTTTAGCCCCAAACCTGAAATGATTGAGGAGCACGAAGTGGTAAGAGTAGATGCGATCGAATCTCGTGTCCAGGGAGATGTATTTGATAATCGCCCTCATCACAAACCTCCACAACAGTTTAATGGACCTTGGCAGGTAGTAAGTGCCCTTCTTCACTAGAGCCTTCTTTTCCTCCTTTCCTTTGGTAAATTTTGACATCCCCTGACCCGAAGTGCACCTGTCTCTGTAGAATTTCTTCCCGACAATGGGGATGCCCATTACTGCAGAAATAACCTCCTCCATCACTGTGAACTCGACCCCGTCAATTTTGACACTCCCCTTGTTCCAGTTCTTAACCATTGTTTTGGTGATAGAGGGTTTCCACCCATGCAAGCGCTCAATGAAGGAAGTCACCTCGCCTTTGCTCAAAATGCCCCATACCTTTGAACGTCGCTGCCACTTCTCAGCTTCATCCTCAAGCTCCCTCCTGTGTCTTTTCCACACCATTTTATCTCTCTCTGCAAACAATTCTTCTGATCACAAGAAATATTCTATTTTTATTTATATTTTAGTTTCAGTTTTAAAAAATGTAGAGTTTATTTTAATTTTAGAATATAAATTTATTTGCATGGCAAAATAGAATAGAAATGTTGAAATTTTTTAAAAGGGTTTTAGCTAAATTTTAATTTTAGATTTTAAAAATTAAAAAGATAAAAAGTTAGTTTAATTTTATCATTTGAATTGATTTGATGCAAAAAGTAAAAAATACTATATTCATATAAATTCAGATGAGATGTGGATGAAATTGATTAATGCCTAAATAATATAACTTTAATTTTAATACAAAATACATTAATAATATATTTTGTATAAATGTAAGTATAATGAAAAATAGAAATGTCAAATTATTATTTGATAATAATATTTTATTACTATTTATCTTATATATTTATTAATCAAATAGATATTAAGATAACCTTCATAAATATAACTAATCCTAATCTAACCCAACTTGAAACCAAACATTAAACTTCACCCTAACTCTAATTAATCTCTACCTCAAAATCAAAACCTAATCTAACTATATAATTGAACCTAACCCTACACTTAATCCTTACCCTAATTAAACCATAGTCCTATTTGAATCATATGTAAAATGATAAATTACAACTAATTGAATATCTTGAAAGAAACTTTGACAATACAATAAATAATTGAAAGACAGTGATTGATGATCACCGAGCTACTAAAGTATATGTAGGACAATTAAATCAGTTAATATATTGTCATTGATGTCAACTAGTTTTAACTATACTTATCATGATGGTCACAAACATCTTAAGAAGGAAAATGGTAAAGGAAAGAGATATCTACATGAAGATGAGATAGATGAGATAGATGAGAAAGATATGGATATGATATACATTGGGTAACTTATTGATGAGTCAGTGGCATTATGTTGATGACTTGATTGTATTACATGATTTTATTATGTATTTAAGATCAAGAATGAACAAGTTTATGTGGTCGTTAAATGAAGATTTTTGTGTACACCGAGCAAGTGTAGTGTATACTGAGTATAGTATTAATCGGGCTAGTTATCACTGACGCATATTGGTATTGACCGAGTGAAAGAAATAAATGGAGTTTGTAGCAGCTGACTAAAAATGATGAGCTGGACAATTGTTTATGATTCCGAGGTAAAAGATAATGTTTGTTATGATGATCAAACGACTGACAAAATTCAAGGATGATCGGACAAAGGAGAATGAAACATGTTATTTACATAATTATCGAGGATGGTTAAAGCAGCAAAATCTACAGTGAAGATTAAGAGGTAAAATCTATGGATGGAAAGAAAATAGTTTATGATGTCTATATAAGGAGACATGAGATTCATTATTGAGTTTGAGATTCTTGATGCTACAGGAGAATTTTCTTGAAAAGGATTGATTTCATGTTACACTGATCAAAGTGGTTAAAGATACAATCGAACAAAACTATAGACAACACTGAGTGTCAGAGAAAGCGTATACCGAGCGAAACAGAGTTAGAGGAAATGAAGATATTGAATTGATAATTGATCAGAGGTATTTTTGAGCTTAGCATAGATCTAAAAATTTGCAAATCAAGTTGTATTTGAATCAGATCATTACTATATCAGTTTAACCACTGTTATAGATAAATCTCTTAATTGAGTGGGACTTAATAGTCTTTATATTTCAATATGACATTTAATGAATGTTGATTATTTTCTTGTTGAACCCATAGTGAATGTTTGGTCCAAGGAGAACTTTTAATGATAAATCCTCTAACCAGGTCACACCTCACAATGTGTTTTGTAACTTTTAATAGGGTTGGATCCTAACTGAGCTCACTTTAGAAGAGTGAATTATTTTAGGTTACCGGTCCCAAGTGGTTTTTCCCCTGACAGGGTTTCCACGTTAAAAATCTATGTGTTATATATATATGGATGTGTTGAATTTTTATTTTACTTTACACATTTCTATAACTGGATAGATCGATAAACACGGTATTTAATTTACTAGTAATCGGTAGATGAAGAGAAATGCACAATTGATATTTTGCCAAGTTTATTATTTGATTTGAAAGTTTTTTTATATACAGCTGGGAATATTTGGGACTGTAGGATAATTGGACTTAACTGATTCACCCCCCCCCCCCCCCTCAGTTATCTAACAATTGGTATCAGAGCATAGAGTGCTTGGAAAGAAAAGTTTGAAGGACTTAAGCTAAAGATCATAAGATGTATAAGAGAGAGCTTCCAAAGCTTAACAAAGACAAATTCTCAACATGGCAAAGCAGAATAAGATTGCATCTATCGGGAATTAGAGAATCTACAAGATACTACTTAGATATTGAATTCATTTTGCTTATTACACCCTTGACTATTGATCAGATGAGAGATAGACATGAACACAATGTTTCAATGATAGAGCTTGTTGCTTCCTTATCAGATGCCAAATTTGAAGATGTTAAGACATGTACTTCTACTAAACAGATGTGGGACAAGCTTGCACTAGTTCACAGAGGAGATTTGAATGTGCTAAGGGCTAAAGCTGAGAGTCTTAGAGGAAATTTTGATGACATGAAAATGAAAGAAGGAGAGAACATATAATGGTATAAAAAACCGAATTAAGGAGATTGTCAATGTTATTTGAGAAGCAGGAGGTATTATTGAAGAAGACACTATTGTAACTAAAATTCTTAGAATCTTGCTGCCTACTTATGCTATTAGAGTCTATGTAATTGTAGACACAGAAAATTGGCAAAAGGCTTAAATCAATCAAAAGGTGCAATCAAATCATCAAATAGCACGAAAAATCAATAAATGGAACAAAGGCAATTCAAATCAAAGGAAAATTCAATTAAATGATTAAATGATTAAATAAAGCTTGAAAAGGGGAAAAACACTACGAAATTGATTGAATTCAATTAATGACATAGTTGTTGAAATGAAAAATCAAAATGAACATCTTACCCTTCATGGCTAAATTTAATTACTTTAATTAATTAATAAATACTAATTTCCCTCAACAAAGCAAAAAGGAGACAAAATGGACACAAATCACTCACTTTTGTTGAAATGGTCCAGCCTTTTGAAACTATTTAAATGTTTGTCCCCCCATTTATGGACAAAGCAAAGCCAATTGACCTTACCCAAGCATAACCATGGTTATCTCACTCTACCCCCTACCCTTGGGAAAATCCTATATATTGAAGGCATTTAGAAGCATAATTCATCCACTCCATATCTTTGAATTGCAGCAAAGCTCTGACAATTTGCATCCACATCACTCACT
The DNA here is from genome assembly GCA_027943335.1 of Chamaecyparis obtusa. Lineage (NCBI taxonomy): Eukaryota > Viridiplantae > Streptophyta > Pinopsida > Cupressales > Cupressaceae > Chamaecyparis > Chamaecyparis obtusa. The sequence continues at coordinate 1,047,746 of BSBK01000282.1, read as the reverse complement.
TATCATTTTTCATTGCTAATTAGCTTAAAGTGCATTGATCATAGTAGATTATTCATCAAATAGAGCTAGAATTTGATAGAATAGATCTAAATTTGCATATCATATAGCTTAATTCTCATCTTTAGAGTGTCACTAGTGAGGATCATAGCTGAGAGCCTCATTTACCACTTTATTTTAGAGATCCATGAGATATTTAGAATAATTGTGCATTATTTAGATTAGTTTGCTTTGAATAGTGTAATTGTCTTTTAAATCTTGTTATTTCATGAAGGTGTAAATCACTCACACACAAATGGCGCCCACCGTGGGGCTCAAGGCCTCAAATTCATCATTATTTTCACATTTTTTGCTAAATTTAGGCTAGAAATTATATATTTTTGCTCACTGTCTGTAGATCACAGGGAAGAAATCATGCCGACAGATAAAGAGATCTCGCCTTTAGCAAAGAAATGTTGCCTACAGAGAATAAAATGACACTCTAAGTCTGAACTTTTACGCGGATTAACCTACAGATTCACGCTACTGGACAAAGAAATAACGCATTACAGAAATAAAATCACGCTTCGGGTTATTAAGTTGTCACGTTTGTGACAAAGATACCATGCATCTGGTCATTTAAATATCGCAGACATAAATTGAGAAGTCGCTTTCAAGTCATTTTACGTCTGGTGTGAAGGGAGTACTCTACCTTATTGATTTAATTTCTTGCTTTTGTCATTTGAAATGTCACCTTTGATAAATTAGATATTGCTTTTATCGCATCATTTTGTCACGTCTGGTAAAGATTTCACGCGTGGATAAATTAGACATCGCTCCTGGTTATTTTAATCTCACTTGAGCCCCGTAAGGTGACGCTCGCGGTTAAAGTAATCACGCGTTTGTGAAATTTAATCTCGCGTACAGTCTGGACAATGTCGCATAGACTGTATTTTTGTGTTTTATCAAATTGTTAAAATGATGACTTAATTTTAACTCTATGTCCATTTTTCTATCTCAGGTACATGCTCTGTCGCAGAAAAGTGCTCAAAATTATTTTTTTTCTTTTTTGCATGCAAAAAAGAAACAAAAAAGGACGTCCTATTAGAGTATACCTTGCACCTTTTGGATTTAATTTGCAAATATTTGAGTTCAAAATAAATCAAGAGCATAATCAATTTGATCATTTTAAGCTTTTTGATTTTGGTTTCCCCTCACTTTGTATGAATTTGTGTTGACTAACTTGTTGGTGGAGGGAACGTTTCATTAAGGTAAGGGAAGGATTTGGAGAGAAAATGAGAAAATCTACTACTTAAAAATGCGCCTAGCCTTTGCTAGCATCGTTTGACGTATTTTTCTCATCAAGCTTGCACATTCCCTTAGCTTGTGGCATTTCAAAGTTCAAAACATAGTTTAATCATAAAAGGAAAAGAATAAACATTTCAATTCTAAGAACCCCTTTGTCACGGGGTTGAAAAAGAACCAAATTGATTGTGAGTGTTTGGGATAAGGGAAAAGCAATAGGGATATGCTCTTCACTCTTTGAGTGAATCAAATTCCCAAACTTGTTCTACCAAATCCACTTTTCATGCTTTCAAATGAACATGTTTAAAACTTAGTGGGCTCGCCTCCCGAGATTGCCTTAAAAGGGCCGGTGAGAGGGATAGCCCAAAGTGGGATACACTTGCCTTTGCTGCAAGAATCTGACCCACTATAAAAAGAAACACGTGTATCCTTAATGGGGTGCACGACAAAAGGATTTTAGCCCTTTCGAACTTCCTCTAGTAGTCCTAACGGATTGCGCAAAATCATACTTCGGTGCATGTGGGAAGCCCCTTAACATACTTGGGGGATGAATGGCTAAGATCCATTTTGAACGGAAAACTTACTACAAAATGGTAAAAATAGCAAAAACTACCTAATAGAGCCATTTAAAAGCCAAATTTGTGCTAGGTAGCTTTCTTGGAAGTCTTTCTTGTGTTCAAACCCGTGGAAACATTCGAGAATATACACATTAGAATGAGCTAGGGATATGGTGAACTATTGATGTGTGTGTTGAGATTGTCTTCAACTTTTCAAACAAGAAGTTCCAAAGTACTTGATCAAAATACAATTAAATTTTTAAATCTTATCAATTGATCCAGACTTGTGACACATTCCAAACCAACCCAACTGGATTGAAATTAAAGAAGGAAGGATTGATCCATAATGATGAGCCTATTTGAGGGAATGTCCGACGATCAAATTTTAGAAGCATCCAAAAATATCGAATTGATCAAAGCAATGGAATTAACTTTGAAAAGGTGTAATGAAGCATATTCCCTTTATTTAGCTCAATCAAAAGCTAAACTTCCTCATAATGATGACATGTCAACTCTAAGAAAGGATGAGGAAAAACAAAAAGATACTTTGTCTAAAAGGTGATCATTAAGATCAATGTGTCCTTTTCTTTATAATGATAGGCCATCCATATCTTCATTGTCCTCATATCAGAATGTCCATTGGAATCAAAATGATGAGGTGTCTGAAGAAGAAGTTTCAGAAGCAATTCAAGATCCCATGTTTATGGAAATAATGAAATTAGTTTTGGAGAGGAATAAAGAAGCATATTTCATGGAGTTAGTTCAAGCAGGAGCTAAGCTTCCACACAATTATGACACATCAACCTTGAGAAAGGATGAGGAAAAACAAAAAGATACTTTATCTAAAGAGCCATCATTAAGATCAATTTGGCCATTCCTTTATGATGATGGGCCATCCGTATCTTCATCCTCCTCACAAAAAGAAGCATTTCAGAGAAACAAAGTTATCTCAGATCAAAGGAAATTGCATAATCAACCTATTTGTGATCAAGATAATAAAGATTATGGAGTGAAAAATACCGCTCTCAAGAAAGATAATAAACCTCCATATAGCAAGAGTAATCCATTCATCCTTTGTCCATATCCTAACAAGGTTTCTCCCTGGATGACTTGTACACCTTTCATCCTTCATCCATCTCCCGAACCTCTATCTAGCAAAGACCCTCCCATAGCTAGCATTCCTTTCATCTTTTCTTCATCTCCCAAAGCTCCACAATTATCCAAAATTCCTCCATCAAAGAATGAGCCTAATGATGACACTTTTCCCATTAACTATGTCTACCCTCAAGGGCTACCTCTAAAAGAAACCCAAGCTAACTCACATCTTGCTGCAGATTGTTTCCATGCTTCAAAGATCTTAGAACCCAAAGCTTCATGTGCCTCAATGCCTATTATACCTATTCAAGAGGATCCTACACCATTCTTCCAAACATTCCCCACACATATCCAAACATCTACCTTGTCCTTAGAAGTGGCTTCATGTCAAGAGGATAATCTAAAAAGAAAAGAAACAAATATTGATAAAGATCAAGATCAAGATTATATACAAACCCCTCCCATATTTGATGAAGGTCCCATATCCCTTGAACCTTGTGATGATCCCCTTGCATCCTTTCATGTCTTTCAAGATGATATCCTTCCATTCCAAGAACAAAGTACCCTTCCAAGTTCCATATTTTCTCCACTTCCCGAGCAAGATCAAGATATCCCTTCCATAACTTTTGATGAGCATATTGAAAATCAAGAGCAAAATACCTTCGCTACACAATTCAAAGATCCTTGTCAAGATCAAAGTATTCCATCATTTCCTTGTCATATTCCTCCATGTTCACCTCAAGAAAACATCAATCTTCCAAATCCCTTGTAAGATAATAAATCCCTTCAAGCTTCAATTGATCCTATCAAATGTGTTCCTATCAAAGCTACTCATGAGCCTATTAGTATAAAGATAAATCTTAAAGATGAGAATGTTGACGATGGAGCTCCTTCCAAAGATATTGATATCCCTTTCACACCTTATATCCCTTCATTCAAATACAACCACATACCTCCACTACCTCCAAATCCATTCTGGGTGCCTATGTCCCAAAACAAAAGTCTTCATCCCTTCCATCCATACTAGGTCCATATATTCCTCCATCAACCATTCCTATCATCCCTAGCTATCCATTCACTTACCCTACCATGTATCAAGATCAACAAAGACACACATACTTGAAGAATGTCCAAACACCAATCCATATGAACCATCCATATTATTCCTATTCATCCACAATTCCTAAGTATTTTGGAAGCAATGTTGATGTGCAACATAAAAATCATAAATCCAAGAATCCATATGTGCATAAAAATCACAATGTCCCATCTAATCGACATGTGAATGAAAAGAAAAAAGAAATATCCAAAAGGCCGCAAAGGTCCATCAAGCAAAAAGAAAAAAATAAAATGTGGGTTCCTAAATCCCTCATTGAAGAAATGCATTCAAAAGCATTCCAAAAGGAAGAAAAATCAAAGAATATGTGGATTCCCAAGTCATTGTTAAAAGACTTGCACACAAAAGAAGAATCAAAATTGACATTCAAGCTTCCAAAGGCTTCCATTCCATCTCCTTCCAAACATCCTTCATCTTCTTACATCCCAAAATCCACTACCTCAAAAACATCCTTACCTCCAACATCTATTGTTCCTCCATCATTCCACCACTCTTCAAAGTGTGTGTCAAAGTTGATCTTGCCAACATTTCCATCTTCAACATACCTTCTTATTATCCTCACATTCATTTTCCAATGCATACTTTTTGTACTTCCATCCCTCTTATCAATACCTTTGAGCATCCTAGTCATACCCATGGTTTATTACAACATATCTTTCAAAGGAGCATTGTCCAAAGATTCTAATGTTGGGAAAATATTGAAAAATACAAAAAAAGAAAAAAAATGAAAAAATAGAAAAAGTGCCTTGGTGAAAACCTAGCAATAGGCACCTTGGTAGCAAAAATAAAAAGAAATAAATCTAGGGTGAAAACCACTTCTTGTGGAACCTTAGACAAGTACCATGATGAAAACCTGGCAAACAGGCGTCATGCGTAATTCTTCCTTCTTGCACTCTACACTTGGGGGTAAGTTTCATCCATGCCATCTTCCATCTTCCTATCATTTACCTCACTTTTGTCCATATTTCCTCTATCACCTTCATCTTGACAAGGTTGAACACATCCATGAGCATTGAGTATCTTAACATCCATTATCCTTTCCATCAACTTATGTACTTGTTGCATCCATGTTACCCTATCATGATCTTGCTTATCCCAAATTCACCTTTATTATTCCTTGACAGTCTTTTCATAATCCCAAAACATCCCTTCATAGCCTCCATCACTCCTTTATCTTGATTGTGTTATCTTATCCACATCTTACCCAAATTCACCCTTGGTCTTGATCAAGATGAAAAAAAAAAATTGTTATCAAAAACTTCTTGACATGTCCACTCTTTTGGATCACTCCTTTTCATGGCAGCAGATCGTTATCCTATAGGCTATCTAACACTGTATCATTGGCTTCCATGGCTTATCCAAAAACATGCTTCACATTGCTATATCATTTTTTCCTTAGCTTGGGTACTCTTGAGGAGATAGTCCTATGGGTCACATTCGCATACTTCTTCCATCATAGCCTTTGCATCTCTAATCCATCAGCTTGAAAATCCATCTTTCATGTCCTATATCTTGTTAGACATTGGGGGAAAACCAATGTGATCTTGTTTGAGAGCTAGTAAAAAGGAAAGCATAAAGTGCTTCTAGATGCATCTAGCATGAACCGAGTTTTTGTAAAATCTTGGAAGTTTGCTCAAGTCCAATATTTTTCCTATCCAACTGGGGCATTTGATCTTAATCAGCAGATTTCAGCAAACAAGCATGAATTCACATGAAGCAAGGCATTAACTTCAAAAGGATTCAATAGTACAATATTCAATCACAAACAGAGAGAAATTATCAGAATTTCAAAAGAGAGAAGAATATTTTCGTGAACCTTTGATGGATATCATTGTTTACTAACCAAGAATTCAATTACCACAACTTGATCCATGAGCCTTCATTGACTTTATTATTTGGGATTAAAAATTGACAAAACACTTTAAAAAGATCAGAATGCTTGGAAATACTTTTTGAAAATCATGAAACATTGCAAAACACTTGAAGCTTTCTTTTGATGATCTTTACTTACATTGATTTTTATCACATCTTTTTAGCTAATCGATGAGGTTTCGACTAGATTGGCGATGATGGAGACATGATATTTTTCTTGTCTTTGAGTGACTATCTTGAGGGATATCCAACAACTTATGTGAATTCATCTAACGACATGGTCATCAAAGAACCATTGAGGACTTTCATATAGGGTGGAAGGTTGACCTTTGCTTGTTTATGCAACATTGAATTCATTGAAACTGGTATTCATACTCTCATAGTTGGTTTATTCGACTAGTGTGGGTTGTACTAGTTCAAAAAGGAGGTTACCAAATGCGATAAAAAGTGGTATTCATATCATCATGTCAGTGGGCAGTGGTGATTGTACTTGCTTTCCGGTCCCAAAGTGCTCAATGATGAAAATTTATCCTCAAGGCATTTATTTGCTAAAAGCTAGTGACACTTAGCTGCATTGCATTGCATTATCATGGAAGGTTAATTGCATTATCATGTTAGATTAATTGCATGTGCATTTGTTTGTAGTATTTTTCCAAGGGAAAAGGGGGGTCATTCAATTGAAATCTTGATCAATCATAAAATGGGTCATTCAATCAAGAATCAAGGAAAGTCCATAAATAAAAAAAAGTGTCCATAATATCAAAGATCCATGAAGTCTATCTAATCAAAGATACAATGTCATCAAAGTGATACATCAAAGTCCTAATCAATAACTGAAATATCATGATACAATATCAACAAACTGAAAGAGCTCCATAATCAATCATCTCAATAACATGTACTCTAGCTGGGTCAAACCATGACTTAAATCCAAATATCCAAGAAGCTAAGGTCCGTATATATATATATATATCATTTACGAAAATGTGCCTATTTTGCAAATCAAGGGAATCATATCAGTATTCTATATCAGTGAGTCATCTTACGTTAATCAATCCTATCAAAGTATCAAGCAATCACATCCTGTACCATTTGTTCGTGTCTCTGTGTCCTGAGAATGAAGCAGTAGTATCAAATCATATCGATTTTCACATTGATTGATTTATCCTATCAGAACTATCCTATGAGATTGACAAATCACATTCATTGGTACCATTATCCTGTTATCCTAATCACTTGTTTCGCTTAACTACAATAGACCTATCTATCTTGGATATGCAAAATTGCAAGTCATGGCATATCATCAATATTTTTCAGAAATGAAAACATATTGGACCAATCAATCAAAATCTTTCAAATCAAGGAATCACTATGTTTTATTTCTGAGGGGGCATCAGAGTATCAAATTGGCATTGCATCAAAAACATTTATCAGCGGGGCATATCATATCAGTTTCATATCAGGAGGCAAATCAGTATCAGATCAATTTATCATATCATATCAAGCAGCATATCACTATCAGAGACAGTATCATATCATCGTACCAACTATCAGAGGTATCAAGGAATCACAGAACCAGGACCTGAATTAGATCATCATACTAAGGGAATCTTTGAATCGGTGTTCTTCGCACATCGATCCAAAGAGGGGCATTTGTAGACATGAAAAATTGGCAAAAGGCTTAAATCAATCAAAAGGTGCAATCAAATCATCAAATAGCACGAAAAATCAATAAATGGAACAAAGGCAATTCAAATCAAAGGAAAATTCAATTAAATGATTAAATGATTAAATAAAGCTTGAAAAGGGGAAAAACACTACGAAATTGATTAAATTCAATTAATGACATAGTTGTTGAAATGAAAAATCAAAATGAACATCTTACCCTTCATGGCTAAATTTAATTACTTTAATTAATTAATAAATACTAATTTCCCTCAACAAAGCAAAAAGGAGACAAAATGGACACAAATCACTCACTTTTGTTGAAATGGTCCAGCCTTTTGAAACCATTTAAATGTCTGTCCCCCCATTTATGGACAAAGCAAAGCCAATTGACCTTACCCAAGCATAACCATGGTTATCTCACTCTACCCCCTACCCTTGGGAAAATCCTATATATTGAAGGCATTTAGAAGCATAATTAATCCACTCCATATCTTTGAATTGCAACAAAGCTCTGACAATTTGCATCCACATCACTCACTTATTAGTTTTCATTGCTAATTAGCTTAAATTGCATTGATCATAGTAGATTGTTCATCAAATGGAGCTAGAATTTGATAGAATAGATCTAAATTTGCATATCATATAGCTTAATTCTCATCTTTAGAGTGTCACTAGTGAGGATCATAGCTGAGAGCCTCATTTACCACTTTATTTTAGAGATCCATGAGATATTTAGATTAATTGTGCATTATTTAGATTAGTTTGCTTTGAATAGTGTAATTGTCTTTTAAATCTTGTTATTTCATGAAGGTGTAAATCACTCACACACAGTAATTCATGAGATGAGATCAGCTCCGGGTAATCATCTTACACACATGATAGTCTAATTAGTAGATTGACTTCTTTTGAGCTAATTAACTTTGATAATAGTGTTGCTCCTATTATTGAGTCTGCATTTATGTCATCTCTGAAAATTGACCTAAATCAAGTAGTAAACACATGATAAGAAATGAGGGTGATAGTGATAGTGATGAGGATGAACTTGATGAGCTTGAAGCATTAATGGCTAGAAGACTACAAAAAAGTAAAGGAATATATAAAGGAAAACTACCTTTGGTATGCTTTAATTGTAAAGAGATTGGCCACATTGTAACTAGATTTCCCAACAAGAAAAAAAATGAGAAAGACAATGAAAGATCAAGTGAAAGGAATTTTGACAGAAGAGATAACCGAGAACACATAGGTAACCAACATTATGAGAGAAGAAGTAACTGAGATTACAAAGACAAAGGAAAGAAGGCATGTTACCTTGTTGAAGATGATGATGATGACACTAACACCGATACTGATGAAGACCTTGAGGTGGTATTCGTAGCTTTGAAAGAAGATTAAGAAGAAGAAGGTATGTTGAAACAACATTTATTTCTAAAGTTAGCAAGATTGATACTTGGATTATTGATAGTGGCTATACACATCATATGACTAGTGATGAAGAAAATTTTGAGTACCTTGAACATTATAATGGTGGATCTATTAAAATGGGAAATGATACACCTTGTCTAGTAAAAGGAAAAGGGTCTATATTATTGAACAATAAGATGAGATGTGAAAATACATATTGGGTGAAGGGACTTAATTACAATCTATTGAGTGTAGCACATCTAAATAACATAGGTCATTGAGTTGCATTTGAGATTAGAAAGGTGAAAATATATGATGAGACTAGAAAGTTAGTCGGTACTGGTGAACAATCTAAAGGTAATCTATTTTATCTTTTTAATGTTGGAACTTCTTGTTTATTGGATATAAATGAAGATGTGTGTCTATGGAAAAGGTTATGTCATGTGAATTTTGACAACATGGTTATGATTAGTAAGAAAAGGAGAGTTATAGGTTTACCAAGCTTATCTAAACCTGACCATGTCATGTGCAAATAATGTCAAATGGGAAAAATGTAAAAATCTAGTTTTAAGAGAAAAAACTATTCATCTAATGCTATTTTGGAGTTGGTTCATATCGACTTGTATGGTCCTATGAGAATTTAAAGTTATTATGGAGATAGATACTTTATCTTGTTTGTTGATGACTACTCTAGGATAATGACTGTCATGTTCTTGAAAGAAAAATCTAAAGCTTTTAATATGTTTAAATGGTTTAAAGCTAAAGTGGTAAAGAGTTAAAATGATTGAGATTAGATAGAGGTGGTGAGTTTATTTTTGATGAGCCCACTAAATTTTTTAATGATCATGGAATTAAGAGACAAGTTTCTACACAGAGGACACTACGACAAAATGGGATTGTTAAAAGGAGGAATAGATCTATTGTTGATTGTGCTAAAGTACTAATTATTGAAAAGGATTTTGGACATAGATAATGGAGAGAAGTTGTTAGTACTATTGTACACATTGAACCAAGTTCAATTGAAAAAAGATTCAACTAAGAAACTTTATGAATTACGGTATGGTTACACACCGAATGTAAGTTATTTCAGAATATTTAGAAGTAGCTGTTACATTCTGAAAGTGATAGAAATGGGAAATTTGATTCAAAATGTGATGAAGGAATATTCTTAGGATATTCTACTAAGAGAAAAGCTTACAAATGTTTGAATATGGCTACTAACAAGATGATTCAAAGTATAAATATGAGAGTTGATGAATTTGTTGAGAAGAATGATGAAGAAAGAAAAAAGGAATTGGATGATTATGGTAGATTTACTTACATTGAGAAACCTGACACTCTGCTTGAGCAATAGCCTGGCGTTACCAAGAAACAAGGTAATGCTACCAAGAATCAATCTATACAGACTGAGAATCAAGAAACAATTACCGATGAAGATCATGATCCTACACCGAGTGAAGAACACAATGAAGAACAAAGAATTGAACCAGTACTTGCAAAATATGTGAGGAGACATCATCTATAGAATCATATTATTGGACACAAGAAAGCTAGCATGTTGACATGAAGTAAGTTGAAAAAAACACATGCTTAGTTTGTAAATTTGAATCTAAAACTCTTAGAGATGCAACATAAACATTGGTAACAAGACCAAATGATAAGAATGTAATTGGAACCAAATGGATATTTAGAAACAATTTGAATTAAAATGGAGAAGTCACTAGGAATAAATAAATACTTGTATGAAAAGGTTATGCACAAGAAGAAGGTATTGATTATGGTGAGACTTTTGCACCAGTTGCTATACTTGAAGGATTTAGAATATTTCTTTCTTATGCTTCTTACAAAGGATTTAAAGTTTATTAGATGGATGTTAAATCTATATTTCTGAATGGAATAATTGAAGAAGAGGTATACATTGAACAACCTGAAGGTTTTGTTGATCCTAATCAGAAAGCAAGGTATGCAAGTTGCACAAAGCACTATATGGATTGAAAAAAGCACCAAGAGAATGCTATGAAAGATTGCATTCCTATCTTATTCATATTGGATTTGTTAGAACAAGTGACAATAATAAATTATATTTGAAAGGCTAAACTGATGATAAAATTCTTATTGCTGAATTTTTTGTTGATGATATTATATTTGGAGGACATTATAATCTGTGCAAATCATTTGCTAGTGAAATAAGAAAAGAATTTGAAATGTCAATGTTTGGAGAAATTAAATTCTTTCTTGGCTTACAAATTTTACAACAAAGAGAAGGCATATACATTACTCAATCAAAGTACATAAAAGAAGTATTGAAGAACTTTGTTATGGAGGATTCAAAACTGGTCGATACACATATGGTCACTAGATGCAAATTGATAAAGGATGATCAGTCAACCGAGGTAAATCAAACACTATACAGATCAATGATTGGTAAGTTGATGTATGTTGTGCATATTAGACTAGATATTGCAAATGTAGTTAGAATTGTAGCAAGATTTATTGCTAATCCTAAAGAATCACATATGACTGTTGTAAAAATAATTTTGAGATATTTGAAGAACACCCAAAAATTTGGTTTGTGGTACAAGAAAGAGGGCAATTTTGAACTGAAAGTTTACACAGATACAAATTAGGCTGGAAACATTGATGACAGAAAAAGCACTACTAGTGGAGCATTATTTTTGGGAGAAAGATTAGTTACTTGGATAAGCAAGAAACAAGGATGCATTTCTCAATCCAATACAGAAGAAGAATATGTTGTTGTTGTTGCTAATTGTTTGAACATTGCATGGATAAAATAACTTTTGAAAGGTATGAATAAAGAGATCACTAACCCAGTGATAATATATTGTGATAAGACTAGTGCTATAAACATTTATAAGAATCCAATGATGCATGCAAAGACAAAGTATATATCTATAAAGTATCACTACTTGAGGGAACAAGTACAAGAAAAGAAAGTGAAGCTAGAGTTTGTGAAATCAAAAGAACAACTTACATATATATTTAATAAACCATTACCTAAGGATACATTTGAGTACTTAAGGACTAAAATAGGGGTCCATCCATTGTCTATTGGTCACTAAGGTGATCAAGAGGTTGCATCAACCTATACTTTATCAGAATATCAAATTATGTTGGTGAATGATGTTCACACTTTAGGTCTCCTGAAGATGTGAAAGCTAAAAGAAGAAGGACAAATTGAAACTGCATATCGGTACATGAAAGGTACTTGATTTGAACAGAACACCTGAGATAAAATTTTGGCTATTGAATATTTTTTTATTCTTTTTGGCACTGTTATCAAAGGGATCGAAGAACCAATGAAATATCTATCTAAAGGAAGAGAAGAAAATAGGAGAGAAGAAAATAGGAGAGAATAAAAGACACTGGAATAAGAAGATCAAATATGTAGGGAGAGACTGCATGGAGTATTAATGTTGTGTAGTGATTAAACATATTAAATGTACAAGCTAGGGAGATCTTATCAAGTTACAACATTTCCTTACAGAGTTGTAGAAATTTTTTTGGGTATTCTATGGCATATTTCATATTGTGTTGCCATCAATGCCAAAGGGAGGTATTGATAAACTACAACTGATTGAATATCTTGAAGGAAAATTTGACAATAGAATGGATCATTGAAAGACAATGATTGATGATCACCGAGCTACTTTAAAGTGTATGTAAGAAAATTAAATCAGTTAATATATTGTCATTGATGTCAACTAGTTTTGACTTTACTTATCATGATGGTTACAAATATCTTAAGAAGGAAAATGGTAAAGGAAAGAGATATCTACATGAAGATGAGATAGATGAGAAAGATATGGATATGGTATACATGGGGTAACTTATTGATGAGTCTATGGCATTATGTTGATGACTTGATTGTATTACGTGATTCTTTTATGTATTCAAGATCAAGAATGAACAAGTTTATGTGGTCGGTAAATGAATATTTTTGTATACACCGAGCAAGTGTAGTGTATACCGAGTGTAGTATTAACCAAGCTAGTTATCACTGGTGCATTTTGGTATTGAATTTGAGTGAAAGAAATAAATAGAGTTTGTAGAAGCTAACTAAAAATGATGAGCTGGACAATTATTTATGATTCTAAGGTAAAAGATAATATTTTTTATGATGATCAAACAACTGACAAAATTTAATGATGATTGGATGAAGGAGAATGAAATGTGTTATTGACACAATTGTCGAGGATGGTTAAAGTGGAAAAATCTACATTAAAGATTAAGAGGCAAAATCTATGGATGGAAATAAAATGATTTATGATGTCTATATAAGGAGACACGAGATTCATTATTGAGTTTGGGATTCTTGATTTTGCAGGAGAATTCGCATGAAAAAGGATTGATTTCATGCAACATTGATCAAACTAGTTGAAGACAAAACCAAGAAAAACTGTAGACAACACTAAGCGTCAGAGAAAGCATATACTGAGCAAAACAGAGTTGGAGGAAATGAAGATGTTGAATTGATTATTGATCAGAGGTATTTTTGAGCTTAGCATAGATCTGAAAATCTATAAATCAAGTTGTATTTGAATCAAATCATTAATGTATTCATTTAACCATTTTTACAGATAAATCTCTTAACCGAGTGGGACTTAATAGTCTTTATATTTAACTATGACATTCAATGAATGTTGATTATTTTCTTGTTGACCCCATAGTGAATGTTTGGTCAAAGGAGAACTGTTAGTGATAAATCCTCTAGCTAGGTCACACCTCACAGTGTGTTTTGTAACCTTTAACAAGGTTGGCTCCTAACCGAGCTCACTTCAAAAGAGTGAATTATTTTGGGTTACCGATCCCAAGTGGTTTTTCCCCTAACAAGGTTTCCATGTTAAAAATCTATGTGTTATATGTGTATGGATGCACGTTGAATTTTTATTTTACTTTACACATTTCTATAACTTGATAGATTGGTAAACACAATATTTAATTTACTGGTAATTGGTAGATGAAGAGAAAGGAACAGTTGATATTTTACCGAGTTGATTATTTAATTTGAAATTTTTGTTATATACATCTGGGAGTATTTAGAACTGTAGGATAACTCAACTTAACAGACTCACCCCCCCCCCCCTCTCAGTTATCTAACAGTAAAAATTTAACCCTAATTAAATACTAATCTTAATTAAATTATGACACTCATATAATTAAGTCATAACCCTAATTCTAGCCCTAATTGAACTATATTCCTAACCCTAACTATAATTAAGTTCAACCCTAAATAACTTAACTATTTCCCTCTTATTGAAATCCAACACTAATCTAACCTTAAGTCTAACCCTAATTGATCTTCAACCATACAACTATTTTAACTATAACTCTATCTCTATTGGAACCATAACCATAATTTAACCCTGAATATAACTATATTCTTAATCCTAACCATACCCTAATCTAAACCCTAATCCTAACCCTAACCAAACCCTTATCTAAACCCTAATAAAACCTAATATAAATATTAGCCTTAATCATAACTAGAACTCTAACCGTAACCTTAACCCTAACCCTAAAATTTATATCAACCCTAACACTAACCATAATTCTAACCATAAACCTAACTATAATCCTAACTCTAACTAAAATCGTAACCTAAAACTTAACCCTAACCATAACCCTAATCTTAATAATTTTTCTAACCTAAGAGTGATGTTAAATCTAACTATATCACTAACCTAAAACCTAACCCAAACTCTAACCATGATGCAAATGCTAACCTCATCTATAAACCCTATTAATCCTAATCTTAACACTCGTGCTAGATATACCCCAAACCATAAAACTAAATATACAATTAACCCAAAACCTATCCCTAATCCCAACCAAGATGCAAATCTTAACCTCAGAACTAAAGCCTAACCATAAATTTTATCCTAACCCTAACGCTAACCTTAACCTTAACAAAACCTAAATTTAAACCCTAACTAAAACATAATATAAACACTGACCTTAATCATAGTTATAACCCTAAACCTAACCCTAGAAAATTCTAACCTAAACCCTACTCTAACAATAATTCTAACTCTAACCCTAACTATATCCAAACCCCTAACCCTAGCCCTAACCTTGATGTAAACCTTAACCCTAATTATAATCTCAAAACTAATCCAAAACCTAACCCTAAACTAAACCCTTATCTCGAAACCCTTTAACCCTAACTATAATCTCAAAAGTAATCCAAAACCTTAACTAGATAACCCTAATCCAAAATCCTAAACTAAACCCTTATCCAAACCCTTTAACCCTAACCCCAAGTATTATGTAAACCCTAATAATGACCATAATTCTATCCATTACCCTAAACCCTACCCCAAAACATAATTTTATCTCTATACCCTAACCTTAACCCTAAAATCAAGTCTAAACCTAATCCTAATTATTTCTCTATCCTAACAATGATGCTAAACCTAATTATATAATTAACCTATACCCTAAACCGTAACCCTAATCCTAACCCTCACTTTAGCCATACCCCAAACCCTAGCCCTAACCATTATGTAAATCCTAACTATAGCCATAACCTCAATCCTACTTCTAAACCCTAACCATATTCCTGACCAAAACTATAATTTTAATCATAACCTTAATCTAAATCCTAATGAAAACCCTAACCCTAATCTTGAATATCATGTAAATTATAACACTCAACATAATTCTAACCATAACACTAAATTGTAACATTAAGCCTAACTTTAATTTTTACCATACCCTAAACCCTTACCTTATCCCTAACATAACTATATCTCTAACCTAAGAATGACCCTAAATCTATCTATATCATCAACCCAAAGCCTAATCTTAACCCTAATCATGAAATAAACCCTAACCTCAACTATAATATTTATCCTAACCCTCACTCTAACCTTAACCCTAACAAAACCCTAATATGAACCCTAACTAAAACCTAATCCAAACACTAACCCAAACACTAACCCTAACCACAATTTATAATTTTAGAATGTGTTTGTACTATAAATCTTTCAATAATTGAACTTTAATTTTGATTATTATTTTTTTTCTTTAAAAATGACCTTTTCTTTTTCTATTATAATTTTTAAAAAAACAATTTTAAAACTTGTTTTATTTATTAACTTATTTAATTCCTTCAAATATTTTATCTTAAATTAGTTATTAAAAACTACACTTTCTAATTTAATAACAAAAGTTTCTATTATAAACTTATTATAATTTTAAAATTTTTTTATTTTGTATATTTTCTTGACCTTGAGAGTCCATTGCAACCACCTAAGAGAAACTCCTTTGAGGTTTAGATTTCTTATCCACCATATAATGCTCAACCGTGGCACCATTCCACTGCAAAGAAGACATCTTCTTCTTCTCTTAACCACATTGGGTAGCAACATGACCAATATTAAAGAATCTTCTACACCTTAATGGTAACCCTTTATAGTCCAGCGACTGAACCCAGGACCCCTTCGATGACTGGAGTAAGATTTCAACAGGCAACCCCTTAGACACATCAAAATCTATGAGGATACGAGAAAACGTAGAATGATATATGTTAGAAGACTCATTATCCACTATAAGGAAATCCCCAAGATCATCTCCCACTTCCTCCAAAAGAGAATCTACCCAAAGATGTAGGGGGAGATAAGGAAGTTGAACCCATATCGATATTTTTTAAAACATTTTGGTAGATGGATTGAAATCAAAATGCCATGGTTTAATCCTAAGCATAAATTTATTCTCCCAGCTGAAGAAACAACTACACAAAACCTTGTCTCTATCTTCAACAATATCAAACTTGGCTATGAAAAAACCCCTTACCATAGGGAAGATGTGTACTATACCTAAGAGGAGAGGTTCCTATTGTTGAGATATCCAAGCGTGCAGTTGAGGAAGACTAGGCTAAATGCCTCTAAAGTGACAAATCATAACATGGGAAGAGAGAACAAAAATGTTGTGGTCTATTTCCTCCTTATTTTATGATTCTATATCAATGGAAATACCCTTCACAACTAGAATAACTCTACCATCAGTAGTGCACCTCTTTTCCCTAAGTGGAGCTTGAACAATAGCAAACAGTACCCAAGAAGCACCCTCCCTAGTGGAAACCTTGGAAGAAGGCAAGCTAGAACAACTTTGAAACTTTGTAAACTAATAGGATACAACGTTGCTCCTATCAACTGAAGCCATTGGAGTGGGCCTCTCAAATTGACTCAAATGAAGTTGATAATTATGAAGCACTGCACATAATTAAGTAAAGGAAGAGAATTTGGAAAGTAATATATTATCTCTAACATATTTTTAAAATTAGCAATTAAATTATGTTGCACATCAATACTAGGCACCTCATAAGTAATCTAAGCATGCAAATGTTTAAATCTACTAATGAAATCAGTCACTTTTTCTTTAACACCTTGTTTACAATGCATCAAATCAATCAAAGAAATATTAGGACCAATATTGTTTTAAATTGTTGGATGAAATCATTAGCAAGTTTTTTAAATGAATAGATGAAATAAGGAGGTAAAGAATAATACCATTGCAAGGCCTTATCTTGAAATATTCTAGTATTTATAATTTATCTATGAGTTTAGGGTCATGAGAAAAGTCATTGCACAATGTTTGAAATATCTTCATAGGAGTCAAGGGATCACCTTTGCTAGTATAAGTCTCGTAGTGAGGTATTTCCATGTACTAAGAGACAACAACAAGAATGACATCTAAGGACAAAGGACTAACAATATCACAAGTGGAAATATTGAATTTGGATTGAGTCATGAAGATAATTTGTTGTTGTAAGGATTACACAATTTAAGAAAGACTATTGATAGTGGATTTGGTAGAAAGTTTGGTATGACATGTGCAAAAGGTTTGGAGAATCATATAAAATTGAAGGAACATTGCAAGAATACAAGAATCACATATTGTTATAGGTAGGCATGGGTGAAGGTTGGGAAAAACATAGAAAACTTAAAGGAGGAGGAAAAATATGATTAGGAATACTTCCAAGACTAAAATGTGGAGGATTTAATTTTGGAACAAATGTAGTCATTAGAGATAGAACGTATGTAGAAACACTAGTTATTAAAGTAGTAATAGTTGGATATAAGTCTCAACACTATTGTTAGGTTGAGTTAAACCAAGATCTTAAGTACAATATTTCACAAGTTTAACATTGATATGAATGAGATGGGAAATAGCATGTAACAAGTCAACACTATTATCATCATTGTGAATCATCTTCTTCATCATTTCTACTAAAGATATGGCTTTTGTATTATAATGTTCTTGTCCTAACCATTGCTCAAATTTTTCAAAGTCACAGGAAAAATATTGTGCTTGATTAGGAGACACTCTTAATGTTTCATATTCATCAAGAGAAGAGTGAAAAGAAGGATTATCAACAATAGTGGGAATGTCATTAGTAGGTATGTGTATTTCATCTAGATTCCTAGGAAACAAAGAGGACTCAGGAGAAAAGGAACCCATATGTCTACGACCTCTCCTAGCCAAAATGATATAGGCAAGACTCGATGTTATAATGATCATGCACAAGGAAATGAAAGAGAGATATGTTTAAACAATGCAAAGAAATGAAAATGCAAACACTCACCGGGTTTAGGCAACATGAATTGTATTAAGCATAATTGCACATGAAACCTAATGGAGAGCACATCTAACCATCAAATCAAAGATATGGTAATGGATACAAAGGAGATCTAACCATAAAATTTAGAATGGAAATGTTATAAGTCGGGTTCACCAAAATGTACAAATAGGAAAATGGGGTGTTGTAATGAAATAGAGAGGGATTATCCACCTTTTGCTAATGTACACACAAAAAAGAAGATGACCCGATAGGCTCAAGTAGGAATTAAGTGCTTAGTCAGTGTAATTATCCTTCATGATAATGATTAGGATGAGTTGGATTTGAGGGGATATGATGGGGTGATGCAAGGTAGAAGGATAAATAAGAAAATATGACAAGTTTCAATAAACAATAACTAACATAAAACAACAAAGAACTAGTAAGTACTTGAAATAATAACTAGATGATGGTACTGACCTGAAGTTTGAATTTGGAGCTAAATTATAGGGAAGAGGATGCCTTGGCCATCCTGAACCTGGGAAGAGGTTGCAAAAACCATCTTATTCCCACTGATTTTAGTTGATCTTAGTTACAAACTTTTCATCAAATATGGTACTTCCTAAATCAAGTCCTAATATGTTCACCACCTATTCCTATACACTAAAAAATTGGAAAATATTGCGTTGGAGGATTTTTCCTTAGTCAAACCCCATATGAGGAATCAACCTTGAAAGATAAATGAAATTGCATGAAAGGAAAGTATGCAAATGTAAAGGTAAATGTTAGATCTACCTTGTAAATATGTATACCTTTATAAACTGATATTGAGATCGTGATATCTATGAAGATTCTTGTATATTTATTTAATGTAGTTGTATGATAAATTTGAATCTTGTAATGTAGGAAGGAATAAAGGATTCCTTTCACAAATTCATGGATCTATGTATGCTCCTCAAATATCTTTAATGTTGTTATTCTTGATGGACTCTTGCCCTGAATAATGGAAGGATGAAATACACATAGATTAGCAAAGTGTCTTCTTTCTTGATTGAGAACTCCTCTACTTGGTCATAATGGAAGATAATCCTGCTACAATGGATAAGATTTCCTTTAAAATTCATGTGAATGCTTGAGATCTTGATCTTGAATTCTTGGATGCAAAATTGCAGGATAGCACTTGCTTGCAAATCAACTTACATTGCTCGTATCCCAAAATGTAGAGAAATACACCACTTATATACCTTCATCATCTTAAAATGGAAGCACTTCCATGATAAGAGCATTTAGACCTTCGAGTAAATGGTCTAGGGTCATGTCAAGCACCTTGATTGTGATTGTTCCCCCTGATCTGATTGTATCTCCCTGTTTCCATCCTCATTTCTGGCAAGTTTATCTGAGAACCTTTAAAGTTTGACTTTTTGGGTCAAACATGACCTGAAGGGTCAAGCAAGACCTAGTCCCTGACATAGGTTAACCTCATCTCTGACCTAGGGTAGAGACAACCTCATCCCTAACCCTAGGTCCAAAATTTAGATTCCTAAAGTTTCAGGATGTCAAGTTTCGAAAAGAATTATTTTCCCGCTTCTAGGTTGGCTATTTTGGTCTCCAAAATGGTAAACTCTTAAATGCATTTAATCTAGGTATATTTTCTAAAGGTATGGCCCAATTGGAATTTAATTCCCCTATGTGGCCCCTCTAGAGGATTGTGCCCTAGATCACTATAAAAGGAAGCCTTCCTCTCTCTTTTTCACATCCACAATCAAGTAATTTGACATCCACTTTTCATGATCAAGACATCTAGCTCTCAAGAGATCAAGAAATTATCAAGAAAGCAAGAAGGAGAAAGGAAGCAAGCAATCATTCATTCATCCTCAAGCATTCAAGCATTCATCAAGGAGATCCATTGTTAGCCATTGAAGGATTCAATCTCTATGGAGCCCTCTTGTTGAAGATTTCTCCATTCATCCATTCAAGCTTCTTCCTATGCAAAGATACATTCAAGATTGGTGTTGAAGATCAAATGTCATTGATTTGAGACATCTCATACATTATGATATTCATTTGGAGCATCCCTACTTGTGGATTCAAGGATTTGAATCCTCCAAAAGGACTTCAACATAAGTAAGGTGAATAGTTCCATTTACTTTGTTTATATATATTGCAATTTCAATTCAATTTCAAGGTTAATTCCTAAATTGGGGTTTGACCAAGGTAAACCCCCCATCCAAACAACAAAAATAATTTT
Organism: Chamaecyparis obtusa; assembly: GCA_027943335.1. NCBI lineage: Eukaryota > Viridiplantae > Streptophyta > Pinopsida > Cupressales > Cupressaceae > Chamaecyparis > Chamaecyparis obtusa. The sequence goes on along the minus strand of BSBK01000282.1, from coordinate 1,026,927 downwards.
TCTTCCAGGTATAGGTACAAGACGATGAATTGAAGTTCAGATCTGAATACCCTTTTTGGCGAACTTCCAAGATCCACAAATAGAATTTCTGTCAAAGCTATCCAGGTCAAGGATGACTTGGAGGTAATCTTCATCCCTTTATCTGGGTCAAAGACTACCTGTTTCCAAAAAGACAAAAGTTTTCTAGGTTTTCTCTATCTCGGCATTTCCAGTCCGGAGCAGGTTGTAGAATTTCTCAAAACTGTGCACAGACACCAAAAATCAGCATTTTCTAGATCTTCCCTATTTTGAGGTTAGTATTTTCTTTCTATTCATTTCAAGTACATACTTTCTATAGCTGATTATAGTATTTTCTCCTTTCTTCATATTTTCCATTGTTTGATTTTTTTGTGCATTGATCACTTCTTTGTGATTAATCCGATTCGATCTTTCCTTTTGAGAATTTGGATTGAGGATAGATTCTATATTCCCCCTTTCATATCATATCTACCATTATTCAACCCTATACCATAACTATCCTTTCCATAATAATTGTGGACTCATCACATACTTCATTTCCATCTCATTCATTTTGGTGAACCCGACATACTTACCCTCTTTTCTTTTATGGAATTGGATGCCCTATTGTATTTATGGTGTTAGATTTCCTTTTATATTATTTGGTTGATGTTAGATTTGTCTTTTATGTTAAATATTGCATGCTAATTAGATTTCTTGCTTTTATATTTCAAAAACACAAAAAAATTATAAAATCTCTTTCAAAATACAAAAAAAAATTCATGCTTTGTGCTTTCTTAGTTTAGTTCATTTGGATTGCATTAGTTTATGAGCTTTACTACTTCTAGTCCTACTTATAATATTCCAGTTAGAAGAAGTCGTAGAATCATGGGTGCTTTTTATCCTGAATCTTCCTCTCCTTTCCTTAGGATCCCGAATGATAATTTGATTCTTCATGATTCCAATCCTATTATGGAGCAAAACTCTACTCACTCATCTCATGATGAGGATGATTCTTTAAGATTTCCTCCTAAACAAGTCCAAAAACTTTCAACTGAACTTGATAAAATGGGTAATTGGCTTATTCAAGAAAACCATAATCAAGATTCTATTCAAGTTATAGAGGCTCTTAATAAAGTTCTTTTTGATAGTGATCAAGGTGTTAATCTCTTGTGTGGTATTACTCACCTTGTGCATTCAAATGTTAAACCTTTAGCTCTAGAAGCTCAAGATTTAGGGTTGATTCCTCCTATCACTACTGTAGAACCTTCTTCTATTCCTTTACCTAGTATTCCTACCTATACTCCTTTGGTGACTGTGACGGTTCCCTCTATTCCTATGAGTGTTCCTCTTGTGTCTCTTCCTACATCACAACCTTCTTATCATAATGTTCCTTTTACTTATTCCAATCCTCTTCCAACTGTAGTTCCAAGTGTTCCTCCAGTTGTGTCTTCCTTCCTGCAGCTTCTTACACTTTACCTAGTGTTTCTAATGTTGCTACTCCTATTTCCTCTAATGATTCAAAAATCATTATTTTGGCTCAAACTATGTCATCCATACCACAACAACTTGCATCCTTAACTCAAAACAAGTTTAGTATTCCTACATGTGACATGGGAAGTCCTTTGTCTCGAGATATCATTCGTACTCCTGTTCCTCAACAAGTTGATATGCCTCATCTTGAGAATTACAACAGAAAAGGAGACCCTATTCATCATGTTAAAATATTTCAAATCCTTTGTAGTGATTATGCTCATGACCATAGGATTTTAACCAAGCTATTTGCTAGAACCTTTCATGACAAGGCCTTATAATGGTATTGTTCCTTACCACCTTATTCTGTTGATTCATTTCCACAACTTGCCAATGCTTTTATTCAACAATTTCAAAACAACATTGGCCTGCAAGTGTCTTTGACTAATTTGATGCATTGTAAACAAAGTGCTAAGGAAAAATTGACTGAATTCATTGGTAGATTTAAGCATTTGTATGCTCAAATTTCTGATCCTGTTCCTGATATTGATATTTAACATATGTTTATTTCAAATTTGCAAAAGGATATTAGAGATAAGATTATGCTTACTGAATTTACCTCTTTTCAACAACTTTGTGCAGTGCTTCATCATTATCAATTACAAGTGAATCAATTTGAGAGCACCACTCCAATGGATCATGTTCTTTTTAATAAGAGTGATGGTGGTCCTAATCCAAACAAGTTTAAAAAATTCAACAACTATTTCAAGATAAACAAACAAGCGAATGCAGTTGCTGATCAAGTTGTTGTTACATCTCACAATGCCACTTTTGTATCCACTACTTTTTGATTAAATCATATGTTTACTCTTCTTTCTAACTCTTTACATTATATTATGAATAGGTTGTCAACTGCTAATATGATTACTTTACCTTCTATTGGACTGCTTTTACCTGCTACAATTGCATCTAAATCTTTTGATCCTAAATATTTTTGTCAATATCATCGTCAGAATGGTCATGATACTGAGAAATGTTATTCTTTAAAACATAAGGTTCAAGACTTAATTGATTCTAATGCCATATCTATTGATAATCTTGATGGTAGTGGGAACAAACCTATCTCTCCTCCTAATCAAAATCTTTAAATCTATAAGAATCCTTTACCTGGGCATGATACTAATACCATTGTTCAGTCATCTTCTATGGAAATTGTGTATGATTCAAAGATGGATGATCTTAATCACATTGTTAATCAAGTGGAGCATGTTGTTCAATCTATATCTCTACCTCAGCCTCAACCTCAAATTCAACCTCAATTTTGATCTAAACCTAATCCTAAATTGAAGATTCAACCTAAACCTCGACAACAACCTAAGAATATAAGACCTCGGGAACTTTTGATTTCCTTTGATGATTCTAAGACTATTAAGGCTCTTGATGGTCCCCTTTATATTTATGCTAGGATTTCTCAGATACCTACTCTTGGTTGTCTTGTTGATCCTACATCCTTAGTCAATGTTATTACTGAAGAAAATCTTTTTATGAAAAATTTGCAACGTGATTTTTATGATACATCTGATGTGTGGATTCAAACTTGTAATGGTTTTCTTTATCCATCATTTGGTTCTATTAATTTTTCGGTTGAACTTTTTTGGTAAAATTGTGAATACTACCTTTGTTGTTGTTCCTACTTTTGATTAATTTCAAGTTAAGTTTGGTTTGCCTTAGTTGAATGCCATGCATGTTGTTGCTTCACCTATCCATAAATGTCTTAAATTTTTTCATGATGAAGAAGTGAAGATGGTTAATCATAGTTTATATCAACCTTCTAGGCCTAGAGATTGTGCTACTCTTGATTTCTTTTAGCCTTCATTACCTTATTCATGTGCTACTCGACCTGATACTTTTTTTCGCTCATATCAAGCCTACAAGCATCGTAAGATTCTCGAATTAAGCATACCTCTTTGGATTTTAATTGTGGTCTTTTACCTACACCTTCCATACCTCCTTTAACTACGGCTTCTAGTTTTGTTAATCAAGCTCCTCTTGTTGCTTGTCAATCTACTAATAATCCTACTAATCCTCCTATAGAACCTATGAAGGATCTTGTGATTGTTCCTCCTAGTTCTCAACATATTTCAAGTAAAGAAAAATGAAATTGATCTACTAACAAACGTCGTAAGAAGTGTCGCGCTTAAGATAAAGCTCATAATTCTGCTCTTCAAAAATCTTTACCTTCTTCGAATAAACCTATGCATGATGTGTTAGAAGAAGTTGTTACTAATAATGATGTTAAGATGCATGAATATGATGATCCTATTCATATCTTAGATCCTATTTTAATTATTTTGGATGAAGAAGATACTCTCAATGATATTGATAATATTAATGATGAATATGAGACTATTGACATTGATTTACCTAATATGCTTTCATCTCAATTAACACTTACGCCAAGTATCAAACATTGTGATTCTCAAGAGGATCCTAGTTTGGAACTGGCTATCATTCCTACTATGTTGGATATAGCCCCTCTTGTGAGTTACCCACCTTCCCTAAATGATATAGAACGAGATGGGGAGAGTAGGCGATGCACTTGATCGACTTGTCCTTTATTGTAGCTTTTTTGTGTGTTTGCCTATTGTGCTGTGATTTTCCCGTGATGTGTTTTCTAAGTGTTGTTAGATTCTTTTATACAGCCCTTGATACTCAGTTGGTGCAAGGTGATAAAGGAATCGAACATATTGTTCCATTCTTCTATATGTATCTTTATTCTTCTATATATTGTTTCATGTTATGTTGTACTTGTGCTATTGTTTGTACATGTTTCCTTATGTAATCTGCTTGGATCTAGGACTTGGTAGCACTGATTTTTTTTGGTCTCCAGGTCATGGTCCAAAAAGATTCTTCTTTGTATGCCTTATGTAATCTTTCCTCCTTTGTGATTATAGTTCTACTTTCTTTGGGGAATGATGTCAATTCATTTTCCATAATATAATATATATATATTATTTATGATCATATTGACCCCATGGTAGGTAGATCCCTTCTTTGTTCTTTGTATGTTTATGTGGTATTTCTCTTGATTTGTCTTCATCTGGGGGTATCTCATAATGGAAATGTAATCAGTGGAGTTGTTTATGTTTCTGTTAAAGTCATTGCTCTTGTTAAACTATTATCAATGACTTTAACATGGGGGCATATGCTCTGCGCACCTGTTGCACACACACACTTTTCGATACACATATGTTATTTTTCAAGATACTTTTCTCCCATTTTGGATTAGTGACTAATCCTTAAAGTATGGATTTATATTTTAGGATCTCTTGATCCCTCCAGTTTCAAATTTTTTATCCCTTAAGGTCAAATGTGTCCTTAAGAATGGATCTCTTTTGTTTGGCTTTTCTCTTATGGAATAGAATATTCCTAGGAGTGAATCCTTGATGGGTTGACTAGTGAGTAGACACATTTACTAGGCAGTTCAACTCCATCTTTCCAGTTGCACTGTTTCTTTGTGTGGTTCACAATGGGACATAAGTTCTCATTGGGCGAGATAATCATGCCATCTCTCTCTCTCTCTCTAGAGATGTCTCTCTTATTGAGATCTTGGAGTTAACAAGGACTTCAGTCCTTGGGGGCTTGACGATCTCTTCGTCCCTTTTATTTTAATAAGATTATCTTTTCATTTTGATCTCCTTTACCAAGAGTTTGCATCAAGTCCATACTCTTGCTAAAGTGGGGGCTTAATGTATCATCTTAAAATGGAAGCACTTCCATGATAAGAGTGTTTAACCCTCTACGTAAGTGGTTTGGGGTCATTTCAAGTGCCTCGATTGGGTCTTTGCATGGATCTAACTATTCCCCCCTATTCTTCTTTTATCTCCCTGTTTCCAACCTCATTTCTAGCAACTTTATCTGAGAATCTAGAAAGTTTGACTTTCTACGTCAAAGACGACCTGAAGGGTCAAGGAAGACCTAGTCCTTGACCTAGGTAAGAGATGACCTCATCCTTGACCTAGGGCAGAGATGACCTCATCTGTGACCCCAAGTCCAAAATTTAGATTCTAGAAGTTTTGGGATGTCAGGTTTCAGAAAGAATTATTTTCCCACTTTCAGGTCGGCTATTTTGGTCTCCGAAATGGTAAACTCTTAAATGCATTTAATCTAGGTATATTTTCTAAAGGTATGGGCCCAATTGGAATTTAATTCCCCTATGTGGCCCCTCTAGAGGATTGTGCCTTGGATCACTATAAAAGGAAGCCTTTCTCTCTCATTTTCACATCCACAATCAAGCAATTTGACATCCAATTTTCATGATCAAGACATCTAGCTCTCAAGAGATCAAGAAATTATCAAGCAAGAAAGAAGGAGAAAGGAAGTAAGTAAGCATTCATTTATCCTCAATCATTCAAGCATTCAAGCATTCATCAAGGAGATCCATTGTTAGCCATTGAAGGATTCAATCTCTATGGAGCCCTCTTGTTGAAGATTTCTCCATTCATCCATTCAAGCCTATTCTTATGCAAAGATACATTCAAGATTGGTGTTGAAGTTCAAATGTCATTGATTTGAGATATCTCATACATTCCTACATTCATTTGGAGCATCCCTACTTGTGGATTCAAGGATTTGAATCCTCCACAAGGACTTCAACATAAGCAAGGTGAATAGTTCCATTTACTTTGTTTATATATATTGCAATTTCAATTCAATTTCAAGGTTAATTCCTAAATTGGGGTTTGACCAAGGCAAACCCCCCATCCAAACAACAAAAACCATTTTTCTTGCAAGTACAAGTACAAGACGGTTAATTTAAGTTCAGATGTAAATACCCTTTTCAGTGAACTTCCGAGATCCGCGAATAGAATTTCCATCAGAGCTATCTAGGTCAAGGATAACCTGGAGGTAGTCTTCATCCCTTTATCTAGGACAAAGACTACTTATTTCCAAAAAGACAAAATTTTTTTGGGTTTTCTCTGTCTTGACATTTCCAGTTTGGAGCAGGTTGTAGAATTTTCTAAAACTGTGCATAGACACCAGAAATCAACATTTTCTAGATCTACCCTATTTTCCTTTTGGGAATTTGGATTGAGGATAGATTCTATATTCCCCCTTTCATATCATATCTACTATTATTCAACCCTATACCATAACTATCCTATCCATAATAATAGTGGACTCATCACATACACTAGTACATTTTGCACCATTTTTCTACCAAAATTTTTGACCATGAAATAAAAAGGTTTTGGTTGGTCGGATTATAGAAGGAAAACTTTCATTTTTATAAATCCATGCCTGTGTTAGTCAAAATTTCTACCACTACCGTGTATGTCAAAATTTTGACGAACACGGACATAACTTAAAAAAAAAAAGAACTCATTTCTAATTTTATTATCACCACTGTGAATTGTTTGAAGGGGCAGTGCGTGAAACCTCATCAGCCAGGGTGAATTTGGCACTGTGTATAGGGGTTGCAATAGAATTCATTTCTCATTTGATCATTATCACCACAATGAATTTTTTCAAGGGGCAGCGCATGAAACCTCATCAACCAAGGTAGATTCGGCACTGTGTATAGGGTTTGTAGTTTTTATCTGGACTTGGGCCTTTGATCTTCGAGCTTGGTTTTGGAAACTTGGCTTTTCCTTTCCTTATCAAATGGAAGCTCATTGAGGTAGGGATTTTTTTGTTATCTCCTCTACATTTTGATAGAATACATTGCATTTGATCATTTGATTAAATACCATCATGTATTTTGAGGGCACATATTAATATGATATTCATTACTCCATGCTCTGTTATATCCATGGCATTGAGTTCATTTCTTTGGATGATTTGATTATGGAATTTGTTATGTTAGTGAGCTAGAGCATCATGTTAATGTATGTTCATTAGATTATTTAGTTACCCACAAGCTAGGGCATCCATTTATACAAGCTAGGGTATCATTGATGATTTCCTATCAATTATATGATGCTGGTAAGTCTTTCCCAACCCACACAATGGTTATTAATACCAATATGAATAGACATGGCTGGCATCATTTCATTATCTTACATAGTGATACGAATAACCACTAATTAGTGGTTATCATAACACATTAACAATGTGTTACGATAACCATTAATTACTGGTTATTGTGTGATCAAGCTGTATCATCTTAAAATGGAAGCACTTCCATGATAGGAACATTTAGCCCTCCGAGTAAGTGGGTTGGGGTCATGTTGAATGCCTTGAATGGGTACTCGATTTGGATCTAGATTTTTCCTCTATTCTGCCCTATTTTCCACTTCTTCCTGGTATTTTCCTGGCATTTTGGACTATGAACCTGAGATTCTTGACCTTAGGGTCAAGGTCAACCTTTTAGGTCAAGGTCGACCTCAAACCTAACTTAGGTCAGGGACAACCTTGACCCTGACCTGGATCAAGGTTGACCTCATCCTTGACCCTAGGGTCTGGGATCCTCGGGGTTAGCTTCCGGTTTCAGGATTTCATCAAAAACTTGTCTTTTCCCTCTTGGGGGCCATTATTTCTCGAGTTAAGTGTTGAATTCTCAAATTAATATTTGAGGTGGACCTTTCTCAATATTTGTATAGGATTCCTAATTTATTATTGGAGATTAGCCTTTCTCGAGTTTTGTGCCTAATGCTCAAATTAACTTTGGGGTTGGCCTTACCTCGAATTTTGTGACAAGACTCTTAAATAATTATTTTATTTCTATATTAAGGGTGGTCCCCTTCTAGAGTTTTGTGTCAAGACTTTAATTTAATTTCCTCTCCATGTGCATCTCTCTAGAGTTTTGGTTCATGGGCCCTTAATTATTGTTTTCTACGAGGCCCCTCTTGTGCCCTAGATCACTATAAAAGGGAGTCTTCCTCTCTCATTTTCTCCATCTCTCAATCAAGTTTGGAAATCAAGTCATCAAGTTTTGCAATCCATCTCTCAAGCTCTCAAGCAAGAAGATCAAGCATTAAAGCATTCAATTCATCAAGGAGATCCATTAGAAGCCATTGAAGGAGTCAAGCTCTATGGAGCTCTCTTGTTGAAGATCCATCCATTCAAGCCTCTTCCTAATTCAAGATCCATTCAAGATTGGTGTTGAAGATCTAAAGACAATTGATTGGAGACATCCTACATTCATCCATTCTTGTGGATTCAAGGATTTGAATCCTCCACAAGGGTTTCAACTCAAGCAAGGTGAATTGTTCCATTTACTTTGTTTACTACTACAATTTCATTTCAATTTAAAGGTTAATTCCTAAATTTGGGTTTGACTGAGGCAAACCCCTTCCCCCCAAAAAAAAAAAACATTTTTATTGCAGGTATAGGTGTAAAATTTCAGATCTGAGATCAGATTTGGATACCCTTTTCGGTGAACTTCCGAGACCTACAAACAAAGTCAAAATTGACCTTTAGAATAAAAATGTAGCCTTTGACCTTTTATGAGGATCAAAGTCGACCTAATCTCATCTTGAAAAAATATTTCTGGGTTTTGTAGCTCTTGCAGTTTTGGTTTAACATATTGAAAATCAATAGTTTTTGAGACCATTTGACAAGGTTTTCAGCCGATTCTTTTTCAGAGGTAACTACCTTTATTTCTTAATTTCAATATTAATGATCTACATTTACTTTCCATATCAATACAATTTCATGTAAGTGTAAAATATTGGTTTTGGGGTCTCTTTTATGTGCAAACCATTATTCTAGGACCCCATCCATATTCTATCTTATACACAAGCAATCGACTAAGTCGATCTTAACAGTGACTACATAATATATATAATGTGACTGCATAATATATTGATAGTGACTAGTTAATTACCGTATTCCAAAGCTCCCATTTTGGCACAAGCAGGGAGGATGCTGGCAAAGGTTTTGGAATTTAGCTTTACACCTACCATTTGCATTTGCTTGAAATTTTCTAAAGCCTTTTCAAAAAATCCATTTTGTACATAGCCCGTAATCATGGCATTCTATGATACCACATGTCTTTGATGCATTTTGTCAAAGAGTTCACGTTTCTTGTCTATAGTTCCACATTTTGCATACATGTCTACCAGGGTAGTTGCAACTACAACATCTAACAAAATTTCTTTATCTTTTATGCTTTGATAAAAAGGTTTGAGATTTTCGCTCCTCCATGTTACAATGATGTTTATTTATTTGGTTACAACAAAGGTAGAAAAACTCTTGGCTCCCTCCTCCATCAAGCATGTGGCTTGTCACTCTATGTTATTTCCTTTTAAATTTTATTACTGTCACTATGTGAAGAGTGCAAATATGTATTTGGTAACATTGAAGGATGAGAAAAATGGATTTAAGCAAAGTGTGGTTGTTGAATGCCATATGGATACTAAACCTTATCCCGTTGAAAGCTTGGCGCTTCTTAGCCTCAATCTAAAACCAGGAGAGGGTGAATTTTGTCACTAGGTATCTAGTGATACACTTCTTTTTATCGAGAAGGTATGAATATCAAGTGATAATACTATCCAATTTGAATAAAGTAGCTTAGGAAATCCTTGATATAAGATTACAAGAGCAAGGAAGAACTAGCTTCAACTTATGTGTCTATAATGTCTATTATTCTCAAATAGGAGCTTTGAAATCTTATGATATAAGATCACAAGAGAAAGGATGAGATTGCCTTCTGCTTATTTCAATAATATCTATTGTTTTCAAATAGGAGCTTGGAAATCCTTCTTATAATCGAAGGATGAGATTGGCTTCAACCTATGTTAATAATATCTATTATTTGCTACTCAATATTTTCTTCATTGGTGTTTCATTTTTGCAATTAAATGAAGATTGACCTATTACTATGCTTAATGCTTAAGAATTGATGATTTTATAAGATTAAATGCATGAAAATACAAGGAACCTTTCAATAACCTGATACCTCAAATACTTATATAATCAGTATGCCTGACAAACAAAGACTTAGTAGTAAAAGCATAAGGTAGATATATGTTGCTGATTTGATGTTTATATGTTACGTATGCTATTTACTGTAGAAAAATAGAATCATTCATGAATTTAGAAAGAAAGAAGAAGATTTGATAACTAATTCTGAGGATTAATATAAAACAGATTTCTATAACAAGGCTTCAGAATAATATAGACTAATGTAAAATAGATTTCCATAAAAAGACTTTATAATAATAAATTTTATATCAGAAGTGGATGTGGATGTGAAACCTATATAAGTCATCATCATCTTTATTATGTGTTGTAGAAAATACATCTGAAGTACCAGCAGAAGCACCTTCAGGTCTATCTGTAAATTAAAATTCAGAACCAAAGCCTCGAGATTGTTGTAGTGTTTGTGAAAAGGTTTGATACTTCTGAATATCAGCATCACTGACACTTCTTCGGGCATATTTCATTGAATCCTCAAAATGAGAAGCCTTTATTTCAGCTACCTTGTCACTATCATCCTCATCCATTGCCTCAGGGTTCTCACTTCTTTTTCTTTCACATTCAATATCCTGTAAAAGTGTAGAGGAAAGAGAACATGACAAATTATCTTTAGATGATGTTTGAATTCCTACACCACCTCTTTGATGTTGATAGTCATTGTGTTTCTTTATATTAGAGATTACTTATTGTGATCCTTTATGGTTGTTTTCATGTATTCATGATGAAAATATAAACCTTGTTAGCTTTCAAAACATGAAAACATCAAACCTGTTCTTTGAGGGCTCAATGTCAAAGATGCCTTTTATGTTGTATGCCAATACTTGTCATTTGTTGTTTTAGTTTGCCTATTTTTGAAACATTGCATTTGTTTACTTCATGATATTCTAGAATACTATTTTGATCACTGCAGCTATGTATTGAAGCAGCTTGATATCCTATACTTTGGAATGCTTTAATACATTGATGACTATTTGGAAAGTATTTGGTGGCACTAAAATACAAATCATTTGTGTCATTGTTTCTTTTCTCTATGATTGATTATAAATATCATGGTGTTCTATGGAGCTTTCATTAATTGTATCATGGTCATCCTCTACTATTGTACTTAACCTTTAACATATCTCCAATGATTACACTGACTTGCACATGCATGTACATTATGGTTGTTCCATCTTCTTATTGTGATTGGTTCTGATATAAGCCATGATATTTCAATGTCTTCTTATTGTATTTATTCTATTAGGACTTCAAACGAAGTGACATTTCCTTTTCACATGAGCATAGAATTCAAAATTGCCTCTATAGAAGAAATTGTTCATTAATAGTAGATATATGTGTTTTTCCCTATGATCTCATGATAATGGCCATATTCAATAACTCTATAACATGATGGTTATTCCTTTTAAGAGAGATGGTTGTTCCATTGTTCTAAAAACTACACTTTGTTGTCCTTTTGACATGATAGCATTATATGTCAGAAAATTTGAGGTTCTCTTACCTTTTGTATGTCATGGCTTCACCTCTATGTAGCTAAATCTCACTCTGAAAATGATCTTCTTTTAGGAAACAATTAAAATCCTCTATGGGTTCATACATATTGTGACTTCCCATGACACACTATCATTCCTTGTACACTGTATTTTTACAATTCTTGTAAATTGTCACTGTCTTTGAAAATTAATGCCATATGTTGCTTACATTTGATTCAATTTCCATATTAATTACTCTCTTCAGTTGTATTAGGAACTTTTTCCTTAAGCATGTGTGATGCAAACCTAGATATAGATGAGCATTAATTCTCAATTGAATGATACGTTCCCATAAAAATGTGAACTCCTATTAATCTACAAAATCTCATGTTAAACAACTACAGAATAAAGTCAACATAGTTAGATAATTTAATTTTAACTTTGGTTGTGTTAACAAAACAATGTTGACTTTATTTTTTAGTTGTTTAACATGAGATTTTGTAGATTATTAGGAGTTCACAGATACCAGTGTGCCATAGTTGCCCATCTATAACTAGTGAGATGCACATAACTCATGTACCTCATGCTATTGTGCTTGGATACCTTGTATACACTATTTTTTATTAGACTAGACATTATCCAAATAGTGAGTATTTATATAAAGTGTTATAACACACAGACGGTCCTCCTTTTACACCAATTAATAACAGTGACAACCCTCACATGCAATTGGATAATTTCTAGTCTAATCCAAGCACACTAGCATGAGGTACATGAGTTATGTTCATCTCACTAGATATATATGGGCATTAATGCTCAATTGAATGATACGTTCCCATAAAAATGTGAACTCCTATTAATCTACAAACTCTAATGTTAAAAAACTACAAAATAAAGTCAACATAGTTCCTTTAACACAACCAAAGTTAAAATTAAATTATTCGAAAAAGGGTTTGTGTTTTGAGTTAATTGGTTTATGTAACTAAATGACAATAACCATTGTAAGGACCCACTGTTAGACCATTCCAGATGACCCTAATCTAACTTGATCAACTAGATTAGAGTGTCTCTGTGACAGTCGATAGTGCTGGAGTAGAGTGGTTAAAGTTAGAAGATTTAGTTTGAAGACAGTGAATTCTATGCAAAACGGCCTTGACCCAAATCCAATAACTGATTGAAGGGAGGAACATAGTTGCAGGCTTAAAACTAGAGAAAGATTGTGATCCTGAAGGGAATCAAGAATCAGGAACACAGTAGCGTGAGGTACATGAGTTATGTTCATCTCACTAGATATAGATGGGCATTAATGCTCAATTGAATGATACATTCCCATGAAAATGGGAACTCCTATTAATATACAAAATCTCATGTTAAACAACTACAAAATAAAGTCAACATAGTTCCTTTAACACAACCAAAGTTAAAATTAAATTATTCAAAAAAGGGTTTGTGTTTTGAGTTAATTGGTTTATGTAAATCTATTTTGTGTTTTGAGTTAATTGGCTTATGTAAATCTATTTTGTGTTATACCCGTATGGATCAATGGAAATTTTTTAGTCTCTATAACCTGTGTGGATAGTTCTTGTGTATATCCCTATTTCATATTCAGTTTTGAAAGTATTAAAAGTATTGAAGTTGACTAATTCTAGCTTAGGTATAGTTAAATTGTCCTTGCTGCCCTAGAATGACATCTTTGTTCAAACCATTGATTGCAAACATTTTTAAGTACTTGAATCTACAATAGAATAATAGTGGTGAATGTATGATTATTATAATCATATGATTATATGTTATAATATTTATGTAATAAATGTAGTAAAGATGGTGTGGTGCATTATTGATATAGGCTCGATGGCTCTTGTCAATGTGCCAAACTGTCAATGTGGTGGTCGGCAATGTGTGTTGAAGACTTCACAGACACAGAGCAACCCTGGATGACACTTTTGGTGCTGCCCAAATAGAAAAAAAGTTTCTAATGTGTATATATTTAATGTTTCTAATGTAAATACTATATATTATATTACAAGAACTAATGTAGATTAGGCATCACAAGGAAATAATGGTTGTGGATACTTTATTTGGGTCGATGACAACTCATTTGCATCTATCCACCCATCTCCACTTATTCGCGATGAAGGATTTGAGTGCAAAACATGTCAGGCCAGGGAAAATTCTAAAATTATATTTTTACGATGTCTTCTATGTATTGTAATCACATATCTTGTTGCGACCACATGCAGAGATGAACTCAGGAATTAGTTAGTTTAGTATTTTCATATTGTAAATAATATTTTAATATGGATATGTCATAACTTCTCTTTGCCTCAAGTGCACATATATATGGTTTACATCTTTTTTTATAATAATTCATCATGTTTATGGCTCAGGTGAGCTTAATCTGCTATCAATCACATGATTTAATGTATAGTGTTTTCTTGGTTATTCTATTTGTTGCTTGACCTTTGAAGGCCATTTGGTAATTTCAACTACACCTAAGGATCCATCACTAGTTGTGGAAAAAAAAATTCATGTTGCAATGCCCAAGCTGCGAGATGGGAAAAGAGAGGTAAGAAGAGTGGAAAGAAGATGATATTCCTGAGATCATGGATCATTTTCAAGCTTCAATGAGGCTTTGTACCACGCACTATCCATAGATTTGTACACAATGTTGATTTAGGCTAGAGGTAAACTATATGTGTCATGTAAACAACATGGTTGAATGCAATCTCTTTTGCGTATTTTCAAGAGTTTTCCCACCAATACAAGTGTAAATAATGCATTGAACGTAATCTATGAACACTGTGTGGTATGAAGTCTCGTTGAAGTTTGAAATACAAGAGTAGGTGATAAGAGCAAGTGACATGGATCCCCCATATGATAGAGGTTGCGGGGATACTCCTCCCACCCATTAGTGATCTTTGTATCTATATCATGTAACATATTTCAAAGTTTTCATAGGTTGCAGGACACATCAACGGCAACAAAGGCTAGAATGCAAAAGATTTCACAATAGCTGACAAAGATAATTGTAGGCATCATGGTCACAATTTTTTGGAGACAATGTAATTGAGTTGTATACCTAGACGATGGAGGGCCATAATGACCAAAATAATATAGGATGAACCTCAAGTTAAATGAGGTAATTGCAAACATTTTAATACATTTTTATTATTAAATAATGAAATTTACATATTATACTGTTCTAAGCCCCGTCTATGCAAATTTCATTATTTAATAATAAAATTCTATTAAAATGTTTACAATTGCCTCATTTAACTTGAGGTTTGTCCTATATTATTTTTGTCATTACGGCCCTCCTTTTCTCTCTAAATTTATTCCTTATCTATGGTCTTGGGATCCCGTAGTGTCAACTTGGAACCGGAGGAGCAGAAGTTTCTCTTCATTGTCTAGGTATACCACTCAATTACGTTGTCTCCAAAAAAATGTGACCATTATGCCTACAATTATGTTTCTCAGCTGTTGTGTCCCAGGACCCCTTATGACCCTTTACGACTATTTACAACCTCTAAGAATACATCTTAGAGGTCTTAAAATGACATAAAGGGTCATAAGAGGCTCCTAGGAGGGGTCAGATGAGCTTCCACCTTCACATGGTTGTCCCTGTTAAGTAGAGAATGTTAATTAAACTATTCTCAAAACAAAGAGAAGCTCAATAATTTAAGGTCTCAGTCCATGGAAAAATTAAATTAGACTTACTAAGCCTCTTATTATAGTTTATAATAAGATTGATTTGCAACCACTAGAGACTACTCTACAAGCTTGAAGAAGCAGTATATTTTGGCAAATGAAGAGTGGAAAGAAGATGATAATCCTGAGATCATGGATGGACACAATGTTGCAGACTTTATTGATCCGGATATCTTGCAGAGGCTTGAAGAACTAGAAAGGGAAGAAGGGCTTAGGATGGCAACTAAGGGTGATGAGGATTTCACAATAGTTGACAAACACAATTGTAGGCATCATGGTCACATTTTTTTGGAGACAATGTAATTAGTTGTATACCCAGACGGAGTGCAACTTCTGCACCTCCGATTCCAAGTTGACACTGCGGGATGGAGAACAACTTGGAACTGGAGGTGCAAAAGTTGCTCTCCATCGTCTGGGTATACCACTCAATTATGTTGTCTCCAAAAAAAATGTGACCATGATGCCTACAATTATGTTTCTCAGCTGTTGTGTCCCAGAGCCCCTGATGACCCTTTATGACCATTTACTATCCCTAAGAATACATCTTAGAGGTCGTAAAATGTCATAAAGGGTCATAAGAGGCTCCTAGGAGGGGCCAGATGAGCTTCCACCTTCACGTGGTTGGCCCTGTTAAGTAGAGAATGTTAAACTATTCTCGAAACAAAGAGAAGCTCAATAATTTAAGGTCTCAGTACAAGCACTAGAATTGAGTTTTTTGGCACGTGCTGGGAAATTTTTGTATATCAACATGCAATAGAGTTTGGGCAAAAAACTCTATCACATGTTGATATACAAAAATTTCCCAGCCGTGCCAAAAAACTCAATTCTAGTGCTTGTACTACATGATTGGTGCCAAAACAGGGCTCTCCCAATCACTAACTGTGATCTACTGGCAACAAGCAATAGAATGAGTGTCGACACCTAAAGATTAATATCAGGTAGGGGAAAAGCACCTACAACAACAGAGGCAATAGCTGTAGATACAAATGAGGATATCCAAAATCCCTAATATAATAAATATGGTGAAGAAAAAGAGTAATGCAAAAATTATTACTATTTTGGAAGATGCAAATCCAACCGAGGAGATGCTAAAGAGGACAAATGAATTGATGGCATGAGCACGTCATTTTGAAGTAAGCAGTAATGAATCTTTAGTTATAACAAAATTTCAATAAAGGTTTATATTTTATACTCTTTTATGTCATGAACTAAAATATGTATTTGTTCTTGTTACAAGATTTTTTGCTTGCTCAATTACTTGGTCATGGACATCGCAGTGAGGCTGGTAGTAGCATCATGCAAAATAGTAATAATTTTTGCATTGACTCTTTTTAGTTTTTTCTTCACTGTATTTATTATATTAGGGATTTCTGGGATATCATCATCTGTATCTACAGCTATTGCCTCTATTGTTGTAGGTTCTTTTCCCCTATCTTGAACATCAAATTGTGATAAAAATATCAGTAAAACTATCATAATAACTCCATGAACATTGTTTTAAGTAATTATCTATGAATGTTGTGTATTAATATTGAATTATATGTCATGTTAATGAATATTGTTATGTGTTAATGGGGAATTTAGATTGATGTTAGGGGGAGGGGGGGTGAGGCCATATGAGCTTCCACCTTCACGTGGTTGGCCTTGTTAAGTAGAGAATATTAAAGTATTCTCGAAACCAAGTGAAGCTCAAACTAAAATACCTTCATTATTTAATCAACTTCATTTGTTCTAGGTCTTTGCTCATAAGTGTATTTTGAATGTGTCATTGTCAGGCAACTATCAAATAAAAAACTAGAAGGGCCAATAGTCAACTTCTCATTGTCATTGTCTGGCATGATTTGGCTTCATTTTGTGTAAGTATTCTCGTATTGAATGTGTGAACCTGTCTTGGCCTAATATGGATTATTTCATTGGTTTGTGTTTTTTAGTAGGTAAAGTGTTAAATCAGTTCCTATCTTCTATTCTTAATTCGTTCAAACTGCAGGAGGGCTTGACAGATATACTCAACATAGAATTGACTGCGAGTCTGGGCAATTGAACACACTAAGTCTTTGGCTTGAGAGAAAGAGTTGGGTAATGTTGTTTCTAGAGACTTGTGCAATTTTCCTCAGTGGCCTCTTTTTTTTTTAACAAGTATTTTTATATATATGTAGTGTCCATATATTTTTTTAGTATAGATTCTTTTTGTGTATATGCTAGTGCTATGGAACCTAAATAAACAATTATAAATGTAATAGATAATGTATTTGATGAAGAAATTGATGTACCACATGTAAACCAAAATCCATGCTTAATGCCATTTTGTGCAAAATGAGTTTGTCTATTAGCATATCAGATTTTGTTACACCCTTCATGATTGTAATGTTTAAGTGAAGTATTGATGCAATTTTCTAAAGTAGCAAGTTCTGTTGTCATTGTTTTTTTTCTAGTGGTTCTGAGGAGATCAAGAATTATCAAGGAAAGATATTGAAGTGGAAAGGAAAAGATTCTGAGAGGTTACAAATATTGAGTCATTGATCATGTATACTATTTTTTAAGTAATCGCTATAGAAATGGTTAAGTTTTCCTGAATTTTTAATATAAGTCATAATTATTCAGTATCATATTCTTAGCTGCAAGTTGTAGGTCTTCATACCATAAATTTTAGAGTTCAAATCTTACATGGACAAAGTTGTAGGTTATATTGAACCATCTTTTATCTTTTTTGACTCTTTAGTTGTCAGAAAGATTAAATTCACATCCTAGTTATCATTATGTTTGAGACATAAAGCTTTATTTAACTAAATTAATTCTTTTAATATTGAGATAGAAAAATGTACAAATAAAGCCTAGATTGGGGACTGCATAGAAAACTATCATATGAAGAACTACTGAAATGACAGTATCAAAGTTCCTTACAAGCAATCCACATACCAAAATCTAGTTGTAGGATTGAAAAAAAGACAAGATAAAAAAGCTCATAGGCCCATACAAGACACCCAACAAAATATAGACCATCAATTTATAGAACCCTTGCAAGATATCCCAAGGAACGACAAGTAGTGAAAACTAGATAGATAAAAAAGAACATAACCATATGCTGCCTCATCTATTTGAGATAAGCCAAACTTGGTCCAATTCTCTTAACAATCATACATATCCGTCCAAGTGCAGAAACCTTCAAAGATTTGCAATGGTAAAGAGAATCCCCATATTTTATTAGCCTAACATAGTCTTTGGCCACTTTGGCAATGAGATTGCGAGCAATATTGATCTGGCCAAGGGCCAACTTGTAGTGATCTTTATCATATAAAACGTTTAGCAGATCTCCATAAAATGGATGCACATCATCTTGGTGGGGGAAATTGTCTTAGCAAATACATCCAAAGTAGTAGCAACAACAAATACATCACTAACACTTTTCGAGCATATTTCATTGACTCCTCAAAATGAGTAGCCTTTATTTCAGCTACCTCATCACTATCATCCTCATCCATTACCTCAGGGTTCTCACTTCTTTTTCTTTCACGTACAATATCCTGTAAAAGTGTAGAGGAAAGATAACATGACAAATTGAAATAATAAGATACAAGTTGAGGAAAATTGAATCAAAAAATTTAAAATTCTAACAAACCAATTCAAAAAAACCATTAAGAAATTCATAACCAAATCTAGTTTGCAAAAGCCACCACAATTGAAACTCACCTTCTCAATATTTTTTCTAATAGCATACTTGCAAGCCCGCTAACAAATCTCTGTAATATCAGCTCCATTGAATCCTTGGGTATAACAGGCCAATGCCATTAGGTATAATGAAAAAAAAATTCTTGGTTGTCATACCATCCATCTCCGTCAACAACTGGTTAAGGAATCTGTCTGCAGCACCACCAGCATCCCCAACACTGCTTCCACGTTGCAAACATGCAAACCAATTATGCATCACCAGTCAGAGCCTATCTCTCAAATAGTTCAAACAAAATGAAAAAACCCACAGTTTCACATAGAGAAGAGCAGATGGATTGCTAGAGCCCGCTGACAAATCTCTATAATATCTCATTAATAAATATAATGGACGGGGCATTCTTCTCAGACTCCTCAAAATACTTTTGGAGATTACTTTCACTTTCTCCAACCAACTTTGACATGATCTCAAGTTCATTGATATAGAAAAAGAAGGCACTGGTTTCATTTGCCACTGTCCTAGTAATTAAAGTTTTCCTAGAACCAGGAGGCCCATAGAGAAGAATACCCTTTGGGGGCTTCACACCAATAGATTTGAAGAGTTGTGGGTGTCTAAGAGGAAGCTCTACCAATTCATGAATCACCAGTCAGAATTAGTTGAACTAGACTTTCTTTGTTGTAGAATTGATTTAGTATAGAATATTTTCTAGCAGGATTTTTTTTTAAAAAGCAAGGTTTTCGTAGCATTATCTACCACTTGAGAAAAAGTTTCCATAGCTAAATTTCCTTACCATAGTTAATATTTCTCTAAAGACTTACAAGTTAGTAAGTCCTTGGCTAAAGGGCTGATAAAACTCATACAAGCAAAAGTCAGAGCCAAATTGAATAGCATTGGCTATTTGTCAGCGGAAGGTCCCTGCTAGAACAGACACATTTGTCACTTCATTAATATGATAATTTTTTACTAAGGTTCCTAACCATATAAGTCATCATCATCTTTATTATCTGTTGTAGCAAATACATTTGAACCACTAGCAGAAGCACCGGGAAATCAAAATTCAGAACCAAAGCCTTGAGATTGTTGTAGTGTTTGTGCAAAGGCTTGATACTTTTGAATATCAGCATCACTGACACTTCTTCGGGCATATTTCATTGACTCCTCAAAATGAGAAGCCTTTATTTCAACTACATCATCACTATCATCCTCATCCATCGCCTTGAGGTTCTCACTTCTTTTTCTTTTACGTTCAATATTATCTTGTAAAAGTGCCGAGGAAAGAGAATGTGACAAATTGAAATAATAAGATACAAGTTGAGGAAAATTGAATCAAAAAATGTAAAATTCTAACAAACCAATTAAAAAAAACCATAAACAAATTCATAAACAAATCTAGTTTGCAAAAGCCGCCACAATTGAAACTCACCTTCTCAATATTTTCTCTAATAGAATACTTGCAAGCCCGCTGAAAAATATCTGTAATATCTCATCAATAAATATAATGGATGGGGCATTCTTCTCAACCTCCTTAAAAGCCTTCCAGAGATTGATTTCACTTTCTCCAGCCAACTTTGACATGATCTCAACTCTATTGATACAGAAAAAGAAGGCACTAGTTTCATTTGCCACTGCCCTAGCAATTAAAGTTTTCCCAGAACCAGGAGGCCCATAGAATAGAATACCCTTTGGGGTCTTCACACCAATAGATTTGAAGAGTTGTGGGTGTTTAAGAGGAAGCTCTACCAATTCACAGATCACCAGTCAGAGCCTATCTCTCAAATAGTTCAAACAAAATGAAAAAACCCACAGTTTCATGCAGTTCAGATGGATTGCTAGAGCCCAAAGTAGTCTGGAAAATAGAACGAGCAAGGACCTGCTAGAAACAAGTAGTAGAATGAGTGTGGACACCTGAAGATAAATATCTAGACTAATCACCGATTAGGATGTTGTTGGTGATCAGTCTGGATATTTATCTTCAATTTTTTTTAAACACTCTGCCTGTCATCGAACTTTCGACCCCAATGCATCGAAATACTAGCCTAAATTCTATGATTCTATGTTGAAATGTGGCATCATGGGTTTGGCATCCTGGTCAGAGCTGCTAAATATTTTGACCAAATTTGGTCAAAATCTAACCGTCGCAAATTTTGCATCCTGGTTGGAGCGACCAAAGTTTTTGACCAATATTAATTTATATTGGTCGAAAGATCGACCACTACACAAACACTTGCCAATGTTATTTTCGGCCTAGATTTCCCTCATTTTTTACCAATAGTGGAGTCGATCATTCGATGATTTTAGTAGTGGGTCGATATTTCGATGCACATTATAGCGACAAACCAGTTGGTCGACCATTCGACCAAGTTGGGTAGAAACTTCGACCAATTGTGCGTCAAAAAATGGTGCAAAATGTACTAGTGATACATCATTTCCATCTCATTCAATACCCCTCACAACATTTTAGGATTCAAAAATTGGAGGAGGTTGACACAAATCTAAAAATACTGCTAAAACCACAACATGAGACCCTGCACCAAATTTGGGGCTAAACTTGGGGGAAGAAGACGCGTTGGGCATCCTCTATCAGGAAAAGGATGCCTAGGGATTCCTCCTCCAAGAAGAGGCTAAAATTCAAACTAGAGGTTGGGATTGAGGAAAATATGTTATAAATATAGGAGATAGGTTGTTGGATCAAGCATAAAGAACATGAAATCTCAAAATTGCCAAAATGGGGCCTAATATAGCATCTAATTATAGGTGTTTAGTTTTTAGGATAGTACTTCAATATTCCCATTTCAAGGCTAAATATAGACTTCTCAAGGCATACATGTTATCTACCCTTAAATTTAGTTCATTAAAAGGTGGTCACACTAATTTAGTTATTGAATTAGTACACCTTGAATTGGCTCAAATTTTGGAGATGAAAAGATAATAGGGCCTAATTATTAGATCTAAAATTTGTATTGGTGTTGACAAAATAAAAGTGGAGCTTCAATTAAAAGAGTATAATCTACGACACTATATTTAGCCCCTACTTTAGCAAGAGTATGAACTAAGCTCATACTTTGATAAATTAGAAATGAAGAGATAGAACATCCGAGAGAAAAAAAAGCTAGGGATAGGATGACACTAAGTTTGAGTGATGATCAAACCCCGAAGAATAAGATCATATCAATTCATCCAAGATACATGAAAATATACAAGGACACACACCACTTAAGGATGGAAGAAGACATGAATTCCACTATCCAACAAGATGTGTTATGATGGGTGATTCATGTTTAAAGCATAAGCATTTATTCTATTGGAAAAAAAGGTTTCTTTGTGTTGTGTGATCTCCATGTTTGGAGTCATATTAGTCTAGAAATATTTCTTTATGGTGTGTGATCCATGTGAAATAGAGTCAAATCATTCTAGAAATGTTTATTTATGCTAGTTGTCCCTAGATATTACAAACCTAAACCCTCTTGTTTGCTAAATAATCTATGCCAAACTCAAAGATTACCAAAATAAACCAATTATTTACAAGGTAATAAAAAACACAACTACAAGATGGGTGTTGTAGTGTCACTAACACAAAAATTACCAATAAAAACCCTTTTTTTTCTCCTAGGTAATCTAAAAGAATAACAAAGGAAAAATAACAAGGAGGCCTAACATGCCCACCTTAATATGTCAATATACATCCATGTTAGTATCTTAAAGAAGATAGAGATCCACATCAAGGATAAATCCCTTAAATACCAAGGGGATATCCTTAATAAAAATGTGTGCATTCTAAGCTTAGAAGAAAGATCCTTGTAAAGGATTTATTTATTTAAGCAATGAAGAGATAGTTGTAAAAGATATATCTTGCCAAAATGTAAAGGGATCTATAGACTTCTCTATAAGTGACCTAAGGCCAGTGCAATTTAAAATATAATTTTACATAATCATAGGAATTTTATCTCTTTTTGCAATCTGAAAATGTGTTTTGTGACGTGAAGTGGACTTGTCAATGTCTTATTTATTATTATCTTTAGTAGGCCTTATTGAACAGAATTCTCAGGTTTCACAACTATGGAGGTTCTTTGTGGAGGAAAAGAGGGATCTTTTGCCAATGTCTGCTTGTATAACATATATTCTAGGAAAATCTTTGCAAATGAGGGGCATCAAGATAAAGACTTTTAAAGTTATAATAATGACATCAACATTAAGGGAGAAAGAAAAATTCCATGTATACATAGATCAATCATGGTAGGAATATCATATTCCCAGGTGATTGTAACTACTATGTGTGGATTTGTCCCATGTGGTGGCAAACACTTGAGTTTTCTACAAAGTGGGAGAAGATTCTTAGTAGTGGGTTAGTCTTATAAAAGGGAGAGGGATTAGTTTTTTTAGATGTTCTAAAGTTTAGATAGGAGAGAGTATGATATTCCAGTATTTGTATTAAGACTTGATATTTTCTTAGACTTTAATTTCTAGTTTAGTTCAAGTTGTTTCATTTTAGACTATTCTTTTAAGCCTTTCTTGTATTTTTTTTACATTTGAATTAATGGAAGGTTCTATTTTGATTGATTCATCTTGTCTAAATATTTGACTCTTATGGTTTTAATCTAAATGATTATAAGGTTTAATCATGTATTTTACTCTTTCAGTCTAAATGGTAGTGAAATGATTGGAATTATACCATGTTGCTAATCAATACTAGTATGGAAATATATGTGTAAGTAATATAAAAGAGAATTTGCATTACTTTCTAAGATTTAGAAGATGCTCCCTGATGAGACAATTTATTATCTCTATTTTGTTATAATCTTTATGCTCTGTTGAAACATTTCCAATACATTGATGAACCTATAACTATGTGAAATTATGATAAATACAGTTAGAACCTCAAAGATTATGGGTAGTTAGATATGACATGTTTTGTTGAACATTATATATAAATTGCAGTACTTCATATAACTACTTTAATCTATGTTCTAATATTTGGGTAAGAATTGAAATGTTGACTTTTTTTTTGGTCGATAATAAGAAGTATTTTATTAATATTAAATAGATACAAGTGTTTGGGGAAGCATTCGACATTGCTTCCATAGAACCCATACAATCCAAAAAGAAGATTTCTAGAAAGGCCCCACCCTAAGCACCTAAAGACAATAGACAAGGAAATACATATATGAAGATATGGGCCTCAAAAGGTAACCCCAAAACACCAACCACAACACCACCACCCCAAGGACACCACATAGGAAAATGAAGCCTTCTTGCACCCTTCATAGAAAAGGCCAGACAACAGCCATCAACATGAAATATGAGCCCTCATCACTAGATTAAACTAAAAATCTTGCAATAGGGATATCAAAAGAAAAAAATCATTGTTGTTCAGAGTATAAAAAATGATGAGTGTTCAAAGCACTAGTGCCATCTTAACTGGCATTATCATCTCTTTCCCTACGCCCATGACGAATAGACCTACACCTCTTTGGGAAGGTGGTCGGCACTTGCATCACCCTTTTGCTCACTTAAAAAAAATTTATATGCCATGTTTCAGACTTTCCCAACCAGCTTTCCTTGCAGCCAAATAGCTAACCCTATTCACCCTTTTCAGCCAACGCACAAAAGGGAAAATTCCAACCTCCACCCCTTCCTCCTCGTCTGCAAAGCATTTGTTGTAATTGAAGGCCCACCTGGGGTGCACCCACTCAAGCATAGATGACATCCCCACAATCAAATCCTCTTCAAACAAAGCATTCATAACCCAAGTAAGACAACGTTCATGTTCTCCCAATTCCAAACCCCAAGCCACAATCATAGTAGTAATGTCCACTTGTAGCTTCCATTTTTTTCCTCCATTATGAAACAATGGCCCTAATGTCTGCTGAAAGGCTTGGATGACCTCCTTTGTGGGCCATTTTGTCATCAATTTCACCTTGTGGTCTTCCGTAGGGCCAAAAATCCCCTTCTACTGTCACCTTGTATGAAAAGTGAAGGTCGACTCCATGGTGAGGTGAAACAAAGACCTTCAGACTAGAAGGAGCCCATGTCCAGAACTGAGTAGGAAGGACTCATTTTCCCTGAATTGAAAAACTTACAAAAAGACACCTTTGGTTCAAGCTTTAAAAGCAATTCAATTGCAGAAAACCAAATTCTTTCATAAGCATGCCAAACATCATTGCTACATCGTGATTTTTTTTTTGCCATTTCAGAACATAACTCTCCTTCGTGTGTTCCTACAAGAAAATGAAACTTGTGCAAGAAATAAAGGGACAATTGCCACCTTTCTTATGTCGTAGGCTTCTAAGATAAGCATGTAAGTCATCATCATATCAAGGCCATCTACTACTTCATTCTTTGTTGAAGATTAAATTCTTCAACCACAATATCCCTAACTTCCTCTAACTCTACCGATTTCTTAGAAAGTAAGTCCACCACCACATTCCCTTCTCTTTTAATATGGGTGACCTTATAGTTTTCAAATGTCGATAACATATCTCTGATCAGCTCAATCTCATTCTCTAAGTACCAAGCCTTAATGGACATATTGGAGATTGCTTGCACAACTAACAATGAATCTCCCTCGAGATATAATTTACTAAAACCTTTATGGTTTGCTAGTCTTACAACTAAAAAATTTTCTTTGCATTCTACCATGTTGTTCGGGCCATCCTCGAATCTTTTCAAAACTGTCAAAATAGTGTCTCCATTTCCATTTCTAAAAATCACGCCAATCCCACTTCTCCCTGGATTGTTCTTTGCTACCCCATCAAAATTTGCCTTCAACCACCCTACCTCCGAAGGGCATCAATTAACCTTTTCCTTGCTATCCAAACTTTTCCTAGTAACTAGAGATCCTATGGGGGAGGTGAATTTAATCCCCGGCCACTGCAATTGAATAGCCCTATCCTCTTTCATATAGGGGATTTTCATAAATTGTCTCCTTGTTGTTGAAGTGTTGACCACTTCCACAATTGCATGTTGCAGCCTCTTAGTGAACCTTTGTATAGATTATTTTCTCCTTTAAAAATCCTCCTATTTCATTCTTTCCACAACTCCCAAACAATCATGGATTGTGTAATTGCCCAAATCCCTGATAAGATTGATTTCCTTAACATTCTAGGCCAACCATCAAACACATGTTGAATTGTGTTAGCCCTTGATCCATGCCAATTCAACTTTTGTTGCACAAAATTTCAGCATTGCTCTGCAAAACCACATTGAATCAATAAATGATCTATTAATTCCTCCATACATTCACAAAGGGCACATCTATTAGGACCTTTCAAACCCAATCTCTTTCTTCTTTTAGCAGTCAAGATCCTTCCTTTGCATGCCAACCATGCAAAAATACCCACCTTAGGTAGTCAATAATTTTTCTAGCAAAGATCCTATGAAGAGAAATGAGTGGCTTCACCTACATCAAGCATTTTATAACCTAGCTTTATAGAATATTCTCTTGAGAGAGACCCACACCACCTAATCCTATCATTTTTCCCAGTAATAGTAACCATTCCGCTCTTAAAAATGCCCAACATAAGCTCCTTCTCTTGAGAAGATATATCTTCATTATCTATCTTTTTCCACACCCAAATCTGATCTTCAACACTATTTATTAGTTCCAAATAGTCATTGACTTTTGGCCCCCACTTAGACACAAAATAATCCTTCAACTGGGAGAAATCCTGAACATCATTCAAGGCTGGAAGACCATTCCATGAGTCTTCCCAAAAGAGGGTCGCACAAGCATTTCTAATCTGCCATGTGATATGATCATTAATTATTGCTTTGCAAGACAACAAAAAGTTCCATATAGCTGACCCACGAGGGGGATCTCTAATTGTAAAGACCCTTGTGTAATCAGGAGAGTCCAGATATATAGCTTGGAGTACTCTAGCCCAATAGCACGTGGGATTTCTATACAAATTGGACAAATCATTATAACCCCTAAAGCTTTGTTCATAATTTGGCAGTTCCTAATTCCTACTCCACCACAAGCTTTAGGTTTACAAATATTTTCCCAAGAAACCAGAGGAATCTTTTCCTCCTCTTTCACACCACACTAAAAAAAATTCCTCATTTTTGCTTCCACCACCTTTAGGATTTTCTTGGGGATATCCCAACACATCATAGAATAGACCAGGATAGATGAGATCACTGTTTGGAGCATCAGGATCCTTCCAGCTGAGGAAAGCCACTTACCTTTCCAACCATCCATTTGCTTTAGACATTTGCTTACTAAATCCTTCCACATCTCAGACTTGTTACCACCATTGAAGAGAGGAATGCCAAGATATTTGTTGGGGAGAAGGCTTGTTTTCATGCCTAATATTTTACTGATCTTTACTCTTTCATGTAGGGGGGTATTGAAGAAATAAATCTCAGATTTTTTCCAATTGATAAGTTGTCACAAGACTTTCCCATACAGCTCTAATGTTTCCTTCATCACTTTGGCTTCCTGTTCAGCAGCATCCCCATCCAAAAAGGTATCATCAACAAATTATAAATGAGAGAGGGCTTCGACACCATCTATTATTTGTATGCCTTTCCAAACACCATCCAACTGCTTTTGAGAAATCAACCTGCCAAGTACTTCTGCTATAATTATAAAAAGAAAGGGAGATAATGGATCCCCTTGTCTGATCCCCTTCTCCTATTCAAAAAAACCTTGAGGGCTCCCATTGATCAAGAAAGAAAACCTAAGAGTTGCTATGCAGCTTTGTACCCAACTTATCCATCCTTCATCAAAACCAAATCTCCTCAGAATAGACAACAAAAAAATCCTATCCACTTCATCATAGGATTTTTTAGTGTCTAACTTGACCATCATTTTCTTGCTTTTTGTAGCTCAGATGGAGTGAATCGCTTTGTGAGAAATCACCACTCCTTAAAAAATTGAGAAGCCACTTTGAGCTGCAGAGATCATTGTATTGAGAACTTGTTCGAGCCTATTTTCCATTACCTTGGAGATAACCTTGTAGGCAGTGTTGCAAAGAGAAATTGGTCTGAAGTCCTCAAAGGTAGATTTTATATCCCTTTTCGGGATAAGGGTGTGTGCTAAAATGTTGACACACTTCTATGAGTCATTATATCCAAGATTGCTCAAGAATGAGGTCTAAAATGGTGACTCATAGCTCTCTATTCATGGAGTGCAAGGGTTTATGATGGAGGCCCTCAGTTTAGACCTAGTTTGTGCCCATGCAAGTACACCATAAAATGAGAGATTCAAAGAGGAAAATAAAGAATACTAGTCTCCATGATCATCAAGTATGCATGTAAATGAAAATAGAAGCTATTCTATATGATAACAATGCATGAAAGCAAACTATTCTATAAAAGGAAATATGAATCTAATTTAATATGCAAGTACAATATTAATCTAAATGGACTGCCATGGACGCATGAGAGAAGAAGACAAGAAAAGATAAGTTGCAATGTCCAAGCTCAAGTGCTCAAATGCTCCTCCAAAATTGCTCTCCAAACCTGCATAACAATAACATAAATTTTGATCTCTAAAATCTCCATGCCTAAATGAGAAGGAGAGGGCTCCTTATAAAAGATTTTAGAAATGAATGGGCAGTCAAGATTAAGAGGCAAAAAGAAATGAGCAATGGTGGAGATAAAATCTTGGTTGATCCATGTGCTCAAGATTCTCAAGAGGAAAAATCAATGGACATGGTTAAGAGGCAAAAAGATGTGTGGAAAGTGTGCATTCAATGTGTAGACAAAAAGTCTTTTTCTTTTTCTTTTTATTTTATTATTTATTTATTATTTTTAGCAAAGTGGTTTCCATTATTTAATTAAAAGATTTTTTATTTATTTAAAAGAAATTTGTTCTTTTAATTAAATGTGGCTTAGGATAAAGTGATTTTATTATTTAATTAAAAGATTTTATTTATTTAATTAAAAGGGATTTTTATTTAATTAAAAGGGAGCATGTTCTCTTAATTAAATAAAACTTCGGATAAAATGATCAAACCTTAGGAAATATTAAAATAATTAAATTAATTACAATTTGATCAAAGAAATTGATTTGAATTGAAAATATTGCAAAGCATTGATTCAGAAAATTGATAAATTGATGAATGGGGGCCCAAAGTCTAGGCGACCATTTTAGGGTGCATACATTTGCCCCTATTTGACTAATGTGTGATCTTCATGGGAGCACATGTAGTTAAAGAAATAAGTTGAACTGTGAGATTGATTTGGGATCACAAAACAACCCAAATGTGTGATCGATGAAGAGAACACATCAGGACAAAGATAAGCTAATTGAAAAAGACAAGGCCAATACCCCTGTAAATAGGTAATTGTCAAGTTTAAGATAAGAGATAAGAATCTCAAGCAAGGTTGCCCCAAGCGAAGCAATTGATAGGATTGATAAAGTTGAATCAAGTATTGAAGTTTGATAGGTACTGCCCCCTCGTGATTGAAATCGAAATGAGATAGAGGAGAAACAAATAAATTTGATCAAATCAAACTAAAGATATGGTTCTTTATGTAAGAATGAAAGATACAAGGATCACATAACCAAGGTAGATCATCAAGCATGAAAGATTATGCCCTGAGGTTGAATTAGAAGAAAAGAAGTGGGGTGAAAGAGAATGGAAGATAGAAGTTTGGAAGAGGTGAAAAGAAATGGAGAGAAGAAAGAGAATTTTCCTCAAGAAAGAGGATGCCTCAAAACCAATAAAATGTTTAAGATACAAAATTTTGATTGAGATCACAAAAGAAGATGAGGAAATGAACATCAAAATGTGACCACAGTTGATTAAAATTCCAAAACAAAGATGAAGGAAAACCCTCTCAAATTCATAATGCAGCCTAAAAATGCAAATTAACATGAAGTCTAACAATGCAAGATACATGAAAATGTAAAGGTTTACTTGCAATAGAGAAATTGTAACATAGGATTTTGTGTTCATCATCATCAGAGAATGTTAAAGAACTTATTTTCATCATTGGGCCATTGTTAACAGACATCAGAAAATCACACAATCATCACCAGTCACAAGTGAAACTATGAAGATATGAACATGATTTACATTGGATTGGAATGTGTAAAGATTCTAACATAAGCATCAAAGACATAAAGGTCAAGATGACTTCGATGTTAGCTTACCCAATTTAATGTAGCAAAACCACACTCGCATCAAGGCATAGATGCCAGGATGACTATAGGAATGGTTGTGCAAAAAAAAATAGTCAAGGATGATGCCTCAAATCTCCTAAGTGTTTCAAGGGAACAACAAGATACACTCAAGAGGTTCAAGACCACACCCACAAGTAGAAGAAAATAAAAACATGCCCCATGCCCCAAGTCCTCTATCTATGCATCCTGAAAAGACTTATTAGACAAGGACACTTAACAAAAATCAATAACAGTCAGCACACAGAAAATATCATGACATAGCTCAAGCATTAAGTTTTTTGTTTAAAAATTTAAGTGTGTTAACTCATACTAAGTTCCGAGGATAAGGATCGAATGCTTGCAAGAAGGTAAGATCACATGACAAAATTGGGTAAGACCAAACTGATAAGTGTTGAAAAACACTTGATGCTAGGGGTTGTGTTGAAAAACACAATGGAGGTGGTGTTTAAAAACACTGTTTGCAAGGTGTCGTAAAGACTAACACATCCAAGAGACCAGAGCTAACACAGTTATGCCCCCTAGACAAAGACAAAGACCAATTCCAAACCAAGGCAACAAGGACAAGGCATGATGGAGAAAGGCTAAGTGTCGAGGATGCGTTCTAAGAAATAGGGGTGCAAAGGCCTCAAGTAGTGCTCATTTCCAAGTTTTCACCACTTGGATTTTATTGCATTTTAATTTTTAATTTTTAATTTTTTCAGGACTTTTTATAATTTTCTTTTTGTATTTTTGCTACCAAGGCGCCTGTTTCCAGGTTTTCACCAAGGCACTTTTTCTATTTTTTTTTAAATTTTTTGATTTTTTTGATTTTTTTGTATTTTTAGAATATATAATCTTTTTGGAGATACATCAAAGCGCCTATTGCTAGGTTTTCACTAAGATGATCATTTTTTCAGGACATTTTCTAATTTTTAGAATTTTTGACAATATATCATTTTAAAGATTTTTTCAGGATCAATAAGTATGTACAAAGGATGCCCCCAAATAGAACAAACATCATGGATATAACTTCTTCAAGTGCAAGACATTGATAGGATCAAGGAGTTTCTCTCCCTCTTCTGTAGATAATAAATAAGCACCTATCCCAAAAGCTATTGTAATGAAATAAGGTCCAAGCCAATTAGGTTCAAATTTTCCCTTTTGATCTCTATGTTGTTGGTTCTTAGGATTTTCACGTAGGACAAGATCTCCCACTTGAAATTCTCTAGGGTGAACCTTTTTGTTGAAGGCCTTGGACATGTGCTTTTGATAAACCCTCATATGGTCAAATGATGCTTGACGTTTCTCATCTAGAAGTTCTAACTCTTGAAGTCTCATGGTGCAGTAGTCTTCATCTGTAACTAGACCTTTGAGGGAAACTCTAAGTGAAGGAATCTCAACCTCTAAAGGTAACATTGCTTCAACACCATATGTAAGGGAAAAAGGAGTAGCCCTAGTAGGAGTACAAATACTCATTCTATAAGTCCACAAAGCTGGATTTATCTGTAAATGCCAATCTCTACTATTCTTACAAATTGTTCTATGTAGGATTTTAAGAATGGTTTTGTTTGATGCTCTGCTTGACCATTTCCTTGAGGGAAGTAAATGGAGGACCAATGTTTCTTAATCTTGAATTTCTTGTAGAGTTGTTTAAGGTCCTTATTTTTGAACTAGCCTCCATTGTCAGTGATAATCTTAGAAGGCACTCCATATCGACAGATGATATGGTTCAGAATGAATAGAGATATTGTCTTGCCCGAGGCAACAGAAAGTGGGACAACTTCTACCCATTTAGTGAAGTAATTAGTAGCAGTGATAATAAACTTGTGTCCACCTGATGAGTTGGGATGAATCTGCCCAACAAGATCAAAGGCCCAGCACTGAAATGGCTAATGAGATATAGAAGGAATGAGCTCCCTGCTTGGAGCATGTATCAGGTTGCCATATTTTTGACACTTTTCACATGAATTTGCAAAAGCTACTGCATCAATTTGCATCATAGGCCAATAGTACCCCACCCTAAGCAACCTTCGGGCCAATGCAAGACCATTGGAATGTCCCCCACAGATGCCCTTGTGAATGTCAACTAACGCTTGATCAAATTCTTCCTTTTCTAAGCATCTAAGAAGTGTTCCATCTAGACCCCTCCTATATAAATCACCGTAGATAACGGTATGGTGAGAGGAATTTTTAGTAAGGTTTCTGTGTTCAGATCATTTAAAGGTTTCAAGAATAATGCCATCATGAAGGTATGAGTAAATAACACCATAACGGGATGACTCACGACCAAAAATGGTACAGTTAACATGGCTTTCTTGGGAGTCATAGATAGGGTAATGTAGCTCTTCCACCAGGAATTCAAATCTGGATTCATGTTGCTCTGACTAAAGGAGCGAAGCAAGTGTAGCCATAGCATCAGCTACTTAGTTTTCTACTCTAGGGATTTGCTGAAACGTGATAAATGTGAAATATCATTTCAAGGAATCAACCATTTTCTTATAAGGTACCAGTTTCTCATCTTTTGTTTGATATTCTTCATTGACTTGGTTGATTATTAGTTGTGAATCCCCATAGATGTGCAACTCTGTGATTCTCCATTCTATGGCCATCTTAAGTCCATTTGTTAAAGCTTCATACTCAGCAATGTTGTTTGTACATGGGAACAATAACTTGTAAGACCTAGGAATCCTGCACCCATGAGGAGAAACAAACAACACACCAACTCCTGAACCATTTTGCATAAAAGATCCATCAAAGAACATCTTCCATGTTCTTGCATTCATATACATGAGGTGCTCATTTGGAAAGTCAACTTGAATGGGTGCACTATCTTGAATTGGGAAATCAACCAATTGATCTACTATTGCTTGTCCTTTGATTGCTTTACGCTTAATATACTCTATGTCAAACTCAGAAAGGATCATCATCCATTTAGCAAGTCTTCCTATGAGGGCAGACTTACTGGGTAAATACTTGAGTGGATCAATCTTTGCTATGAGGTGTACTATGTGTGCAAGCATGTAATGTCACAACTTTTGGGAAGAAAACACCACTGCAAGGAAATCTTTCTCAATACTGGTGTAGTTAACCTCATATGAAACAAGGTTATGGCTGATGTAGTATATGGCTCTTTCTTTCCCATGTTCATAAATTTGAGCTACTAATGCCCCCAAGGAAGATTTTGTTGCTGAAATGTATAGAAAAAGTGGTTTTCCTGGGATAGGAGGCATTAAAATAGGAGGATTTGCTAAGTATTTCTTGATTTGGTCCATGCTCTTTTGACAATCCTCATTCTAGACACATTTGAATCCCTTGTGTAAGTTATTTTTGAAAGGTTGAGCTCTATCTGCCAACTGTGAAATGAACCTCCTTATGGATTGAAGACATCCTTAAAGACTCCTCATTTGACTAATGTTTTTAGGAGGTGGCATAACTATGATTGCTTGGATTTTTTCAAGATCTACCTCTATTCCTTTTGCTGAAATGATGAATCCTAGAAGTTTTCTCGAGGTGAAACCAAACGCACACTTCTTAGGATTTAACCTTAATTGAAATTGTTCCAGGTGATCTAGAATGACTTCTAAATCATCCAAGTGTGTGTCTCTTTTTTTAGACTTGGCCAAGGTGTCATCCACATAATCTTCCATGTTTTTATACATCATATCATGAAAAATGGTTCTCATAGCTTGTTGATAGGTGGCTCCTACATTTTTTAATCCAAAAGGCATAATGTTCCAACAATAAGTACCTCATGCATAGGTGAATGCAATCTTTTCTTGGTCTTCATGAGCTATCTTGATCTTATTATATCCATAAAAACCATCCATCAAGGAATAGATCTCATAACCCGCCATCATGTCCACTATCATGTCTATATTGGGGAGTGGAAAATCATCCTTTGGGCACGCTCTATTGACATCTCTAAAATCTGTGCAAATTTGAATTGACTTGTCATGTTTGGAAATTGGTACAATGTTTGATATCCATTCAACATAGTCAATAGCTCTTATGAATCCTACACTAAGGAGTTTCTCTAATTCTGATTTGACTAGAAAACCTATGTGAGGGTGCATCTTTCTCAATTTCTGTTTGACTGGTTTTACACCTGGAGCTATGGACAAGTGATGCATGATAAGATTAGTGTCCAACCCTACCATATCTGAGTAAGTCCATGTAAAATTAATCTTCTTTTTCTATAAGAACTTGGTATAAGCTTCTTTTTCTTGTGGTAGTAGGGACTGAGCCAAGTGTACTATCTACGGAGCCTCATCTATACCCAAATTGACTGGTTGTGTTGGCTCAACAAGCACCAAAGATCTATCTTGAAATTAACTAGGGAGATGATCAAGTACCTCATCATTAGGCACCTCAGAGAGGTTTTCACCCTTGGATACATCATTTATTTTTACTTTTTTTGGTTCTAACACTGCCACATAGTGGTTTTTGCCATCAGAACTCTTTTTCTTTTTTTCTTTTCTTTTTATTTTGTGAATAAGGTACTTGATGTCTGGCTCTGTCATGCTGGTAGCTGGTTCACTGGTGGAAGAGACTATGGGTTCAATGGCATTCAAGTAACAGGTTATCTCATAGTCATTTTGAAAAGTTAAGAGCTCAGGTTCTTGATAGCATTGGGACCAATCAATGAGGTTAGGATGAGCAAGAGGTAAGTCAATGACTAGTTCAAGGTTATGAATGTGAATGATATCATCTCTGGTGACTGAAGAGTCAGAGTCCATCAAGTATCCTTCTAAGTACCCAAATCAGGATTCATCCTAACAAGAGAAGAATCGTCCACAAAGGCAACATGTGGGTTCAAATCCTCTAATCCTACACATGACTCGTTAGCTACCTTAGGTTGAGAACTTTAAGTGTGGATGACATCAATATCCATGTCAACTATGGAAGAATCAAAGAGAGTCCCATTCATACTCATGTGAATCTATTTTTGAATCCTGACTAGGGTGTTTACACCATGAAGGTTTGGGACATCTTGATGTGGAAGCTCCAATGTCATCAAGGGTAACATCTCTCTCCATCAAATGAATAATATTCTTTCATTGACATTCTCTGATAGGATCTTCTACATCTGATTCATCTTTTTCTAAGTTTGTAACTGTCATATGAGCAACTAGATTATCTAAATATCGCCAAAGGAGATTGGTGGAAGGGACCCAATCTTGACACATATATTGTTGATTTGTCAAATTAGGCATGTATTCTAGTTCATCCTCACTATCTGACTCATCAAGGATAGGAGCAGTGTTCTTGTTATGATTCGTAAATCCTAGGCCAATCGTCTTCTTAGACCTACATCCAAAAAGAGCATGATCAAGAGGTTCAGCTCTAGCATCCAATCTATGACTAAGAGGGCTATGTCTAGGATAATCCATTTTCTTGACAAAAGTATACCCTCTTCCGTAAGCTTTAAGAGAGGGAGAGAAGTTCTCATTGTGCATGTACTTCTCTTCTCTATAAATCCAGTCTTTAACAACCACCTCTTCTTTCTCATCTTGGATAGGCACTGAGGACTCTACAAATGTGCCAAATAAAGTCATAGATGAAGAGGAAGGTCTCATTTCTTGTGAAGGTTTGCCATAAGACCTAGGTGAAACTGGAAGCTTTATGAGGGAGTTGAGTTGATACCCTCCCATTCCAAGGTCTACTGACTTAAGCTTGTCTTTACATTCTACTAAGGTTGCATTGAAATCTTCTTCTTCTCTATTGAGGGGAACATGAGTACTTGTTGAAATTGAGTTAACAGATAAAGTGCTATCCCCAGTTATGCAAATCTCTACTCCATTGTAGGGGAACTTAACACACTGATGATAGGTAGATGGCATTGCTTTCATATCATGAATCCATGGTCTACCAAGTAAGATATTGTACGCAAGGGGACTAGCATCAAAAATTTGGAATAAAGTACCCTTCTCAACAGGGCCAATCCTAACAAGAAGGATGACTAACCCCTTGGAACTTCTTTCTGCCTCATCATAGGCTTTGATAGTGATATTATTTCTGGTATCTATGACTTGTTTAGAATAGCCCAACATCTTCAAAAGACTCAAGGAACAAATATTAAGCCCAGCACCCCATCTATCAACACACGCCTGACATGGGTTTTGTGGATCATGACTTCAATATGAAGGGCAAGATTGTGTGGGTGGCTCAAAGATTTATCATCATCCTCTGAAAAGGTAAGGTAATGAGGGCTGGCAATATGATTAACCATGTTTTGGAATTGATCAACGTCTAGGTTGTTAGGGACATTCACTATATGCAAAACATCCTCAAGTACTTGTTTGTGTCTTGGGGACAACTCTAAGAGCTCAAAGATCAAAATCTGAGTTGGGGTTCTTTGTAACTGATCGACAAGATTATAGCTCAACTTAGGATTAACTACTGGTTTTGAGGTGACATTCTTGGATGCCACTTGCTTTAGTTTACTAGGTTGACTTGAACTAGGTCCCCTAATGACAATGGGACCATGACTTCGCGTGAAAGCATTGAGAGCTTGGGATGACATTCTAGAGTTAGGACCCCTTAGAAACATGACAGGCTCTTTATCAAAGATAGGAGGAGAGTTCATGTCTAGGTCATAACCATAGGGACCTTTATTTCTCATCATGTTGACATTTTCTTCTACAACTTCAAGCATGTTGACCACATTCTCCGCAGCTGTGTAAGTGTAATGGACCTCGGCCTTGCCATTCTTAGGTTTAGAGGTTTCTCCCTTCTCATACTTGGGAAAAGGTTCTTTGAAAGCCTTCTAATCAGAATTGATGTTCAATCCATCTGTCTCAATTTTTCCACTCTCAATGAGATCTTGGATAATATGTTTAAGTTTCCAACAGTTTTCAATATCATGTCCACTGCCATTATGAAACTTGCAGAAGGCTTTCTCATCCCACCAATGTGGCTTAACATTAGGTATGTGATTCTTTGCAGGGTCTTGAGGATGCACAAGGTTGTTAGCAATGAGTGTTTTCAAGACATCCTCATATGAATCACCAAGTTTAGAAAACAAACGTCTCTCTTTCTTAGGCTTATCTTGATATCTTAGCTTATGCTCTTGTTGGTTAGATGCATTGAGCTCCATGGCCTGAACAACACTAGTCAAGTGAAGAACATCTTGATCCTTGGGTTGAGAAGAGTCCACAACTCCATCATTGACCACATGTTTCTTCCTATTCCAATGTGAGTTCTTTCCTTTATCCTTGTTAGAGTTGTTCTTATTTTGACCATTGTTGTTGTTGATGTTTCCATGTTTGGTCAAAATTCCTTGTTCTCTCAAAACATCCTCAATCCTACATGTGGTTTCAACCATGGTGTCAAAGAAATCAAAGACCATCTTCCTAACTTCATACCGCATTTTGGGAACCAAGTTGCTAACAAGGATGTCAATCTTCTCATCTTTAGGAATGGTCCTAGAGTAGCGAGAACATTTTCATCTCCACCTTTGCAAGAAAGTGACCAAGGATTCCCCTTGATTTTGATTTAAGTTGCATAAGTCCAACATGGTGACATATCTTGAAAGGTTGTATGCAAAGTGTTGGACAAATATATGGACAAGCTCTTTGAAAGTCTTGACGGGGGGAGTTATGTTGGTGAACCATTCCATCGCTTGACAATTAAGACTCCTTGGGAACAATCTCATAAGGTACGAATCATCTTGATGAAACTCAAAACTCATAATGTAGAATTAGCACACATGATCATGTGGATCTCCATTCCCATCATACTTGTCATATTGGGGGATCTCAACCTTTCTAGGAAAGTCTTTCATACTCACACTTTTGTCAAAAGGATTGGGACAAATTGAATCAAGTGAGAATGAACTCTTGGGTGCCAACATCTTTTCCATCATACTCTTCATTTGTTTGATCTCTTCTTCTTGAGATGGGCCTTGTTTCTTAATATATTTTTCCACATCAAAATTGTAGGGGACCCTAGCACCCTTGTCGATCAAACTCTCTAGGAACTTGTCTTTATTTTTCTCCAAGTATCTCTCCACATACTATTGGAAGAGTGGTTCTTGTTGTATCTTCATGAAATCTTGGGAGTTGAGGTCAAGACTTGAGTTACTTCCCCCATATTGTGAACCATGGTGAGCACATTGAGAAGGTTATCTTGAGTTCCTAGAAGGTGTTTGTCTCCTATAATGATCATGTTGTGGAGCCATTCTTCCTCTAGGGATAGGAGATCATGAAGGTGTTCTTGAATATCTTCCACTTCGTCAAGTCTTAGGAGGAGTGGGTGGAGGAGATTTGATCATTAAGTTGTTGAGCCAAGAGTCTATCTTTCTCTTCTTGTGCGACTCTCCTTTCTATTTCCAATAAAGCTTGTCTTTCCGACTCTAGGAGTCTAAATTTATCTTCCTTTGCAGCATGTTCATCTAGGAAGGCTTTCTTTTCATGCTCACTTCTCTTGAGTCTTTCACTAGTGTATCTTGAAGATGTTTGGAGCAGTGAACTTGGTCTTTAATGCTTAAACAAGTCATTGGTATATGCTGCATTCACATGAGTATCATAAAGCTCTTCATCTTGACTGTCATATTGTGATTGTTCTTCTTGATAGGATTTCTTCATTTCCCTTTTAGCCCTTTGGTGAGCATCCAAATATCTAGTTGAGATAAGGGGTGAAACTGGTCGATTTTCATTAGAGGAACTGCCAAATAGAATGGTGTCTCTATGCCTTTCAAATATGTTGTCAAGATTTTTATCCCTTTCTTTCCTCTCTCTTCGACTCATTGTGTAACTCATATCCATATCTGAATGAGAAGGTGCTAAGGGTGTGTTTAACTCACTAAGATTACTTTAGGGATTAAACCAAACTTCTAAGGTATTCCTAGGGGATTGATCAAAGACAAGCTTTTTTCCCTTACGTTTTTGATGAGTTTAAACTAAGGGTAATTGGTCAAAGACTACTTGAGGTCATTTTCCTTGATTTACTTGATATCTTGTCGTAACTGACATGATAGAAAAGGTACTAGGTGATAAGATGACCCTAAGAAACATTGGTACCAAACTATGATAGTAAAAGCACTCAATTGTCCAAAAGAGAGGTGATAAGATAGAAATTTTGTAAAAGGCATAAACCAACACTACCATAGAGGTGCCCAAAAAATGGGTGAATACCCTAACACATATGGATCAGGAGGATGATTTACCCAAGTTATATTTATTGAATTTGAATTTGTATGGAAGTGAATGGACAAGAGATTACTAAAAATCTCCAAGCATGTTATCAAAGGATCCAAAGCTTTATCTTCTCAACAAGGATGGTTTCTAACTTATTGACTCCAAGCAAGGTCACTTGTGAAATCAAAGATTACTAGTCCAAGAGGTCAAGACACAGGAACCCAAGGTGCAAATAGGATTCCAACAGCGAGGTAAGTGACTTGATCGAACCCAGATTGACCGAGGAAAACTAGGAATGGCAGGATAGCAAATCAGGCAAGCTATAAAAAGTTGGTGTTTCGACTTAGGAACTCAATTTTTGTTCATTTTAAATGACCAACTAGATGCATCAACAGATTCTTATCATTGATCAAACACATAAGACAACAATCAAGGGGTTCAAGAAAACAAATTTCTTCAAACAACGAGCAAGGGGAAAAGCAATCTTGCACATAAACAACAATAGTGACGTAGTATTCTACTCCCTAAAGATGTTATTTGTGTATGTTCTCAAATTATTTTTCAGTCATGCACATAGTCCTAGAAAAGACAAAGTTGGTTGCACTATGGTTCGTAGTAATGGTCAACTCTACCACTTTTGCAATCTCAAGAGGGAAAACTCCAATCTAGGCGCACTGGGGTTTTGACACATTCTGAGAATTTAATCAATCGGAGATGCTGAGGAGATTTGACAACCCAACAAGAAACTACACCCGTGGAGAATTCTTCCACAAGGACATTTATATAGCAGTTGTTGCTACCATGGAAAAAATGGCTATTACCACTTGAGGTTTTGTCCACATGGTTTACCCAACAAAGGGAGTGTCTGTAATCACCCAAAAATGGTCATCTAGACTATTAGCCCCTTGCTAGCATTATTTGCTAAAATCACCAATTGCTTATTCTTGATCAAATCTTAATTCTATCATTTATTCGATTATTTTCTTTGGGCTAACCATTTTATCCTAAGTCTTTATTTATTTAAAATGAATTCCCTCCCCTTTTATTAAATAAAAAGCCCCTACTTACCTCTTATCCTAAGTTGCACAAATAAAGCATTATTCTTATTTTATAAAAAGGAGAAAAGCACTTTTTGTCTCATATGGACACAAAAGTCAACTCTTATTTTCTCATTGGAGGAGATTTGTGCACATGGATTTCTCCTCTTTCAAGCCCCACCCTTGATTAAATCTTTTTCCTCTTAATCTCCATCGTGTGTTGATTCTCATTTCTTATAAAAGAAGAGCTCTCTTCTCATTTTAGGGACCCAACTTTTTATGCTAATCTTATGCTGCAGGATTTCTTGGAGACTTTGGAGGTTTTGAAGACTTTGGAGCTTTTGGGAGATCTCATTGCATTTAGCCTTCATTCTTGCATTCTTAGCTTAGCTTCATGTTTATGCTTTCTTAGCTTAGTTTCCTTTTATGCTCTAGTTTAGTTCACATAGCTTAAGTAACAAGGATTTGTAACACTTCTATCTTTCATTTCCATAGCTTAGCTTGCATTTTCATTCTTAGCATAGCTTGCATTGCATCTCCATTTGGATTCTTGAGGATATTGGCATTCTTTCCCTTGTCTCATTGAATCTCCCATTGCATGGTTTACTAGCAAGGTTATTGGCTTAATAGCTCTAGCTGAGAGCATTCTTAAAACCCTTGCTAATAGCTTGCATTGCATCTCCATTGGTTATTGACTTAATACCATTATCTTTGATAATGTAAAGCCTTTGTTAGATTAATGATGTCTGAAATTGCACACAAAAATGGTATTTTTTTGAAAGCCTCCTCCAACTATTATCTACAAGGAAATGATACGGAAAAATGAATCAACAAAAATTAAATCAAAATAATCAAAATATTAGGTTTTAAACATCAAAGAGAGTGACACAAACACTTCAAGATAGTTATATGGGCTAATTGTATTACACTAAAGAAAGTATTCAAGACTTCTTCCTATGAGCTAATATTTGTTAAGGAGGCAGTTCTACCAATTTCTATGGAGATTCTCACTCTAAGACTTCTTAAATCACTTCAAATTTAAGAAAATGGAGTCATGAATGTGTGATTGATAGAACTTCTCAGGATGCAATAATCTCATGGAAAGGATTTCAATTCCCTAGCCAATCATCAACAAGTTGTGAAAAGATGACTTGATAAGAGGTCTTTAGATCCTTATTTCAAAGAAAATGACCTTGTGTTAAAGTACAATGAATAGGAAACCAAGCCTGGTCAACATGCCAAGTTTGATGCATTATAGGAGGGACCTTTTTGTATTATCAAATGCAAATAAAGTAATACTTTCAAACGGTAGAGTCTTGAAGGTAACCCACTTGAGATACTAGTTAATGGGACCCACCTCAATCACTTTCAGTAAATGACCAGTCTCCTTGGGCCTTATAATAATACAGGTTAGTGGTGTACATGCATTTTTCAATAAGCACTGTCAGGTACATTGCCATGTTGTCAAGTTTTAGTCTCTATATTTTATGAGATTGTTTCCCCCATGTATGTTAGTCTATTTTGTCAAACCTTTAATGATGAGTAGTAGAAGTGTGTTGTTGTTTTATTCCTTGCACACTAGAGATGCGTCACTTTCAAAAATAGTATTGGAGTGGGTTTTGATGTACTACCAACTGTTATGGGTGTCTTTTGAGGAAAGAGTAATTAATACACATGAATTGGAAATTACCACCTTAGAAATTTATGTTTCCCTTATGTCTATCATTTCAAATTAGTGGAAAGGAAAAACTAAGAAACAAGTAGTTACAAGAGTATATAAAATAGAAGATGAAGGGAAATAAGAGGTTGTTGTGAGTGCAAAAAATTACTGGAGGAAACGATTCTCTGTCCCATGACCTCTAGAGAAGTGACTATGAGTGGAAAATTTGGAGGAATAGTTTTCTCTTTAGGTTTTGTAAATATTTATAGAGATACATCATATGTTGCAACTACGAGAATACCCCAACCTAATATAATGAACACAAGGAGCATTCAAATGGTTAAAGCATGAAACTTGGTTGATGTTAAAGATTTTGTTGATGAGATTGAAGATCCACAACTTTCAATGAACTTAAGGAATATCTGTGAAGGCACTTTGCATTAGAGGATGGAAATGGATAATAGTGTGGTTGGTCCATGGCTATGAAACTTCCGGCTTGTTCAATATATTGTTCCTTATGTACACCCATTCTCATAGCTAATTGAAGCAATGTATACCCATTTTGATGCTCAAAATGAGATTATTCAAGGAGAAGGGTTAAATTTTACATACAAGATGAACCTAATATCTAAGAGTTTTTTGATTGAAAAAAGAATGGATTATTACTAGGCAAAAGGAACCACAACTCTCTCTTTCCTCAACATAGAGATGGGTACTAAAGAACCAATGTTACCACTTTTACCCTTGAGTATCATATCTTTTTAATGTTGGCTATTGTGTTTGGTATGGACAATGATAATATGGTGGAAGAATTTAAAATGGCCTTGGTTTACTATATTAAGCACTCTTTGGATAACTCACATTATAATTTTGCATACCTCATTATCAAAAAAAAACCCAATAGCTACAAGAGTATATACTTTTTGTTGATATTTAGGTACCCTTCTTTTCTTGTCCATACACTTCTATATCAAAATGCCACTTTATTCTAGAGTCATGTGCCATTAGATATTTTTGATATGGTCGATAGAGGAAAACTAATCACTACATGGGATCCTAAGCTACCAAGGACACATGGTTATTATAATTTTTTAAATTATTTTATGGCCTCGACCCTTCCAGCCTTTTCCAAATAAGAAAATGATGTTAGACTTACTAAAAATCAAACATCTTGGTTAAGGAGGTGCAAGCCTAAGGTAGATTAGTTCTATTGAACAAATTTCACTAAGGTGCAAGTACATGACTTCAT
The DNA here is from genome assembly GCA_027943335.1 of Chamaecyparis obtusa. Lineage (NCBI taxonomy): Eukaryota > Viridiplantae > Streptophyta > Pinopsida > Cupressales > Cupressaceae > Chamaecyparis > Chamaecyparis obtusa. The sequence goes on along the minus strand of BSBK01000282.1, from coordinate 983,501 downwards.
CAAAGAACCATTCATGCTCCCTTCTTATGTTTCTAATAGGGTTTTAGATTTAGAGGTTTTTAGGTAGTTCTCCATTGTAGATGCAAACATGGGTATAGGAAAAAAAATCAATGATTTATATGGCTCCAATTTCCTATGCAGGGGTAACCCTTGAAAAGAGGAAGGGTAAAATGGTGCTAAACTCCAAATTGGACCAACTGGGTCTTGTATTATATTGTGGTTTTTAGGATTATGACCTAGATATGTGCTTAGAAAATAGGATAATTAATGTAACTCATGTCCCAGGGAAATATTAGGAAACAAGAATGAGCTCACCCTAACCATCCACAAATATTTTTGTGGATTTAAGTTCAGCCCATGTCAACTCTAGGCCCAAATAGTTGGGATTCTATCAGGTGTTGGCCTGACATAATCCTACATAGAGGATACTGCCAAAATTGAAGAACGGTGTACAAGACCTTCTTGATTGATCAAAGGAGAAGATAGCGAACTTATGGGTGTATTGATGAGAAATTGAGAAACCATATGCCTCATATGATGATATTGATACTAACCAAAATTTTGAAGAATAATGACATGAAGTTGAATGCACAATCACCTAAAAAGCCAAGGGCCTCCTCTCTTATCTTAATAGATCTTTCCCAATAAAATCAACCACATAAGGTGTGCCCTAAGAAAAGACCATTAGCAAGATGTGTATCTCAACAAAATGGAGAAGTGCATCAAACTATCAAACATCCATAAACTAAGGAATAGAACAGGAAAACTCCACTATCTAACCCTTCAAAATTATCCTTAGTAAGTAAAATTCACATATGATTTAGGTTCCGTCTAGAGAAGAATTGAAAGATAAAACATCATATCATGGAGCAAGAGCCAAAAACAAAAGAAGAAGATATTTGTGTTTTGCACTCAAGCACTAACAACTCCACTTGAGACTATTTAGGTAAGTTTTTCTCCCCCTTTTCTTTCTTCTCAATCTTTGGTCAACTTTGGTTTCTCCTTTTCCATAATATACTCCTTGGACATATCAAATGTTATCAATTTTTAGTATTTTATATTCAAAGTAAGAAACTATGAGCTCATCATTCTCAATGCATTGTTTGTAACCAATTCCACACTTTTCCCCTATTACATTGAATTTTCCAAAATCTACCTCTCCCAGGTCACAAGTAGATTCAATAGTAATGTATATGACTTTATATTTATCTCTTGGAGCCCCATTTGTTAGAAATAAATCACATCCTCATCTATGCCTTTCAAAATTATCTTTAGTAAGTAAAATTCACATATGATTTAGGTTTCGTCTAGAGAAGAATGGAAAGATAAAACATCATATCATTGAGCAAGAGCCGAAAACAAAAGAAGAAGATATTTTTGTTTTGCACTCAAGCACTAACAACTCCACTTGAGACTATTTAGGTAATTTTTTATCCTCCTTTTCTTTCTTCTTAGTCTTTGGTCAACTTTGGTTTAGCTCTTATTATGTCATCAGGTCCATTTGTTTCTTCCCTACCTTTTTAGGTCTTGTCTTTGGATGTCCCCATTTTTTACTCAATGCGACCCCAATTTGAGTTGCCATAAAATGTAGTGGCTTCTCCTTTTCCATAATATACTCCTTGGACATATCAAATGTTATCAATTTTTAGTAGTTTAGATTCAAAGTAAGAAACTATGAGCTCATCATTCTCAATGCATTGTCTGTAACCAATTCCACACTTTTCCCCTATTACATTGAATTTTCCAAAATCTACCTCTCCCGGGTCACAAGTAGAATCAATAGTAATGTATATGAATTTATATTTATCTCTTGGAGCCCCATTTGTTAGAAATAAATCACATCCTCATCTATGCCTATGATTCAAAACTAGTTCAGTGCCACCAAGAAAGCTAGGCTTTCTAAAGATCAAAAGATGAAGAACATAAAAGATGATAAATTAGCTACTTAAATGTCAAGTTCTCTCTTTGATGAGAAGAGAAAATAGTTCATCATGGTTTCCTAAATTCCAAATAGAAGAAACAAGCTTCAAAGATAGATGCTTCCTGAAAATGATGATACCTATGCAGTTGGTATTGAACTCAAGTTGGCTAAACCTCACAATAGGGTGGAATTGATGGGAGAGTATCAAAAGGAAATGAATCATGATTATTTTAAACCCTCTCTTAAGTTGGAGAAGAAAGAAAAATATTTATAGGATGTTAGAGCCATAATGGATAGATTCAGGTCTCAGTCCAAGTCCTATGAGTTAGAATGTGCTTGTCTTACAAAGGAAATGGATGATAAATCTTTCATAGTTCTATAATTAGAAAGAGAAAATATTTCACAAATTCAAACTAGATTTAAGAACTCTTTATCTTATTTGAATGAAGGGAAAGTTCAAGCCTTGATAAACAACTACAATCAAAAGAACAAGAGCCTCTACAGACCCAAAAGTGTCTTGAAGATACCTTAAGGAGTATAAAGATTTTAGAGAAAAAGGTAGGGCTTGAAAAGAATAAGCTCATTTAATAGATATTGGACATCCAAAGATAGTTAAAAGAGGATGTAAAATAAAAGGAGATATTAGAGAAGAAACTATAGGCAATGTAAAACAAGATTTTGATAAAATAGATAAGGAGCTTGTTTCTAATATAGTTCTATAAGTGTCGATTTAACAAAAAATGCAAGATAAAGAAGTTTAGTTAAAGAGAGAAATACAAGTGGCGAAAACATAACTAGAGCTAGAGAATGGAATCATCAAATGAAAAAATATGCATTACAAGATAAGGAATAGAAATTGATGAAAATCAAATAAGATATATTAGATACCCTACCAGAAATAAATGAGATATAGGAAGCTAGTAAAGAAAAGGATGTAGCAAGTACAATAATTGTAAGTCTAGATATTATTTTCCTTATCAAGTTGCATTCATTTGGTCCAAATTTATAGTATGTATCCCTTTGGGACAAAATAAAAGTCTCCATGCTGGCCTTGACATCGACTTTCAAATTAATTGTCGATTGCTTAAACTTAATCATTGAGGTTACTTATATGATAGATGCAACCCAAAAGAAAATTATCCATATAGATTTAGAAGCCTAGAACTTGATTGAGAAATTATGTATGATATATGAGAGCATCTTGATTATTGCAAGAATTGCTAATAGAAGGATAGTGGTTAAAAGGGCTAGTGAATTTCTTGAGTGTCATAAAGTTGCATTCCCACACCAGATAATGTCTAAGGATTCTTGGGCTAATTTATGTTTCACAAATGAAGAGACATTTGCTATGTTCATACATATAGTTTTTCCCTCTTCTTTTCACTAGGATTGGATGTTACTTGAAGAGGATTAGATTAAGCAGTTGACAAACAATAAAAGACAAGATCAATCTTTTGTGCAAGCCCCTGGGACTAATCCTAATGTAGCTCAAGTTGAGATAATTCTCTCCCCTAGCATATATTCATTTTCACATGGAAGTTAGATAACCAACATTGACAAGCTTCTCTTTTAGAGAAATG
>BSBK01000282.1:920000-975000 GCA_027943335.1 Chamaecyparis obtusa | reverse complement strand
GTCAGATTGAGAAGGCCAGCTTAAGATTCTGCTTTCTATTTCTTGTTGAAGACATTATTTGAAATCTCTCTAAAGCTCATAGAGAACCTATAATCTTTTTTATTGCAAGAAAGAAATATAGGCTCTAAATCAATCTGCATAGTTATCATGGCCTCAAAAAGAATATCAGAGACTTGGAAGGATCCATTACTTGTTACTGGAATGCTTTTTTCATTACTTATCAGCTTAGATAATGATGCCTAAATTGTTCGGGGGTTCAAAATCTAGACAGACAGAGTCAGGGGCATTAAATATGGGAAGAAGAAAATGTGATTTGATTTTGATTTGCATTTAGATTTGAATCATGTTACAGGCAGAATTAATATTTTAGTGCAGAATTTTAGATTTACAAGTCAATTGATAGGCATTCTACAACTAACTCAATAAGAATTCTTCTCTAATTTGTGTTGTTCAAAATATAAGCAGCAGTAGTGTATATAGGAAGCGTATCATGAGACCATAAGCTATATGCTTTTTTCAGATGCCACCCATTTTTTTAAAGGGTTAATTCCAATTTCATTAACTGTGTGTTAGTTAAACTCTTAAGGGCTGCTCCTTACTGGTAACTTAGTTGATGATGATGGTTTAGAGCATAGTTACCGATGTGGGCTTCCTGGCCATGGATCTGGATCCGGATGCCTACGGAAGCGGATCCGGAGGTGGATGCCCTGTGGGTGTCTGTCAGATGCGCATTCCAGGCACCTGGATGCGCGGGGATGCCTGGGATGACTTCCAGAAAGCATCCACAGGGCATCTGGGTGCATCCGGACGCCTCCGCTGGCCCAGGTCCAGAAAAACAAATTTTTAATGACTTTTTCCTACTTGATTTTTATTTTAACATGTGCAAATAAGAACTTTGTATTCTATTTTTTTGCGAATCCATATGATTCCGATTCCGATTTATGAACATTGAATAATGAACTATATTTTATTTTGTAATTGTGATGATTTTCTGATTTGCTTTGGAATCGTGAACATAGATGTATATGATATGGTTTATAATCTTATTGAATGTTCAGTTATTTAATATAGTTCTAACTTATTTGAATTTCAAATTGAATATGTATTGGTGAAGTATCATACTATCAAATGGTGGAGAAGTTGTACTCTTGAAAGAGAGGTCGCAAGTTCAAATCCCACAAGGGGGTAGGGTATGTACGCCTTGTTTGTAGCGCAGTTAGGTGCCTCCCGCAAGGAGTACGAGGTAGTCCCATATCACTGTCACCATATGTAGACCCAAAAACATATGGCTGGAGTTGTGGACTCTAAAATAAAGTTTAAAGTTTAATGTTTAATGCTTTAATTTTGTATATTTCTTTCATTTCTTTGCACACACACACACACAGACACACACATATATATATATATCCAAACACATCCGCATCCCCCCCCCAAAAAATTTCGTGCATCTGCACACCCAATTCTCGCATCCGCATCTGTACCCAAATCGGTAACTTAAGTTTAGAGTGATATGGCAAAAAGTCAATGCTATTATACATGTCAGGATTGAGAATTATAATTCATTCCCTCACCATAAATTGTTTTAGCCTGTTATTAATACTCCATGCCTGCGCTGCCATGGAATAGGACATGGGTACCATCGATAGCATAAAAGGAGGAGGTTTTGTGAAATGTAAACGTTATGTGGAAACAAATAAAATATTATATAAAACACCTCAGAGAAGATTAGCATAAGGATTAGACTGATTGTGATACACATTTAGAAACTTCCATTGTGCAAATGATGTATTTGATAGTTGTTGCAGCTGCAATGACCCTGATAAGTAGAATATGCAAAATGTTTGATAGATCTTGTCAAGAAATGTTGTTCTTTGTTCTTTAAGAGTCCCATTCGACAACCTTTGGAGACCTCACATAGTGGCTTGATCACTAGAATTATTTAATATTGATCCATATGACTTCCGATATCTACTAGAACTTGACTTTTTTGATAGCTCAATACCATTGGATTGACACTACTATGTAGTCAAATTTCATAAAACATAGTTTGTTTTCAAAATTGTATGTGCTGGCATCTGAATGCCTCTGTTTAGACAACATTTACCAAATGGTTTAGCTAGAGTTCTTCCCACAGCTCTTTTTTCAACTGCAAAAATCTATATCTATATTCATACCATCCCACTAGAGGTGGTAGTATTATTTTCCAGACTGTCACTTAACAAAGATGAATTTTTCTCAGTATCTGTTGCAACATGTTGAAATATATCTTGGGAAACACTTTGTCCTACATGTTCTCTCTCAGCTTCTTTGGGACACAGTTCAACCTGAAGTTGAGGGTGTTTGTTACTCTCAAAGGGCCAAAACCGTTCGTCACCCATCACACTTAAATTCTTCTTGAATATCTCTTGTTGGTGTGAAAGATCCTTTGTTTTCTATTCCTTACTTGGTGATGATGTCTCTATTGGTTCCAGTTCCACAACTGAAAGCATGCCAGAATTTGCACTTATTGAGTGCCTGCTACAGTCATATGAAGCATCAATAGCTACACCCCATCTGTATTGCAGAGAATGATTTGTATTAAGGTCAACAATTTTCTCGATGTTTCCCTCCAAAATAACCTCCTTCCTGAACAGAGAGTGAGTTTTGCTTGATAATTTTTTCCAACTGCAATATTCTAAGTAACCACATTCATGCCCTGACAGTACTCTGATAGGGGTTCACTACTGCTTCTTTATGCTCTTGCTTTTGAAATGGTTAAAATGTTGCCATCCACCCTCTCTGCTTGTAGTTTCTTTAGCATTTTTCTGTTAAAATAAATGCCTGTTTTTTGGGTGTGCATCACTTGATACTACACTTAGCTTCTTTGCTGTGAGAAGTCTGTTGGTGGAGGGTGAATCTAGTGATTTCCTTTTCTGGACCTTCCAGGCATCCATAGTTGACACCTCTTTCGCAACCGACACAGGGCAATATCCTGTAGAAATTACAGCCATAATATTATCTGATGAGGAACTGACTGCCCATTCCATGTCTACTGTTTCAAATTCAGAGGGGTACCTCTTATACTGGGTCACTTTCACCTCTGAAGAACTGTGGTCAACAACTGCCTTCATCTGCGATGCATTCCCCTTAACAGTTTCTAGTACACTTGGACATTGACTTGTTTGCTTTACCTTTTCATGGATGACTTTTGCATCCATAATTGAAATATTTATACATTCTAAAGTGTACTGTGGCATTGTTGGAAAATTTTCACTTTTATTACCAGCTGACACTAGGTCTTTCCCTACTGGCAAAGATGGGCATTTAATAGATGTGTCTGTCAAGTCAATCAGGGTATTTTCTTCCCTAGTGCTATCCCTTAAAACTGGAGAATTTGTGTCAACGTTATCACTGGCTACCACTTCATTGTCCAACACATTTTGAGGAATTATACTTGCCATGTCTGCAAGATCTAGAATATCTTTGTTTGGAGGACTGTGTCTAAAAGAGAGCTTGCTCTCTATTTGTCCTGTGATTTGTTTTCATGCCAGGGCAGATATATTCAACTCATATCTAGATAAATATTCATAAAATGGACACTTTAGGATAGAGATGAAATAACCAGCAATCACAACAAGATCATCAGCCTGCCTATTTGATACAGCATGTGCGCGCTCCACAATTACTCTGACCTATCTTAGTTGAACTTTGCCTCCCTTTGGGTTAAAAAGTACCTGAATGTTACACACTACTACACATTACTAGCTCCAAATAACTAGCTCCTGCTTGAGCAATGCCCACATATTTTAACAGTGGAATACAAATTTGTGCAACATTATCTTGTAGACCAAGCTTACCATATTCGATATATTCCTCATGAAGCAATTCAAATCTGTTGTGAGTCCGCTATTATTAAACCTTCTGATCTTAATTTTGTGTGAACGTCTTGAATGCTTCTTTCATTATGCATTCAATGAAGATCCACATGCTATTCATGGCTCCCTTAGATGCAAAAACATGGAGGGTGCTGCAAAGGGTTGCGGGAACGGTGCTGAATGTGGACATTCACATTTAATTGGAAGCTTCCAAACCTTTAATAACAAATCTATTTTGTACATACTTTCTAATCATTGCTGCTATGAGACCACATTCTTGTGCAACAGGTAATTATAACAACTACATCTATATTCATCCCATCCCACTGGAGCACGTGACTAGAATAACTCCCTCCATTAATAACATTCTTTTTCTCATAATTATTCATATGTTTATTTTTTATCATTTTTAGCTCACTTTCCCTGCAGCAAGGCTCAGATCTAAGTTGCCCAAGTACATGCAAACACAAGAAAGCACAATCATATCTCTGTCACCCTCTTTCTTCAAATTGGTAAACAGAATCACATCAATGGAGTTATGACAGCTTTCTCTTTCCAATATTTTGGCATTTCCATTGTTTTATGCTAGGCAAGTGACTCTTAAATCAATTATTGGGTAGTTGGGCCAGTCAATATCAATATCTTCAGAAAAATAAGAGATGGATTCTTGGTATTCCAAGAAGACAAAATCTTGCTCAGGGAGTTGAATGATTAAAAGAAGATAAAATCTACAACTTGAGGAGGCTTATGTTTAGGTTTTAGGTATCCCTGTTAATAATGCGTCTACAATCAAATTGAAATAAATGTGAGCTCTTTCTTTTGTACAGATTTTTTTTGAAAACAAAGCAGGAGACATGTTCTAGCTCAAAGAAGACCCTAGAATCTTTCTACCATCTTTCTCTCCATTGCCTGTATCATCTTTCTCTCCATGAATTATAAAACCCCTTTTTTTTATTTGTTAAAAAAATCCAAGCTTTGGCAGCCATTTCATTACAAGCCATCAGTAGGTGCCAGTAGTCTTGGAACGTAAAGCCAAATTGTTCTAAATATAAAGCAGACATTTCTACAGAGAAATAACAGATTGTGTTTTGGAATTCTTCAAGTTGAATTTGTGTATCAGCTGGCCAGAGCAGCAGTTTGACATTCTTGCTATGTATAGAGCACTAGTAGTCTTAATACAGTGGCTACATGTGCTACAGGATCTAACTCAATGGTCACTAGTGGGGATTTTGCTTTAGGCATCTTCAAGAAAAGACTCCATATTTAGATATTGTTAGGCTACACTAGTACTTTGATAATGATCTTTTTGTTGCGTATAAGTACCATGTGGATCATCCTACCTGGTAGTTTTAAAATATTAATATAAAGCACATTAAGTAGAAATCTGCATTCAAAACTATATATGTTAGAGTAAACTTGACAGCACATTAGCAGAAATGCTTGGTTGATTCTGACCTGCTACACTCAGCTCAAATCAGAGAAACAACTGAAAATAAATTACAACTTCTGTCCAACGTTCAGAAACCATTTTAATATTAATTCTTAATAATTGCCTTCTGATATATCAACCCGATCTCCTAATCAATATAAACTTCTGATCAGTTGGTCTTCCGATGGTGTGCTTCACAAAATTTTTGCCACGTATTATATATTTTATGTTTCAAGTTCCAACTGAAGGACTTCATCTGCTGAAGCTAAAAGCATGTGGCAACTAAGATTGTTGTCTAGAGTGAATTGATTATGTTGGCGTTTTATTGTTTGATTTGTAAATTGAGGGTTTTATTGGGGTCCTCTCCCATGAAAGTTAAAATTCGAGTCTGGTTGTCCATTTAACAAAGTAACCAATTCATAATATTACAGTTACTATTAACCCAGACCTGAGAAAGGAACGCTATTCAGGTCAGCCAAATGCGAAGAACCTGCACTCCACCTTGATACATCCTTGCTGCAGCAGTCATCAATTAGAAAACAGGATCACCTTCTTCCATGTTTTTCAGCTCCGCTCTGGTCAAAGGGCTCACCTCTTCATTCTGGTGCTCTTTAGCTCAGTTTCCCCTTCCATTTATTTTCAGTATTTTAGCATCAAATAGAGTCACACATCCCACAGAAATGGAAGAGATTAAAGTTGCACAAATTTCCTTGTCAGAAACATTAAACGTGATAGTGTGCATGCACTCCGAGCTCTATGGAGTACACTCAATCTTTCCATTAAATCTGCAAATTTCATGTTTGGAAATATGCACAGCTATAAGTTTTTTTTCACAGAGATGCTGAATTTTCAATCTAGTCAAGTTATGCTGATTTGTAAGCAATAAATTGATTTGGGCCTTGGCTAGATTGCACATAGGAAAAGTCTATTTCCCTCAACAGCCATATATTATCCCCCAGCCAGCCCAGTCCAGTTTCCCTTCCAGCTCATTAGCCCTGTAGTAGGGGTTAGTGGGAAAGTCTCTGCCTTAGGGGTGTGGGCATACAGAAGAAACAAAATGATTGTTGCACATTAGAGAAGAAACAAAATGATTCAGTGATTGGGTACTGTCTATATAGCCATGGATGCAGTCAACTACAATATTGCGACCACAGAGAGCTCTTTAAAGTCAGAGTTAAAGTCAGTCTTTTGCTATAAAACGTTTCATTCACCAGCTATCGATTGAGAAGTGTTTGATGAAAAAAGTGTAATTTATATTATTAATGGCTTCCTAGAACAGAGGAATGATAGTTAGAATAGAATAGGGGCACATGACCTGATAGGCCAACAGAGAAAAATTAAAAACAACTAATCCTTTATTTTTTTAACACTCATAAACCCCAATTCATTTGGTGTGTTGCACAGGTGATGCTCTTCAGTCACAGTGACAAGAATACTCAAGATAGCAATAGGATTCAATCATTTTGAAGGTGGTTTTGGATTCCCAAGTAGCACTTGCATTCACTTTTTTCCACTCCAGGTAAAAACTCATCACAAAATTGATTTTATCATGGTTTATTCTTACTTTTATTGGCAATGTTGAAGTTATATTAATGAGTTTGTCTGGAGAATGAGACTTGGTGTATGTATTTTGATCTTATATCATTGGATAAGTTGTGTTGTTTGATATTGCTTTGAAGAATTACATTATAGTTTTTTCCTTTTTCATAAATGTCTTTAGTTAAGCCCGCAGAATTCCTCGTGTCTAATGGACATATCTGTTTCCACTTTAAAATGGATAAAAAAACGATTCACTAGTTTAAGTCCCTAATTTCAAGCTTCACAAAGGAAATTGTATATTGACCATAAATTGACTTACCAGTACTACTGTAGAGAAAGTGGATAGTCAGTGGCTATCCACTCTGCAAAATTTATATATTGTATATTGACCATAAAGTGACTTACCAGTACTACTGTATATTGACCATAAATTGACTTCATTAAATTCTAATCTCTGTCATAATTTTATTTAATAACAGTATGCTTGATTATTTTATTTTTTATTGATAGGGAAATTCATATAAATTTAAATCATAGTTGATTTTGGTTATTTGGCATGCAGTCAGTGATGAGGAATATTTTAAAGTTTGAATGAGGAATTGAATCAAGATTGATCTTGATGAAAATGATTTATAAATATTAGTTGAAAATGTTTGGAATAAAAAAATTTGAAAAAATATTTGCATTTTAGAATGGGTTGTTGAAGTTTGATTTAGTTCAATAATGTAATATGTAAACTGATTTTCTTCCTAATAAAATGATTTTTATTTTGAAGGGGAATATTCATTAGTCATGACCATTTTATTAGGCTCAATGTTATTTTTTAAAGGTTGAAATGGATGACCAATTGATTATTCATCAAGCCTTGTTTGTGTTTGTGGTATTTTAGCTCTTTTATTTTTATTTTTATTTCATAAGATTTATCATAGTTTTTTGTTAAAAATTTTCATCACATTTAATGACTATCATTTTATTTGGCGCATTAACAAAAATGCTTCACAATATTCTTTGATCACAATGTATTTTGGTAAATATTGTAATCATTCACATTGTATTATTATTTTTGGAATCTATTTATTGTTTAGTTAACATGTGTTTAAATTTTTGCTTTTACTTTAATTTGGTAAACTTATCATTTGTGTGGAGCATGGATTTGAGCCTTGATTTACTTATTGTTTGTGTGTAGGTGTGGGTTTGAATTTTGGCAATGACATATATTTAATTCACTTATATGCTTAAAATTGATTCTCTTTGGTTGCATTTATTGTTTGTGTGAATTGTATGTTTGAACTTGGTCATTTACTTTATATATGGTTACCATTTAACATCCACCAATTATTATTTTTAAGTGATCTTGAATTTTGTTTGTTTCATTTTAACATTCAACCAATTATGCATTTGAAGTGTGCTTGATCTTTAGGTATACACATCACGTGCACTTATTCGTTGAACTTGGCATCCAAGCATTGATTAGAACTTTGACTCCCCTTTACTATTTGGGTAAGTTTTTTGTATTTCATTGTGTGTGTTCGTTAAATGTGTATGAAGTAACTTTGATATTTATTATATGTGTGTGAGTTGTGTACAAACTAACTTGATAATTGACTTCTATTTGTTTGAATTGTCATTTATATGGAGTGTATATTTATTATATTTGGTATTTAGTTTATGTATATTTAAGTTTAGTATTTATTAATGTTGTTCAAGTGCACTTGAATTTTGTTTGTTTAGTGTGTTTCATTTTTGTGGTCACTAATCAATTTTTGAAATGTGATCAATCTTTAGTTATTCACATTTTTGTACTTATTGTGTGAACTTGGCATCCAATCATGTGTTTGAGTGAACTTTTGGTATTCATTTTGTGTGTGAAATGTGTGACTTCTGTTTGGTTGAATTTATAATTTACATGTTGTGTATATTTATTATATTTGGTATTTAGTTTATGTATGTTTCAGTTTATTATCTAGTAATTACTTGTTGAAGTGCACTTGGATTTTATTTGTTTAGTGTGTTTTAGTTTTGTGTTCAGTAATTATGTTTTGAAGTGTGTTCAATCTTTAGTTATTCATGTTTGTGTATTGTGTTTGAGTGATCTTTGGGTATTCATTTTGTGTATGAACTTACTTTAAAGTTGAATTATTGTTTGTGTGTATTGACATACATTTTATCTGTGTGAATTATTGTATATGGTGTGTGCTTGAAAAAAATCAATCTTAAGATCATTTATAATTTTAGCATGTTTGAATTTAACTGTTTACTTTTACTTCAAACATGTCTAGATAGACTTTGTGTGAATGAAGTATGTCTAAATTTTGACATTTACTTTATATTTGTGTGAATTTTTTGTATATGTGAAAATCATTTGTAATTTTAGCATGTTTTTATAACTCTAGAATTTACATTCACTTTATATTTGTGTGAATTTTCTGTGTGATTGAAAGCTATTTTTATTAGTTATTTTATTTGTTGTGTATTTGAAAGTTGATTTTCTTATTTACTTTGTGTGTGTTTGAATTAAAATTTCTATTTATTTTGTGTTTGTGTGTGCTTGAAGGATTTTTGAACTTCATGTGGACCATATATTCTTCACTTTTGTGTACAAATGAACTTTAGCTATTCACTTAATTTGTATGTTCACAACTCTAGCATTCACTTAATATGTATGTTTGTCCTCTCAGCATGTATGAATTTGAGTGTTTACTTCATGCATATTTATACTCTATGTGAATGATGTCTCTTTGAATTTTTGCTTGAACTTTTTGTTTGTGTGAATATTGTGTGTGTGTGATTGAAGGTTAATTTTTATCACTTATTTTATTTGTTGTGTGTTTGAAAACTATTTTTTGTATTTAATTTGTGTGGTATGTTTGAATTAATTATTTTATTTATTGTGTCTATGTTTGTGCTTGAATGAGCTTTGACCTTTAGTTTTTAGTGTACAAATGAACTTTATCTATCATTGTTGTGGAGTTTATATCTATTTTCTTGCATTTACTTCATGCATGTTTGTACCAACTATGTATCGATGAAATATGTTTAATCTCAAGTGTTTACTTCATGCACGTTTGTACCAACTTTGTGTGAATATGTGGAATTTTGGCTTTTGACTATTTTTTTGTGTCAATATTGTGTGTTATTGAAGGTTAATTTTATCATTTATTTTATTTGTTGTGTGTATTTATTTTGTATGGCGTGTTTGAACTAATTAATTTTTTATTTTATTGTTTTTCTTTGTGTGGGCTTGAAGGAACTTTGGCATTTGATTATTTTGTACAAATGAATTTTACCTATCACTGTTATGGAGTATATAACTGAATTTTTACTTTTACTATAGTATCCACTTAATATGTATATAACTGAATTTATCTTATTTGTTGTGTTTGAAAATTGATTTTTTTATTTACTTGTGTATAAATGAGTTTTAGCTATAATTGTTGTGGAGTGTACAAGTGCATTTCTAGTTTTGTATTATGTGGAATGTGGTTGGAAGATTTGATGTTCTTCCCTTTTTATGTACAAATGAACTTGAGCCATCATTGTTGTGGAGTATGTAATTGATTTTTCTAAAGATAAGTTGTGGACAAGGGGTCCACCCCATGTAAATTGAAACCAAAAAATCAAAACTTACATGACTCAAATGTTTGTGCCTTAGAATGACACATCCTTTAATATTCTTTTTTATTTGACAATCTTAAGTTCATTTGACGCATCTCAGAATTTTCAAGACTTTCTTCCTTAAATTTTTTTTTTTCACAACCATTAGTTGTAGGAGGCTTGGATAACAAGAAGAGAGCACATTTGCTTAACTTTATGATTTCTTTGGGTTAAGACTATATTCATCAGTAATAACATATTTGGTATTTGTGAACCATATAGTTGAATCATATCAATTGATAGTGCCAAGTGTCGAAGTCTGAGTGCCAAAGGTTGAGTGCTGAAGGCCGAGTGTGTTTTTTTGTATGGGTGTGTGGGTAGACTGTCAACCAAGTGTCATACGATTGTGGTACTAAAGTGCAAAGCGGGTACCTAGAAGGTTGAGTTTGGTTGTCATTGCATTTTAGTGCCAAATTGTGATTGGTATATTATAGTGGTATCATAATTGGTGATCTTGCCAACTTGTTTGGAAATATTGAATGTGGATGAGGAGGTCCCAATCATTGAATAGGATGCAGTAATCAAGCACATAAATGATGACATCATTAAGAGAGTTAACAAGATATCAACAACAGCTCAGTGAGACTTTGACAAGAGGACAACAACAAATTGACGAAATACTTTGGCTTTTGTTGGAAGGGAGAACAAATGGAAATTCATAATGGGGACGATGATAATTTTGTCATTGAGTGGTCACAAACAAAGTGCTCCCACATACTCATTGATGCTAAGGTTTCCTCAAAGGACTAAACAACGTGGAGATCAAGAGGCTACCTTCTTGGAGATGCAAGATCAGTTGAGGTAAGATTGGTTTGATGTCGGATTTGGAGCAGAATTGCCCTCCAAGGATATGTGAAATTACAGATGAGATATTCTAAGAGCCATGGCCATCACAATAATGACATTGTAAGAATTTGCAAATAGAAAAAATTGAACAAAGGATCTAGAGGTTAAATAAAAGCACGAGAGAGATTATATGAATGCAATGATTGATATTGAATTGATCCAATAAATTCACTTTGATACATGATTACATAATAGGCCTCCTTATATAGGAAATGTGATAAGAGAGAAAGATAAGGGGCTGATAAGCTATCACCTATGCTAGGTGTAATCACATGTCCACCAAATGTGGATCATCCTCCATTATGCAATGAAGTATGTGCAATGAGATTAGGATGATAATGTGATAAGAGCACTAAAGGTGGATCTCACACTAAAAGTAGAATTTCTCTGACACCATGTGCTTAATTGAGGTGCAAACTCCTAGGTGTCTCAATCATTGACTACTATGAAATGCATTAACCTAAGTAAGATTAAGTAAAGTGTAATTAGGAATATTTAATTACACCAGCACCCTCCCTTAAGTGCAACTTAGGGGAATGCACTTAAACTCACAATGTAAGATGGGTCCCGGCTACCAGGCCATGTTAGGTACCCATGTACAATATGCAATGCAATATATGAAATGCATAACTCTCATAAAGCAGAGAAAGAGGAAAAACCTCATGGGAAAAAACCTCCACCAAAAAGAGAGAAGAAAACAAGATGCATGGATGGATGGAGTGCTCAAGACCCCCCAAGAACTACATACATCAGGTATATACAAAGAATTATCCCCCCATAAGGATAGTTGGAGACATGATATCCCTCCCATAATGTAGAAGCTCCCATGTTGATGAAGAGTACCTTCAAACAATAGATCAACCAATGTCTACAAGAAACATGTCTCCCCTTTGGAAGAAATAGATACATCAAATGATGATGAAGCCAATCCTCGTGCAAATGGAAGGAGGAAGAAGATTAAGGTCTCCATGTATGAATATCTGAAGACTGAATATGAATCTCCAAGTTCAAAGAATTTATCACCTCATGTGACAAATCAAGTGAAGAAGGAGAAGAATCAAGTGTGCCAATCTCCAAAGAAGGTGAAGAAGTATCCCCAACTATGATGCTATCATCAAAGGAAAGAGAAACCCCCTCATGTATGTCTTCCAAATCTGCATCATGAGAATCAACAAATGATGAAGAGGCATCCAAGTAGTCATCACATTTTGCAAGATTTGAAACACTATGATCATCGTGCTGAATAGTAGAGCCCATGTCTGATGAAGCAGGAGGTGGAGAAGTAGGAAGCTCAACACTTGTCTCAACAACAAAATGATTCAAGTGCCCAAAGTTCTCCTCATAATTATCCCTTGGCAAAGGGATGTGTACATCAAGAATATCATCATCATCATCATCATCATCATCATCAGCAAAATCTGAAAAAGAATACAAGCGTGATGTATGATCAATAACTCCCATAGCTATGACAACTCTACTCTCCATGTCTCTAATGTAGACAAAATCAGGAGTGAACTTAACAATTTTACCTTGTGCCCCGTGTGTAATTTGGTAAATAGAAAGGAGATTAGTGGTCAAGGATGGTACACAAAGAACATCATTAAATGTCCCCTCTCCCATAGGAATAGAACCTTTCCCACAAACTCTCATGAATGTGTTGTTACCCATCAAAATATTAGGAGAATTACAAGGCTCAATAGAAGAAAACATATCCATAGATGATGCCATATGATGTGATGCACCTGAATCAAGAAGCCATTTACCTTGCTCATGATGTGTGGAAGCCAAAAGTGCTTGTCCTTTACCTTTATCTTTCGACAATGATGGAGATGTAGAAGTTGCCAAATGTGTAGAAGGAGTAGACACTGATGATGGCAACTTAATGTTGCGCTTCTGAATAATGTGAGTTAGCTTATCAATCTTCTTTTGAAAACACTTATTCTCATCATGTCCTAGCTTTTTACAATATGCACATTTATCCCTCTTTCTTTTAGACGATTCCTCTCTTGAAGAGGACTTGGATTCACTAGTATTGTATGAAGGAGATTCATTACCTTTGTCATGAGGCTTAGGATCCTTATGTTGCTTCTTTCCTTTGCCATTAGAAGCCTTTGATGTGGACTCACTTGCAACCAATGCTTGATGTGTGGAAGGTTTCAATTGACCCATGTGTGCCAACTTTGCTTGTTCCCTTGTGAGTTGTGCTGCAAATTCATCAAGAGAAGGCAATTTGTATGCACTACCAAGAGCATCCATAGTAGCATAGAATGTAGAAACAAATATAGAATAATGAGGACCAAGATTGGAAAGAATAGAAAAAATGAATTGTTCATCCCCTTTAACAATACCACATGTAGAAAGCTCCAATCTAATAGAATTGAACTTAGAAAAAAAGTCTTGAATATTGTCAAAATCACTAGGATTTAGACCCATGAGCTCATTCTCTAATCTGCATTTTCTCATTCTACTAGGTTTACCAAAGAGGCCTTCCAATATGACCCAAGCATCAAGAGGATGTGTGCAAAATGCAATATGAAAGTGCAAGTCACGAGAGATGGATAATCTAAGAGAGCCAAGTGCTTTATCCCTTCGATCAATCCATTTTTGCCTTTCTGCAACACCTGTTTGAGGTTCTTGATCCTGCCCGAGAGTCAGTCTAGGCGATACAATACTCAATAAATGATCATTTAAAGATACTTTCAATTCATGGTAGTTATATGGAGTGAGGATTTTGACCTTTGAATTATCCATAATACAACCAAATAATGACTGATAACTACTTATAACTCCTTCAAATGACTAATGCAAATCAGAAAACTAAAATTCAAGGATTAACCAAGCAAATATAGCCTCAAATGACCTATTTTTGAAAGTGATATATGCACCCCAAATCATTGAAATATGATTGCAGATCTGTAAAGTAGACAAAAAATCACGCACTTTCAAAAAAAATTCACCTCAATATGTTACCGTATGTGCCCAAACGAAGCCCTGTAAGTTGCAAAAATAGGAACAGACAGGAACAGTCAACAAAATTGGAAATTTATGATAAATCTGGGAACCAAATTGCAAAAATAATATCACCACTGGATTCTTCAAAAAATTCTATCCAATTTAAAAAAAAATTGCTAAAAAATAAAGAGCAAAAATGAGGAAGATAAGGCCCTCTGAAGTTGGATTGCAAAATGAAAAACTCCAATGGTGAATGCTGAGAAAATTCAAACCCTGATGATGTCAGCAGAAAATGGTGTTAAAATTGACGGTTGTATGGATGTCACAAAATGCCCAATTTGGCTTGTTTTAATAGCTGTATGGCCGTCAAATTTAGGCTCATAAAATGGTGACATCAGCGAAAAATGTGGCCCTCTACTGATGTGGCGTTAACATAGACTGTCGCACAGATGGCGTCCCCTGTACAGATGATGACATCAACACATGACTGTGCAGGTTGATGTGTCTGCTGGCGTGGCAGAATTGCACATGTCAATCAGGGAGTTGCTGCTCATTGTTCGATGTGGCGACCTGGTGGCTCGCCATGGCTATGCCATGTGGCGAGAGAGGTGCCGCTTGTGTTGCGTTACGCTGGAGTCTTGCCACGTGGCATCAACATGTCACATAGGAGTCTTGTCGTGTGGTGGTTGTATGTTTGGTAGCACACAGGCTCTTAGGCACTGCTGATGTGATAGCTTGCGTGGCGCCTACTCGATGCCGCATGGCTCGGATGTCCCAAGGGCGAGGATTTGAGCCGCTGGGGCAGCAGTGGGGATTTGAGCAGCTGGGGCACAGTGGGATTTAATCCCACATTCCTTGTGTAGAGGAATGTCACGGGGTTGATAAAATAAAATGCTCGGTTAATATGTTAAGGGGCACAGTGTGATCTAATCCCACATTCCTTATGTAGAGGGATGTCACGAGGTTTATAAGATAAAACACCTGGTTAAAATGTTAAAGAACTGAGTCGGGCTCGACCTTGTGCTCACCTTCAGGCTCGAGCTCAAGCTCGGGGTTTGGGCTCAGCTGCAGAATCTCTGCACTGTTTTGAAATTTGTCTGGTGATGTCACTGCTGATATCGACTGTGTCGTCGTTAGGTATAGAAATATACGTAGAATATGTTGTGATTACGCAATAAATGCAGGGCACGTAACGTAAAATTTTGTTGGCAAAATTTTTTTATGTAAAATACATAATTAATTTTTTTTTTTTAAAATCATACCATAGAGGTGCAGATCGGGCCGTATTGTTTTATTTGCAAAAAAAATTTTGCCTCGATTTGGACTTTCGCCGAATATAGGTGAATTTATAGTCAATCTTAACCGAAACATTCTCTCGGACATAATGGTGAGGTCAGATCTACTCCAAGACGCCTCTACAGCACGCTGGTTCTTAGATCTGAGATTTGGACCTTCAACACTTGCAACAAGATCTCTTCAAATCAGCTAATCAAAATGCTTCAATGGCTCTAATACCATGTAAGAATTTGCAAATAGAAAAGATTGAACCAAGGATCTAGAGGTTAAAGAAAAGCAGATGAGAGATGATATGAATGCAATGATTGATATTGAATTGATCCAATGATTTCACCTTGATACATGATTACATAATAGGCCTCCTTATATAGGAAAGGCAATAAGAGAGAAAGATAAGGAGTTGATAAGCTATCACCTATGCTAGGTGTAATCACATGTCCACCAAATGTGGATCATCCTCCATTATGCAATGAAGTATGTGCAATGGGATTAGGATGATAATGTGATAAGAGCACTAAAGGTGGATCTCACACCAAAAGTGGAATTTCTCCTACACCATGTACTTAATTGAGGTGCAAACTCCTAGGTGTCTCAATCACTAACTACTATGCAATGCATTAACCTAATTAAGATTAAGTAAAGTGTAATTAGGAATATTTAATTACACCAATAGACATCAAGAGGAAGATCGACAATTTGTATCTATCCACTTTTGATGGGTCCAAAAAGACATCAACAAGAGCATGGGTATAAGAAGCAGATACCTTATTCTAGTTCATTCGCCTTAAGGCAAAGCAATCAAATTTTTAGTTTTACACATGGAGAGAATTGCTTACGAATGGTGGCACCATGGGATAGTCACCCTCGATCATGATCAAGTCACTTCATACGCTGATTTTATAGAGAAACTCATTAAACTATCAAGGAGTTGGCACAATTGAGATTGGTCGGATCAGTGAAAAATTTCATCACACAATTTTAGAGGCTGTTAGTGTGGGTTACTGACATTTCTAAGGTAGTCCTTTTCAAGGATGCATTAATGAAACCCCTCAAGGGTTGGGTCAAAGGTTTCAATCCCATTGCACTCACGATGGCAATCAAGAAGGCATGTTACATGACTACTTCATCCTCTTCCTCTAGGTTACACACATACCAAACCACTTTTGAAGAAGTCCTCAACGATTAAGTCCACAAGACAAGAAATCATTTTCAAAGAATCTGCAAAGGATGAATCCATGAGACAAGAGATGAGAAGGAGAAATATTTGTTTCACATGCAAGGGGTCTTGGAACTGGGTCACCAATGCTTAGGTAAAGGAAAGAACCATTACATCGAGTTAGTGTCTGATATTGAGGAGGAGAGTGAAGAATATGAGGCACAAGAAGAAGAGACTAAAGAGGAAACTAATTGTGCAAAGAGGATTGCCACACTTGTGAGGAGGGGAGGTATTGGTGCCACACTTTTTGGAACTCTGAGATGTAGTGTCTTTCAAGTTCAAGGCACACTCCAGGGCTAGCATGTTGTAATCATGCTCGATATAGGAGCCACACTCAATTTCATTGAATCCTCACTTTCCACCAAAAGGGGTTTGCAGGTTTGCATATGGTGGAACACTAGGGGTTCGAGGTCAAGGTGGTCGGAGAAAATTTACTACCATGTTCTCATTTGCTCCTACGGTTGAGTACTACCATGGGGAACTATACAATGATAGATGATTTTTTTGTGGTAGACTCGGATGATATGAATGTCATATTAGACATTCAATAGATGCAGACTCTTGACTAGTGTACAACGAGTTTCAAGAGGATGGGGTTCTCATTTGAGGTGGAAGACAAGGTGGTGTTGAGAGGAATGTCCAATGGGGGTTTGAGGGAGATCTCATCAAAGCGAATGGAAGCAATTTTTAGACATGTTGAAGTCGTTTGGGTAGCACAATATTTGGTTCAACCGAACCTTTTGAGTGGGTAACAAGCATACTACCATGATGATGAACTCCAAGCCATGTTAGCCAAGCGGTCTTTGCAGACATTCCACCAAGAACACCCCAACATAGAGGTTTTGAGCATGCAATCAAGTTGGAGGAGGGAGCCAAGTCAGTGATGAGTACTCTCTATTTCCATCCAAAGAAGTTCAAGGAAGAGATAGAGAAGACAATCCAGAGGCTCCTCGACAAAGGTTGTATCGGACCTAACTCTAGTCTATTTGCATCTTTGGTAGTTTTGGTGAAGAGGAAGGGTGGAACTCTCAAGATGTGCATTGATTATTGAACATTGAACAAGAAGACAATCAAGAACAAATACCCCATCCATAGGATTGATGAGTTGTTGGATGAACTACATAGAGCACTCTATTTCTCCAATATTGATCTCCGATTCGGGTTTCACCAAATATACACGAGGGAGCAAGATGTATAAAAGATAACATTCAGTTGTAACTATGGACACCAAGTTCATGGTCATGCCATTTGGATTGACCAATACTTCAACTTCTAGTCTTGCATGAACCACATGTTCAACAAGTAGTTGCATAAGTTTTTGTTGGTGTTCTTCAATGACATCCTTATTTACAACAAGTTGTGTGTGGAACATCTGAGGCATTTAGAGGAAGTATTAGGGGTCATAAAGTCACTTCTATTATTTGTGAAGAGGTCCAAATATAAATTTGGGATGATTGAGATCGTATACTTGGGGCATGTCATCAATGCTTGAGGAGTTCATTGCATCAGGAGAAGATTTAGACAATTCTTGATTGGCCAACTCCTAGGACACTCATAGAGTTGCATGGACTTTGGACTGTATAGTTACTTTAGGAGACTTGTGAATGGGTTTTCGCAGCTAGGGGCACTACAAACAAATCTCACGAAGAAGGGAGCATTTCATTGGGATGAGGAGACACAAGGAGCTTTTGATAGGCTAAAGTAAGTCATGAGTACATGTCCAATTCTGGTATTTCCAAATTTCACTAGGTGAAGGCATTGGCATAGTATTGATGTGAGATTGTTATCTCATTTCTTTTGAGAGTTGAAAGCTCTTAAGAGCCAAGCGATTGTATTCAACACCGGCTATGGTGCAACATATTTGCACCTAGCCTCTTACCCATTTGCATGCCCTATCTAATTGTATGCCATCCTTCCCTAACAACTGACGCTTGAACTATGTTGTTGTACCTGTTAACTTTTAACTTAAAAAAATGATATGCATCCTCTATAAAATAATTTTGTTAAGTAAAAATTACGGGTTAACATTTTTTTATTTCAATATTAAAGTAGAATGTTGATATATATTTTGTTTAATTTTAAATAATTTATTAGTAAATTTTTATTTTTCAATTAAGTTTGTCATAAAATATTAAAAATATTATATCATTTTAAAAGAAATTAAAATTTTATATATTTTTTAAAAATAAACTAATGTTTGAATTTATATATTCAATTGATAAAATTTTAAATTTATTTATATGTATTATTTTATGTATAATTTGGGATAATTAATAAGTGTATTAAACTAAACAATAATAAGTTTGATTGTAATAGTTGTAATTACTCGTGAAAAATTGAAGAGAATAAATTGATAAATATGAAAATGTTGTCATTATAATTTATTTTTTACAAATTTTTCTTTTAAAATTATAATGATAACATTTTCATATTTATTAATTTATTGTAGTGCCTCCCTCATTTGCCTCCTTGCACAAACATGTAGATGGTGTAGTTTCGACTTTCACACTTGTTGGGTATCATCATGTTGGTCCCATGTGAGGGTGAATCCGCAAAGAGCATATTTTCGATGCCCTGCATGAACTTGGAGATGTAGGGTGTGGTCTTAGATTGTATTCCGGTGACCCTTAAAGATAGGGATGAGTCGGTCTTGTGAATGCAGTGATTGTTATCCACATTATGTTTTATGATGGCATCGTGAGATGCACCTTATTCAGCTTTGTCATGCGCCAATCAAAGGTTATCATCGGGGTCGTGACGGGTGTATTAAGCAACCTCAACCTGATCCTATCATTGTATTGCTTCTATCTGTATTATGAACTTAGTATTTAGATACGCCATGTTGATGCATCATAGATTTATTTTCTGATGGACAGAGGTTTGACCACACTGATTTATGTACTCTTTTTCATGTTGCTTATGTACTCATGTCAATGTTTCTAGGATGCACTATGTTTGCTTAAGGGCTAAATGAATTCAACTAATTTTCTTACTATAGAGAAATTGAGTACATGTTTTGAGGGGTTTGAATGAGAATCAAACAATTTAAATTATAATGAGATGAGATGTAAATTATAATAAAGTAAATATTATTTTCCTTGTGTATGTAATTTCTAATAGAAAATGTAGTAGGAAGGTGTGTAGAGTCATGAATTGAGGAGGTAGAATGTACCCTTAAGGAATATTGAAATGTTACTATTGGATATGAATGCTTACAAAAATGACCATTTGAATTTATATTAGGTTGAGATGTGAATTAATCGGAAGTTGATTTTAGGTTTTTGATGTTAGGAAAGAGATTTCCGGGCATTATGCTTTCATTATTGATTCAAGAAATGTAATTCAAAGTGATTATGAAATCAATTGAAATGTTAATATTTTATTGAGTATGAAAGGGATTTTGGGATGCTTGTGAATATTGTATTTTTAGAGATTTTGTGTTGAAAGAAATTCTGAGTATTACGCTTTGATATTATATTGATGCCAGAAATGTGAATCAGTTAAAATGTTGTATGTAAATGATTTAGGTTATTTGTGCTAGACGTGTTTCTTGGAATATCATGATATTGAAATTTAATAGATTTTGAGTAAATATGTTCTTGTGAAAAGTGAATTTCATATGATGTGAAATGTGGTTAGATTTTATAAAGATTTAGGAGATATTTCCATGCTTCGATTTTCAGGTCTGGATGATTATGGTATTTGATGAATATATATATATATATATATATATATATATATATATGGAGTTGATCTTTCATGAGCTACTGATATTTTCATCTAGTGTGCGAAAAATTGACCACGGAATTAAATAAGGAGAAATTAAAGATGGATGCATGTGAAAATCTTGTAAAGACAAGGTTAACTCCAAAGGGAGAAATAACCTCGTTGTCATGTACAATGTTGTAAAGTTATGTTTGAATGAATCATTTAAATTATGTTTATTTTATTTTATATTTATGTTTACTTGGCATGTCATGTGTATAATGATGTGTTGTGACTTTATGTGGTGTGAATTGACGCGTGTATGTGAGTTGACATGACCAAGTAAATTATTTATTGGTTATTTTCCACCTTTGAGTCATCTTGTAGTTTCCCAAGGTTAGGTATCTTGGTTGTTGAGCCTTGGGATAACCCCATAGGCATACCCTGGGTTGGGGATCAAAATTTGACCAATAGGATATTTTTAGCCCATTTTTGCCTCTTCTAAAAATGTCATTTTCGAAGGTGACGAATTTGGGTAGTGTGCCATGTTTTCCTCTTTTGCAATTTTGAATTTCCCTCTTATTAGAGAGAGAAACCTTGGATAGTATGTCCAATCATCTTTGAGGTTAGGTAGGGTTTTCCTTTTTAGTGAGATGGAGAGGAATTTGGTAGGTGGATTTCTCACTCTCCAATTTTGGAGACTTTTAGTGGACTTCGCAAGTTTTGGTGGACTTAGCAAGGAAAGATGGTAGAAAAGGGAGCTTTTTTCAAATCCTCATTGCCATAGCTTGGAGTAAGGTTGGTTGTCTTGTCATGGAAGACTCTTTTCTTTTACTTGTTTGAAAAATGTAGATTTTTGGTGTGTTATTGTTTATGGTTTTGTGAAGCTTTATGCTGGCTTTCATGGATTCTTGTTTATGTCTATTTGCTGGTTTTGATTTAGTGTTCTTGTTTTATTGGGGTGTGCAAGGCAAAAATCACCCTTGGGAGGGAAGAGAGCCTTGATGGGTGAAGGGTTTTAGTTGGGAATGCCCATTTAGTGTAGATTCCTTCCTCATTGAGGAAGGGGATGAGGCATGGATGTATTGGCTTTATGTTGTCATTTTGTTATATTCTCATTTGGGGGTCATAAGGGTTGTTATATGTGTATGCAAATGAAAGAAATGATATTTTGGTTATGGCTTTGTGAAGGAAATGGTATTTTTTATTATGGCCTTATGAATGCATTGATATTTTGGTAGTGACCTTGTTGAAGACATGGTTTCACATTTGAATGGCTTCTCCTACTTGGGTACTTTCCACATTCACTCCTCTTATGGGTCCAAGGTGGCCCATTGTGTGAAAATCCTTGGGATGAGAATTTTATGTAAATATGTGTTTGCTGGTTTTTTATGGTGTATGTGTGTTGAAGCTTGTTTGTTCCCACATCCATCTTTGTTTTCCCAAGCTCAGGGGTGCCCATGTAATGGTCTAGGTTGGGAGGTGAGCCTCCATGGTCAAAGTGGTTTTCTTTTGCAGATTTCTAAGTGAAGGAGTTGTTTGTTTTCTTGAAGGAAAAAGTATTTTGTCATTTATTACTTGCAGATTTTTATGTTCTAAAAAGGGCTAAAAATCCATGTGTAAAAGAGTATTATAAAAAGGTCATGTAAATGTCTAAATGCACGATGAATGCTTGTAAAAGTTTGTATTTGAATGTGAAATGTTCTCCATAAATTTCTATGTATTTCTAAAGAAAGAAAATGTAAAAAGGAAGATTCATTATGCTTTGAATGCAAAAAAAGGTTTGTTGGTTTGTTTTCCCATATGCAAAAAAGTTAGATTTTCTTATGATTGTTAATCTCTTCCCTATGTAATCAAAATTTACTTCAAGTATTTATTTGAAAAAGAAAAGTAATGTAGATTTTGCTTTCCTAGTAGCCTATGTTAGAAATAATTTCATTTTAATATCATGTTCGTTCAAAATAAAAAAGACTTGTATATACACTTATGTATATATAATTGTATATATATATAGATGTATATACCCTATTGGAATACATTGCTATGTTGATGTATACAAAAATAATATGTTGTGTGTGTTTTGCCCTAAGTTTTGAGCATGACATTTATGAACTCTTCAAATTTTCATGATTAATTACAACTATTACAATCAAACTTATTATTTTTAAATTGAATATACTTATTAATATCCAAAATTATACATAAATTGATACATATAAACAAATTCAAAATTTTACTAATTGAATATATAAATTCAAACTTTAGTTTATTTTTTTAAAAAAATATGAAACTTTAATTTCTTTAAAAATGATATTATAATTTTTTTAATATTCTATAACAAACTTAATTGAAAAATAAAAATTTACTAATAAATTATTTAAAATTAAACAAAATATATATGTACATTCCACTTTAAATATTGAAATAAAAAAAATGTTAACCCGTAATTTTTACTTAACAAAACAATTTTATAGAGGATGCATATCATTTTTTAAGTTAAAAGTTAATAGGTACAACGACATAACTTAAGTGTTAGATGTCAGGGAAGGATGGCATGCAATCAAATAGGGCATGCAGATGGGCAAGATGCTAGGTGCAAATATGTTGCACCATAGTCGGTGCCATTGTATTCGATCTATGATAAGGAAATGCTCGATATCGTGTACGTGTTGGAGAAGTTTCGATAGTACCTCGTTGGGGAAAGATTTGTGGCGGGGACTAACTACAATAGTTTGAGATATTTCTTGGATGAAAGATTTGAACGAGAGGCAACATAAATGGATGCAAAAAATCTAGGATATAATTTTCACATTGAGCATGTGAAAGGGAAGAAGAATGTAGTGGTTGATGCATTGTGTAGGAGACCCACCATATGTACACTGTTAAAGATTTTAGTTGATTGGAAGACTCATTTTTTAGTTGTGTACTACAAGAACACTTTTTCTTGTTAGTTGTTGGTTGGCCAAATTCAGGATGATAGGTACAATGTGGTAGATAATATCATCTACTACAAGGACATGATCTACTTGGTGCCAGAATCAAAGATGAAGGAGAGGATCTTGAAAGAGATTCATGATTCACCTTTGGAAGGACACCCAAGATACCTCAAGATCTATGGGTAGATTTGTGAGAGATTCACTTGGAAAGGCCTTACGGATGGTGTGCTACAATATGTCAAGGAGTATTCCACTTGTCAACATAATAAAATTGAGCATACTTTTCCAGTTGAACTACTCTAGCCCTTGTTGATTCCCAATCAGAAATAGGAGAGTATCTCGATAGACTTCATTACTAGACTTCCAAAGGTGCAAGGTAAGGATTGTATTTATGTTCTGGTTGATCCGTTGACATAATATGCACATTTCTTTACCATTCCTAGGGAGTTTTGGGCAGTCCAAGTGGTAGAGTTGTTCTTTCGAGAGCTGTTTCAGTTACATGGACTTCAACAAAACATAGTGATAGAGACAACTTTTTCCTTTGCCTTTTGGGTGGAAATTTTTCGATTGAGAGACATTGAGTTGTCGTAGAGTATAAGCTATCATCCTTAGAGGGATAGTCAAACTAAGAATGTGAATAAGTTGTTGGAGGGCTACTTGAGGAACTACTTCGTAGCACAACATAAATCACATGGATTTGTTGGCTTCATTTGGTAGAGCACTGCTACAACACTACCTATCATATGTCTATAGGTATGATACCTTTCAAGGCTCTTTATGGATATGATGATGCATCATTAGTGCATTTGGCATTAGGAGATAGTCGAGGATCTAGGGCCAAGGAGTGGTTGCAAGAGAGTCTTAATATCCTGCAGTCCCTCAAGGATAATCTACAACGAGCCTAGAATCAATAGAAGGTGTATGTTGATCGACATAGGATTTAGAAAATTTATGAGGTGGGAGATTTAGTCTACCTTTGATTAAAACAATACATATAGTCTTCTTTTAAGAGAAGCACGTAGTAGTTTAAGCCTCGCTTCTATGGACCATACAGGGTGGTATTGAGAGAAGAAGTTTCCTACAAGTTGGAACTTCCATAAGGGGGTCAGATTCACATCGTATTTCATGTCTCATGCCTCAAGAAGGCGGTTGGGCAGCATTCATGGTCTTTGAAGAGTTCCCACCTGTTGACAAAGAGGGTAGACTTTCTTTGGAACCTATAGAGATCATTGATTTTGGGGAGGAATCTGAGGTCACACAACATCAAGGAGTACCTAGTGCGTTGGATTGATTTATCAGTTGAAGATGAGATGTGGGAGATGAGCATATTTTGGAGAATCTAAATTTGCAATTGCTTGAGGGCAAGCAATCTTTGGGTTGAGAAGACTGTAATGTCCATGACATATTTATATAATTTAATTAAATTAATTGGTTAAGTGGTCCCAATTTTGAATAATATCATACAGACTACTTTAATTAACTAATTTAATTATAGAGTAAGAAGTAATCAAATGGTAAATAATAAGTCATGTTGGTCTTTGGTAACCTTCCAAAATCTTCTTGGAGGCCTTTAAATGGTGGTAAATGGCATCGTAGTAAATCATTGTGGAGTTATCTTCTATTACGGATTTGCAATTCTAATCGAGATTGAGTTCTTGTTTGTTGTTTCAAAGGTGCAAAACCCTTGTAACACCTCGTCATGGGACCCGAGAGGACAACAAATAAATACTATTTTTTTATTTTATTTTAAAAACAACAATAACAAATCTAAGTCTAACATAATAATTTAATTACACATGATAAATGACTAAATAAATAATACATCATATTCATCACATGTGCAAACATAAACTAGAAAATATATAATATACATATATAATATGTCGAGATGTATCGAGGTGTTGGATTTTTTCATTTTTTATTAAATTGAATGATGAAAAAATTAAATGCCTCGATACATCTCGACGTATTTTATATATAGATTATATATTTTCTAGTAGTACTCGCACCACATGCAAGGCATTGAATAAATTAAATTTTAAATATAACATATACTCGAAGTGAGGGTTAGGGTTTAGGGTAAAGGTTATAGTTTACATCATGGTTAGTGCTTAGGTTAGGATTTGGGATAGTGATATAGTTAGGTTTAGCACCATTCTTAGGTAGCAATAATTAGGGTTAGGATTAGGCTTAGTGTTAGGGTTTAGGTTACAGTTAGGGTTAGAGTTAGGATTATGGTCTAGGTTAGGGGTTATGATTAGAATTATGTTTAGTGCTAGGGTTTACACAATGCTAAGGGTAAAGATCAGGGTTAGTGTTACAATTTTGATTAGGAGAATGGTTAGGTTTTAGGGTTAGGGTATGGAATATGGTTATAGTTAGGGCTTAAATAATGGTTAGGGATAGGGTTTTGGCTATAGCTGGCTATGAGGGTTAGGATTGGGGTTAGAATTTGAATAATAGCTACCATTATGATTTAGGGTTATGGTTATAATTATGAATAAAAATTAGGCCTAGGTTTTGGGTTTGGATTAGGCTTTAATTAAAGTTTAGGGTTATAGTTTTGGTTAGGATTATGGTTAGGATTTAGGGTTAGGATTGCAATTATGGTTATAATTAGGGTTTACCTAGTGATTAGGGCTAGGGTGAGGATCAAGATTAGGGTTAAGGTTTAGGGTCAAGGTCACATTTTACATCATGGTTAGGGTTTGGGTTAGGATTAAGATTATGGTTATAGTTAGTGTTTACATAATGATTAGGGCTAGAGTTTGGGGTATGAGTAGGGTGAGGGTTAGGGGTTAGGGTCAGGGCCATAATTTACATCACGGTTAGGATTTGGGTTAGTAATATAATTAGGTTTAGCGCCACTCTTAGGCTAGTGAAATAGTTAGGGTTAAGGTTAGGCTTAATTTTAGGGTTAGGGTTTAGCATTCAAGATTAGGGTTAGTATTTAAGATTAGGGTTTTCTATTTAGGAGTATAGTTTAGATTAGGATTTAGGGTTTAGCTTTTAGGGTTTTAAGATGAAGGTTTAAGATTAAGGGTTATGGTTAGGTTTAGGTTTAGGGTATGGGTGTGTATCGTAGTTAATGTTAGGGTTTATATTAGTGTTAGGTTTTATGGTTAGAGTTAGGATTATCCATTAGGTTTTTTAATTTAGAATTAGGGGTTAGCATTTACGATTATGGTTTAAATAACTATTATTCTTCTTTTATTATACTTTTTCTTTGTTCTTTTTTTTTAATTATTAAGATAAGTTTCTATTATAGATTTTCAAAATAAATTATTTTGGGGCTCACTACTTAGTATTTTTGTTAAGTGGTGGTGGTGTTCCTACAAAGGTTCCTAAATGCTTAACCTAATCCTAATCCTAACTCTAAATTATAATCTAATACAAACTCTACCCCTAACCATAATACTAACCATGATGTAAACTCATACCCTAACCCTAACCATAACCTTAAATCCTAAATGCTAAACCCTAATCTTAATCCTAATGGATAATCATAAATCCTAATCCTAAATGCTAAATCATAATCCTAACCCTTATCCTAATCATAACCCTAACTCCTAAACTCTAAACCATAATCCTAAATGTTAAACCCTAATTATTAAACCCTAATCCTAAATGCTAAATCCTTAATTCTAAGACAAACTATAATCCTAAATGCTAAACCCTAATCTTAAATACTAAACCCTAAATCCTAATCTCAACCTTATGTTAAACCGTAATCCTAAATGCTAAACTCTAATTCTAAATACAAAACCCTAATGTTGAATACTAACCCTAATTGTAAAACCTAACCCTAATATAAAATCTAACCTTAACTATGATGCATACCCATATCCTAACCCTAAACCTAAACATAACCATAACCCTAAATATTAAACCCTCATCCTAACCCTAAAAGCTAAACCCTAAACCCTAAATTCTAAATCCTAAGCTAAACCATACTCCTAAATGGTAAACCCTAATCCTAAATGGTTAACCCTAATCTTGAATGCTAAATTTTGAATCCAAACCGTAATCCAAAATGTTGAATCCTAACCCTAATCCAAAATGTTGAATATTGATCCTAAATGATAAACTCTAAATCCAACTTGAAACAATAACTCTAAATGGTAAACCCTAATAATAAATGGTAAACCCTAATAATAAATGCTAAACCCTAATCATAAATGTTAAAACTTAATCTTAATAATAAATGGTAAAATCTAATCCTAATCCTAATCTTAAATGTTAGACCCTAATCCTAAATGCTAAGCCCTATTACTAACCCTAATAGATGAACCCTAATTCTAAATGTTCAACCCTAATCCTAACCCTAACCCTAAACCTTAACCCTAATACAAACCTTGCCACTAACCATATACTAACCATGATATAAAATCATACCCTAACCCTAAATCCTAAATGCTAAACCCTAATCCTAATCCTAATTATTGAGTCACAATTGTAAATGTTACACCGTAATCCTAACCCTAACCCCAAACCTAACCTTATACAAACTCTACCCCTAAACATAATATTAACTATGATGTAAAATTATGCCCTAATCCTAAGCATAACCCTAAATCCTAAATGCTAAACCCTATTCCCTAATGACTAAACCCTAAATCCTAAGCTAAACTATAATGCTAAATGTTAAACACTAATCATAAATACTAAATCATAATCCTAAATGGTAAACCCTAATCGTAAATGTTAAACCCTAATCCTAACTATTGAACCCTAATCATAAATGCTAAACCCCAATCCTTACTCTAACCCTTATCCTAGTCAAAACCTAACCCCAACAAAAGTCCTAATAAAATATAATTATATATTAATTGCTTTAATGTCTTTCAAGTTACGCCACAACTGCTACTTCTCTTGATGCAATAAGCACCTCTAGAATATATATATATATATATATATATATATATATATATACATATATATATACATATATATATATACATATATATATACATATATATATATACATATATATATATATACATATATATACATATATATATATATACATATATATATATACATATATATATACATATATATATATACATATATATATACATATATATATATACATATATATATATACATATATATATACATATATATATATATACATATATATATATATATATATATACATATATATATATATATGCAAGTAGATTCTCAAAATAAATTATTTTTGGGTTCACCACTTAGTATGTTTGTGAAGTGGTGGTGGTGTTGTTCCTATAGGGGTTCAAAATTAGTTACTAAAAATCAAACTTTCTAATTGATTAAGTGGTTGTGGTACCTTAAATTAGTTACTGAAAATTAGACTTTCTAATTTCATATCAAATGTGTCGATTATAAATCGTTAAAAGAATGAAGCTTCTATTTTCAATATTTTTTTTCCACTAAAAAACTCTCTTCTTTGTTCATGAAGATTTTTTAATTATAAAGTTAAAAAATAAACTTCAAAACTTAATATTACTTATTTTTAGATTAAGGGAAAAATAGGTTTTAACGGGGATCCGAAACCCCTTAAATAAAGTTACAAAAGATTAGAGAAAAAGACCCAAAGTAAGAGACATTTCTGGCCATATAACACACAACCATCAAACCAACAACCAAAATCAAACAAAAACTAGCAAAACAGAGAGAAGCATAACACTAGACAAGAAACATAGAGAGAAGCATAACACTAGACAAGAAACATAGAGAGAAGAGAAAAGACATAATTAAGCAAGCTCCTTCAGAGCATTAGTAGTCTGGTTCCCAATGATGGTCACCTCTTCCATGGTGTTTTCAAGATGCTGGATGATATTAGAAGAGGCAACGATTTTTTTGTTTAGGCCAGCCCTAGTTCTTTTCACCATCCCATCTTTAGTAGCCTTAGTAGCAACCATCATATGACTACCAAGGTCGACATCCAACACAATACCCTTCATGTCCATCTTCATTGTGAAGTCCTTGATCTTTTGAATGAAGGAGGAGATCTTTCCATCAATGTCATGCAAAATATAATTTAACCCATCCTCATAAATCTTCATATACTATGGGATTTTGCCACATTTTCTTCCAGG
This sequence comes from Chamaecyparis obtusa, assembly GCA_027943335.1. Taxonomy (NCBI): domain Eukaryota; kingdom Viridiplantae; phylum Streptophyta; class Pinopsida; order Cupressales; family Cupressaceae; genus Chamaecyparis; species Chamaecyparis obtusa. The sequence goes on along the minus strand of BSBK01000282.1, from coordinate 945,487 downwards.
ATCTTCTTGGCTTTGATTTCCTCATTCAGCTGGGCTTCCATCTTGCCAATATTACTCTGGAGCCCATGAACCTCATTATAAATCCATTGTTCTAGAGCAAGAGAGACATCAACTTTATCTTTGGCCTTGTTAAGGAACTCTAGAGTGGATGGGATGGCATTAGAAAGTTGGATATCACCCTTCTCTCTAGTATCCTTAGGGTTAGCAACTATATTTTCTAGGGGAGTCTTTTCAAGGTTAGAAAGATCAACAATAGAATCGGAAGATGGATAATCAACCATATTTATGTCTGGATTCTTACCATGACCAGAGAAACAAATCTTTTGCATTTTTCCATCAGTTCTCTTGCCAGGAATTGTCTACTTGGAGGAGATTCTATCATGCACATTCACCAGAGGGGGAGGGTTGCTAATGCCAATTTCATCCTTCTTTAAGGAGACAAAGACGCCTTTGGCCTCAAAGTCATCAATATCCATCCCCTTGGCACCATCTTGCCAAAAATTCATATTCTCCTCATCCTCATTCATTTCCTCCAAGCTCTTGACTAAGTCATCCCTAGTCTCCATGCCATTATCGTTGTCATCCAGAGTAATCCTCCCTTTTTTATCTTTAGACCCCAAAGGAGATTTCTGCTTCACCCCACTAGACATTTTACCTTCATCTTTTCTCGTATTCTTAATAGTAGATTTTGGGGTACAAGATTTGCAGTATTCAATGAATAATAAGATAAGCCCTTCATGTATAATAGGCTTACTAGATTTCTTGTTGTGCTCAATCACACTGTTATTCAGAGATTTAAAGATAAAGAAGGGGAAAGAGATCCCATCTCTATAACGAAAATGGTTCAGAAGAACAAAGATATAGATGTGGACTCTAGAGTACCTATCATCCAAGGTGAAATACACCCTAATGCAAGACAAAAAATTCCTTCATATAGGTTTGATTTTCTCATTGGCATAGTAGTTGCCCGTTTTCACCAGGGCATTCCTATCTTCATTTTTTGGAAATTTAATAACTGCCTCATATGCAATTTTTCTTTCTTTATAAAAATCTTTCCCGTCACAGGGAAGGTCGATGATCTTCGAGATGAATCCAACCGTTAAGTCAAAGGTAATGCCATACCTTGTCACCGTTTCATCTTTCCAGCCCTTAATAACCTCAATAATGGCATCCTACTTGTATCCATGAAGTTGCTCCCGATAAATAGTAACATCCCCATTTTGAAGCTTGTCCCAGACAACCTAGATTTCCTTCCATTCTTTACAAGATCTTGGTTCTTGGTGCTTTGGTGCACCACCCATTTCTTCATTATAATAAATACATACTAAAATTTTGCTCCCAATAATCTAATTGAATTTGTCCTTCTCTAAGAAATTGAAGAACATAAAGCCATAAATCAGCCAAAAGTGTGCGAGCTATAAATGGAAGGTGAGGTGTACTTAACCCCTCTCATGTTCATAATGGTCTTAGAGTCAAGGAAATTATCTGTCACTATCATTATTGAGAGTTATGTTTCCCACAAGTCTATGTGTCAAATCACCTTTAATGATTTCCTTTAGTTCAACATCGAACTTAATTTCCTCATGCCACCAAAACATAATGCGATTAGTAATCACAATTGGGTTGGAAATATGATCTGCCACCTTATTATCTTTATGGTACATGTGCATAATGATAACATTTTCAAAAGTTTCAATTAACGACTTGGCTTATTTTATAGTGTTCTCAACCATCCACGTAGGCAAAGAATTGCCACGTAGACATCTAACAATATTGTTAGAGTCCCCTTCTATCCAATTTTTTTTTCATTGAAGATCTTTAGCAAGTTTTATGATCTGTAAGGTCCCATTAGCTTCAGCTACATTACTGGATTGGATACTCAAAGGGGTTTCCACAACTCCAATACAATTCCCATTCATATCCCTTATAATACCTCCACTACTAGCTTGACCAAGGTTGCCTTTGGTTGCCCCGTCAAAATTTTCTTTCAACCAGCCCTCCAGAGCAGAAGACCAGACCATATTCTCCCTTATACTGAGGTTTTTACTTTTGGAGTTGAGGTTACAGAGGAGTAAAGCATTCGGATCATTTCTGTCATCTCCCAATCCGCCTTAATTTTTGATAGAGATAAAATTATCCTTAATAGACTTTATAGTCTTCTTTTCAACCACCCACGCATACACTTCTCTGTCCTCGAAGATTCTATGGTTGTGTTCCTTCTAGATGTTCCAGCAAAGATGAGGGGAAACCAACTTCCACACTTCCTTAGCATTGGTATTAGAAGCTTGGCAGGACCATTGTGAAATGAAATCTTTGATGCTTCCAGGGAAGACCCAAGATAAGTTCCAACTAGACAAAATTACTTCCCAAACCTCACATGCAAAAAAAAATTGGAATAACATATGGAGAGAAGATTCATAATATTTTTTGCAAAGTGAGCATCTGTTGACAAGGTTGAATCCCCTCTTGCACAAATTATCAATAGTTAGGATTTTATTTTGAATCATAGTCCAGAAAAAGGATACCAATCTTTAAAGTTATTTGTTTGAACCAACAAGACACCCAGAAAGGACTGGGGTCTTCATGAGGGTAGAGCTGCAATAATCCAGAAGAAACCAAGTAGCATCCATTAGGATTAGGAGCCTAGATGAGGGAGTCGGGTTGACCTAAGAAGATAACCCTCACATTAACCCATATTTGAATTTCCTTCCAGATTGGGATGGATGGAAATGAGGTCACCCCAATTATCATTGATTAATATCAAGAGGAATCAGGCCTACCAAAGGAAATGAGATTCAAGCTCTTCACACCCACTCAAACTTCAAAAGTAATAAAAGGAAGTTCAAACATAAGAAAGGAAACTCTAACACAAACCATGTGGGGAATCCAAATAAAACTCACAAATGAGACATCTCCAAAATATAATGTTTCAAATGTGATAAGTTTGGTCATACACATAGATACTATCCCGAGAAGCTGAAAATACAAGTGGCATTAGCAGAATTAAAAGGAGCAGAAATATCACTATTCTTCTTAGCGTTATCAAGTGAAGTTAACTCAAGCAAAAATACTTGGATAATTGATAGTGGAGATTCTCGACATATAACAGGATTCAAAGATCAATTCGAAACCCTAGAAGAGGATTCCTCTGAAGAAGTTACAATTGGAGACAACTCCACCTATCCAGAAAAAGGAATCGGGACCTGCTCTATCAAGTTGAAATTAGGGACTACTCTAGTATTGAAAGATGTTCTATTTGTACCAGGTATAAAGAGGAACTTAGTCTCCATCTCTAGCTTAGCCGATCAAGGCTATCGTGTCACATTCCAAGAAAATAAATTCTTAATATGGACAAAGAACTCCAATATTAAAAATGCTATTTCCTTAGGATATAGAGATGGAAGCTTATACAAAGTAGGAAATAGTATCAAATCACCTCTAAGTCATGAAGTATCCAATACCAATGAACTCTGGCACTGAAGACTAGGTCATATCGGGTTTAGTACTCTTCCGTCCCTTAAGAATATTACTACAGGGATCTCAAATTTAAATTCAAATCATTCAAGCATTTATAAAGGATGTGCGCTAGGTAAAAAAAAATAAAATCCTTTCCCTCTAGTGAACATAAAACAAAAGGTACATTGGAACTCATTCACACTGACTTGTGTGGACCTATGTCAACTCTCTCACTAGGAGGTTACTCATACTATGTTATCTTCATTGATTATTATTCCAGAAAAACATGGATTTATTTTCTTAAACTAAAAGAATCAAATGAAGTGTTATCCAAATTCAAAGAATTCAAAGCATTAGTTGAAAACCAAAATAGGAGAAAGATAAAGATCCTAAGGTTAGATAATGGAGGTGAATATATTTCTAAAATTTTTAAAGAGTTTTGTATATCTATTGGGATTAAGAGGGAGTATACATTACCTTACAATCCTCAACAAAATGGAGTATTCGAAAGGAAAAATAGAACTATCATTGAAGCTGCTAAAGCCATGATGCATGACGAAAATCTGCACACTTCATTTTGGGCCGAAGCATTGAACACTATTGTATATATTCAGAACAGATGCCCACACTCTATTCTAGAAAACATCACCCCTGAGGAAGCCTTTACAGGAAAGAAACCTGATATAAGTCATCTCAAAATCTTTGGATGTCCTGTTTACATTTATATTCCCAAAGAGAAAAGAACCAAACTAGAACCTGCTAGAAAAAGAGGAATATTTGTTGGCTACAGTGAAACTACAAAAGGGAATAGGGTATATATATCAGGACATAAATCTGTTGAAGTTAGTAGAGATATCACGTTTGAAGAGGACACTACTCTAAAGGTTTCCATTTCCACTGAAGGAGGATCAAATGAGAATTAGAGGGAGTACATTACAGAATATGATGAAATTGAGAATCAGAGGGAGAATGTTCCTCAAAAAAATGAGAATGAAAGAGAGAACACAATCGAAAACATTGAACCTGATTCATCTCATCTTGAAGATGTTGACATTTCTAACAAAAAGAAAAGACCCTTATGGGCTAGAAAAATGTTTGAAGAAAACAATGTTGAACTTGATGAGATGTCCAAAGCAAATAAAAGAACAAGGAATAAAAAATGTTATCTTGCACTAATGGAAGAACTAACAAAATTAGAACTAGCTAATGTAAAAGAAGCCCTAACATGTCAAGCATGGAAAGATTTTGATGATTGAAGAATACCAATCCATTATTAAAAATGATGTTTGGGAAATAGTCCCTAGACCAAAAGGGAAAACCGTCATTTCCTCTAGATGGTTATTCAAAATCAAATATGCTTCTGATGGTAGTATTGAAAAACACAAAGCCAGATTTGTTGCTAGGGGTTTCTCTTAAAAGGCTGGAATTGATTATGAAGAAACATTTGCTCTAGTTGCTCGCTACACATTTGTAAGAACCATCATAGCCATTGCAGCATCCAAAGGATGGAAGATTCACCAAATGGATGTAAAAACAACATTTCTAAATGGAATCATAGAAGAATAAGTATACATAGAACAACCAAAAGGCTTCATCACCCATGACAATAATTATGTTTGCAAATTGAAGAAAGCACTCTACAGTCTCAAATAAGCTCTCAAGGCTTGGTATGAACGTATAGATAAGTATCTATCCAAGTTAAGGTACTCCAAGAATGAAGTTGATCCAAATATATACTTCAAAATGTCCAAAGGAGAAATGGTAATTATAGTTCTATATATTGATGATCTCCTAATTACCGGAGAAGATCATCTCATTGCGAAATGCAAACAAGAACTCACAAATGAATTTGATATGAAAGATCTAGGATTATTGCATTACTTCTTAGGATTAGAAGTAGTACAGAAAGAAGACTACATTTTTCTAAATCAAAGGAAATATAGTATAAATATATTAACCAGATTTAGCATGAAGGAATGTAAACCCTTAACCAGTCCCATGGAAATAAATCTTCATAAGCTCAAAGAATATGTTGCAGATTCAGAGCCTACATACTCTTCCTACTACAGACAACTAATTGGATCTCTTATGTTCTTGGTAAACACTCATCCAAATATTTTCTATGCCACGAATGTATTAAGCCACATCATGTGTGAACCCAAGAAGATTCATTTATCTGCTGCTAAACATATTTTGAGGTACTTATGTGGTACAACTGAATTGGGTCTAAAGTATGAAAAAGTTGAGATACAACTCCAAGGATTCACTGACTCCGATTGGGTTGGAGACTCTATTGATCGGAAAAGTACCACAAGATACTACTTCAGCCTCAAATCTACAATGATTTAATGGTTCAGTAGAAAATAGTCAGCAGTTGCTCAGAGTTCCACCGAAGTAGAATACATGGCTACATCTATGGGTCCTTGTGAAGAAGTATGTTAAGGAAGCTTCTATTTGGATTGTTTGTTAAGCCACTACAACCTACAATAGTTTACTTTGAAAATCAAAGTTGCATTAAACTTTATGTAAACCCAGTTTTTCATAACCACTCCAAACACATAGAGATTACTTATCACTATATAAGAGACATGGTAGACAGAGATATTATCAAGCTCATCTACGTAAGTACTAAAGAACACAATGTTGATATTCTTACCAAGCCTCTTGTGAAGTTGAAAATTGAGTACTTCAGACATAAACTTGGTATGATTAAGTTGTGATTAAATTGTTGAGATTCTATCTCCTTATGTAATTTATATATTCATGAATAAAATTGAAATTTAATATTACAATATTTTGTGTATCGAAAGATGACGATCTTTCTTGTGTGCAAAAATCGCTATTGTAAGGTGACGATCTTCAATAGCTTGATTTTGGTTATCCTCTAACCTAGTTCCGAATTCAGTCGGGGGTATGATAACAAAAGGTTCAAGTTTTGATTCAGATTACGCCGAATATCTTGATACCTATATGCTATAGTTATCCTCTAATCTAGTTCTGAATTTAGTCAGGTGTTATGATAACAAGAGGTTCAAGTTTTGATTCAGATTGCGTTGAATATCTTGATACCTACATTTATCACTAAATCTAGTTCCGAATAAGTCGGGGATTGTGATAAATTTTGATGAGTTGAACTTATGTTCCAGATTATGCCAAAAATCATGATTGATTATATGAGTAAAATCCTGATCTGAGTTAAAGTTGAGGATTCAATAATTAAAAACTCATAACTTTTCGTATAAATCCACTCTCGCTAAGAGGGAGTGTTAAAACAGTATCATCGATTTGATTGATGTAATCGAATAAGCTACCTTGATATATATAATATCATTGTTAATTAATTCACAATGGTCTATGTTATCGAGCGGATGTATTATACAAAGTAATCATCTCAGTTGATATTAATATTGTTATTGTTACATAACTAATGGTGGATAGTTAATGTAACATATGAACCTATGTTACATTAACTATCAATCGATAGTTAAGCGTAATCCTTGGAGCAATCAAAATATATATATGCCACTTTGTATGAGACACGTCTATGAACAGACATGACTCCATGTGGCCTCATCCACATAGAGTCATGTCTCTACGTATAGTTGCAATGAAATGTATTTAATGTATTATGCGTTGAGAGGAAAGTGATCAATCACTATGACATCATCTTCTCCTCTGCAACACATAGCAATATAAATCAATAAAAGTCTTAACAGAATATAACACAATAACATACAAATTTTCTCTATCAAAGATCTTAATTCCTTACAATAAATCTTCATATACCCTGGGATTTTTCCACATTTTCTTCTAGGATCTTCTTGGCTTTGATTTCCTCATCTAGCTGGGCTTCCATCCTACCAATATTACTCTAGAGCCCATGAGCCTCATTATAAATCCATTGTTCCAGAGCAAGAGAAACATCAACTTTAGCTTTGGCCTTGTTAAGGAACTCCAAAGTGGATGGATGGCATCAGAAAGTTGCATATCACCCTTCTCACTAGTATCCATAGGGTTAGCTGCTATATTTTCTAGGGGAGTCTTTTCAAGGTTAGAAAGATCAAAAATTGAATCAGGAGATGGATAATCAACCATATTTATGTTTGTATTCTTACCATGACCAGAGAAATAAACCTTTTGCATTTTTTCTTCAGTTCTCTTGCCAGGAATCATCTACTTGGAGGAGATTCTATCATCCACATTCACCAAAGGGGGAGGGTTGCTAATGCCAATTTCATCCTTCTTCAGGGAGATAGAGATGCCTTTGGCCTCAAAGTCATCAATATTCATCCCCTTGGCACCATCTTGCCAAAAATTCATATTCTCCTCATCCTCATTCATTTCCTCTGAGCTCTTGACTGAGTCATCCCCGGTATCCATGCCATTATCATTTTCATCCAGAGTAATCCTCCCTATTTTTATCTTTAGACCCCAAAGGAGATTTTTTCTTCACCCCACTAGACATTTCACCTTCATATTTTCTCATATTCTTAATAGTAGATTTTCGGGTACAAGATTTGCAGTATTCAATGAACAATAAGATAAGCCCTTCATGCATAATAGGCTTACTAGATTTCTTGTTGTGCTCAATAACACTGTTATTTAGAGATTTAAAGATAAAGAAGGGGAAAGAGATCCTATCTCTATAACAAAAATGGTTCAGAAGAACAAAGATATAGCTGCAGCCTCTGGAATACCTACCATCCAATGTGAAATACACCCTAATAAAAGACAACACATTCCTTCATATAGGTTTGATTTTCTCATTGGCATAGTAGTTGCCCGTTTTCACCAGGGCATTCCTCTCTTCATTTTTTGGAAATTTAATAACTGCCTCATATGCAATATTTCTATCTTTATAAAAATCTTTCCCATCATAGGGAAGGTCGATGATCTCTGAGATGAATCCAACCGTTAAGTCAAAGGTAATGCCATACCTTGTCACCATTTCATCTTTCCAGCCCTTAATAAACCCAATAATGGCATCCTCCTTGTATCCATGAAGCTGCTCCCGATAAATAGTAACATCCCCATTTTGAAGCTTCTCCTAGACATCCTGGATTTCCTTCCATTCATTACAAGATCTTGGTTCTTGGCGCTTTGGTGCACCACCCATTTCTTCGTTATAATAAATACATACTAATATTTTTCTCCCAATAATCTAATTGAAGTTACCCTTCTCTAAGAAATTGAAGAACATAAAGCCATAAATTGGTCAAAAGTGTGCAAGCTATAAATAGAAGGTGAGGTGTACTTAACCCCTCTCATGTTCATAATGGTCTGAGAGTCAAGGCAATTAATTGTCACTATCATTATTGAGAGTTATGTTTCCCACAACACTATGTGTCAAATCACCTTTAATGATTTCCTTTAGTTCGAGATCGAACTTAATTTCCTCATGCCACCAAAACATAATGCGATTAGTAATCACAACTGGGTTGGAAATATGATCTGCCACCTTATTATCTTTACGGTACATGTGCATAATGATAAAATTTTCAAAAGTTTCAATTAATGACTTGGATTCTTTTATAGTGTTCTCAACCGTCTACGTAGGCAAAGAATTACCACGTAGACATCTAACAATATTTTAGAGTCCCCTTCTATCAAAAAAAATTTCATTGAAGATCTTTAGCAAGTTTTATGATCTGTAAGGTCCCATTAGCTTTAGCTACATTATTGGATTGGATACCCAAAGGGGTTTCCACAACTCCAATACATTTCCCATTCATATCCCTTATAATACCTCCACTACTAGCTTGACCAGGGTTGCCTTTGGTTGCCCCGTCAAAATTTTCTTTCAACCAGCCCTCCAGAGCGGAAGACTAGACCATATTCTCCCTTATACTAAGGTGTTTACTTTTGAAGTTGAGGTTACAAAGGAGAAAAGCATTAGGATCATTTCTGTCATCTCCCAATCCACCTTCATTTCTGTGATTCTATGGTTGTGTTCCTTCTAGATATTCCAGCAAAGATGAGGGGCAACCAACTTCCACACTTCCTTAGCATTGGTATTAGAAGCTTGGTAGGACCATTGGGAAATGAAATCTTTGATGCTTCGAGGGAAGACCCAAGATAAGTTCCAACCAGACAAAATTACTTCTCAAACCTCACATGCAAACAAAATTTAGAACATATGGAGAGAAGATTTGTAATCTTTTTTGCAAAGTGAGCATCTGTTGACAAGGTTGAATCCCCTCTTGCACAAATTATCAATAATTAGGATTTTATTTTCAATCATAGTCAAGAAAAAGGATACCAATATTTGAAGTTATCTGTTTGAACCAACAAGATGCCTAGAAAGGACTGGGGTATTTACAAGGGTAGAGCTGCAATAATCTAGAAGAAATTCAGTAGCATCCATTAGGATTAGGAGCCTAGATGAGGGAGTCAGGTTGACCTAAGAAGATAACCTTCACATTAATCCATATTTGAATATCCTTCCAGATTGGGATGGATGGAAATGAGGTCACCCCAATTATCATTGATCCAGTAACTTGTTACCATGTTTCCAAAGATGCTTTTACAAGAATGAATGATATCATGATCATCAAGGAGATCCATGAATGATCCTTTTCTAAGCCAATAATCTTCCCAAAATTTGGTGCTCTTACCATCACCTAGCTTCCATCTAGACCCAATAGCAGCCAAATGTTTAGAGTCTTACACTGAACCCTAGATAAAAAACCCATTTTCAATATTAGGAGACAAAAAAAAATCCAGATAGGGATAATTAAAGAGATATTTCCTCTTCCAATTAGATTGCATTCCTTTTCATCCCCATAAATTTTCCAAATCTATTTGGCCAGAAGGGCCTTATTAAGATATTTGATTGGTCTAATGCCAAGACCACATCTAGAAAAACACTTACAAAGTTGGTCCCTGACAATTAGAGACATAATTCTCTTCCTTTCCTTTGTACCGAACCAAATTAATTTCTTCTTTATTCTTTCCAAAATATCTGCATACTTAGTAGGGATTTTGAAGAGGCTAAGAGCATATGTAGGAAGATTCTGAAAGAAGCTTTTGAGGAGAGTAACTCTGCCAGCCTGGCTTAGTAGGCTACCCTTCCAACCTATCAATTTACTGTTAAATTTATCTACCAGACCATTCTGGAAAGATTCTGGGGGCTTGAGACATGAAGGCATATCCAAATAGATCCAGATAGAAGAGAGATAGAGCACCCCAAGATTCTAGAGAGCTTTTTTTGCCTTCCCTCTAGAGTGTTAATGAAAAAAATTGAGCTTTTATCCTAATTGATAAGATGGCTAGTAGCATTAGTATAAGTGCTCAAAGTAGACTTGTTGCTTCTCACCTCCCTGACAGTAGCTTCCCCCACTATCCACAAATTTTTCATGTGTGCAATACTGAGGATGTGAGGAGGGTCTTAGCCCATGAATGAATCCTTCAAAACCAAGAGCATCAAACTGTCTGGCTATACATTCTTCCATGACAACAAAAAAAATAGGGGATATAGGGTCTCCCTATCTCAAGCTATGAGTGGGTTTAAATTTTTTTGAAGGAGATCCATTAACTAAAACAATAATTGAAGGAGTCCCAAAATTGAAGGCTCCAAGAAACTTCTTGAAGTACTCCTAGTCCACCTTGTCATATGCTTTGGAGAGGTCCACTTTCATGAAGAAATCCTGCTTCTAAGAAACAATCAAGGATTGGATATTTTCATGCACTACAATGATAGAGTCTAGAATTTGCCTTCTAGGAACAAAGCCATTTTGCTGGATAGAAATCAGCCCTGACAAATAATTTAGAATACGAGAGGTGAGGACCTTTGAAATAATTTTGTAAAGATAGTTGCAAAGACTTATAGGTATAAACAAGCCTGCAATGTCTACCCCCATTTTTGTAGAAACACAAACAAGAAAAGTAGCGTTAGATTCTTTCAACAGATTTCTAGTACCAAAAAATTCATTAATAACATTAAAAACATCATTTCCTATAATATGCCAAAATTTCTAGAATATGAACATAGTGAACCCATCAGAGCTCAACGCTTTATCTCCTTCAAAAGACATAATAGCTTTATGAGTTTCAGCTAAAGAGGGAATCACTTCTAGGATGTTGTTATGATTTTATGACACTAGTTTGGAAATAGAATAAACCAACCTCTCATGGTCAACCAAGCTTAGCCAATGATCAACAGTGAGGAGAGAGGAAAAATAATTCATTAATTCTCTAGCAATGTCTTCATCCTTGCTAAATTTACTATTGGTAGTATTAAGAGATGAGATCTAATTAGCTTCTCTATGTTTAAGAGTAGATAGGTGAAAGAACTTAGTGTTCTAATTATCACCTTCCTTCAGCCAGATGGATCACGATTTTTGTCTCCAATAAGTTTTTCTTTTCTATAAGGTCATGATACTTGACAAGAGTCTCATTATTCTTATCCAAAAAATGTCTAGAATAACCTTCTTGTTGTATTTTATCTTGAATCCCCTTTAGTTCCAATTGAACACTAGATTTAGAATTGAAAATATCTCCAAAGGACTCCCTATTCCACTTCCTGACATAGTCTTTGATATTTCTTAATTTTTTAACCACTCTAAACATAGAAGCTCCATCTACCTTAATATTCCACCAAGATCTAAAGAGATCTTCAAAGTTAGGGTGATGCATCCACATTTTTTGAAATCTGAAGGGAAAGTTCTTCCCAAAAACAACCTCAACGTTAAAGACAATAGGGAAATGATCAAAACCAATCTTAGAGGAGGAGAGAGAACAAAAATACCTTTGCATCCAATCTTGCAATATAAGATCTCGGTCCAGCTTGACTTGGATCAAATCTTCTCCCACTCTCCTATTAGACTATTTGAATTTAAAACCACTAAACTCCAGATCTATTACGGCTTGTTGATTGATAAAGTCCATGAGGTCAAACCTGCTATCTTGCTGGTTTTGGCTTCCTCCAAATTTCTCCCCATCATTCAATATCATCCAGCTCTATAGATAAAATGGGCTCCCCTCCACCCAAAATAGTGAAATTCTGAGCACCATTAAAGGACTCCATCAAATCATCTCTCCTCACTTCAAAGGAATCATTCACTCTCGAAATCAATCTAATAGGGTTTCCTAGACTTTTGTTGATTTCCATAGGTTCTCCTTCTTCCTAGGTTTCAGACTCTTCATTTTCTTTTATTTATCCCAATGCCCACCTCCTCACCATTCTAGATTACAGTGAAGAATGGGTTATTTTCCTTTTTTGCATTGTTATTGGCATTGGCATTCCTGCTGAGGTAAAAGTTTCCTTCCACAAACCCAACATAAAGATTTTTCTCATTAGCTGCTTGTGTAGAAGGAATAGGTGTAAAATTCGATGGCAGACCACCACCAGGGGGTGTAGGAATCTTATTCTCATTTCCTTTCGGAAAAACCTCATTTAGATTTTTCTATTTCCAGACTGTCTTCTTTTCTGGCTTCCTTCTAGCTTCATCTTACTTTTTAGTGTCCTTTTTTACCTTATTTGGACATTTCTTCACCTAGTGCCCTAGTTTTTTGTAATAAAAGCAAGCAAAGTGAAGGTTTTTGAATTCCACTTCTTTAGACCATTTTACAAGCAATATCTATTTTTTTCTGGTAGATCTATCAGTTGGTGGAAATTGACACAAACTCACGTATAAATCAACCTTGGCTTAGAGGAAATCATTGGATCTATAGATATAAGTTCCCCAAAAGAGAAGGACAAACCTTTCAACACATCTTCATTCCAGTATTCCAATGGAAGACCATGGAAGTGAACCCCAATGAGGTCTGAGTGGAAGAAAGTATCATAAATATCCATCTTAGGTCCCTATTTTTAAAATGCTAGAGAGTTCCTTCCAAACATCTAGGGATCTCCACATAAAATAAAATTTAGATCCTCCTTGTTAGAGAATGAAAAGGACTAAAAACCCCTAGGAAGAGCAGCAATGTGAACTTGACCCTTTAGCTTCCATTTCCCTTTAACCATTAATCTAACAATCTCAATGTTGGGTCAAGGGCCCAAATATTTCCTAAGAAAGGTAAGACCTATAGTAGAAATCGAATGGTTAACTAGAGATTCGGTGACAAAAATTTCAAACTCAGCTTTCTGCCAATCTATTTTGCAGGTAATAGGTAGAAAGGAGGATTTAACTCTAGGTTTAAGACCGAAGAGGGAAGACCATTTCAATTGAGAGGCCTAAGCCTCCCTCGAGTTGAGGTATTTAATACCATATGATCCCCCCAGAGGATCCCTTGGATCAATGAGAAAAAAACCACCCTGTGGGTCCCCATTCAAATATTTTCCATCAGAGGGTTCCAGTCCCGATGAGTTGTCCTTGCTGTTAGCAACACCAAGAACACCGCTGACCTTCCCCCTGACATTTCCTTGCGATTTTCTGCCAATGCTTCCTACAATCTCTTTTGAACCACCCGAGTAGGAAGCCTAACCACCATTGCTAGATTCCCCCACCCCTAGATCACTGTTCAAGTTCTCCAGTAATGTTTCTGAAGGATAAACTTAATATTACTTATTTTTTATCAACTATAATAGGTAATTTTATTAATAACCATAAAAGTCTACATCATCCATCAAATAGTTCATGAGACTTACATTCTACTCTAGCATATCTACTATCCTTTGTAGTCATATCCAGCTTCTACAATCATTGAACTATCCAATGATCTTCAAGTTTAGACTTTACATACTAGATGTCCTCTATGTTTATACAATAATTAAACCACACTGTAATCTAAATACCAAATCATCAATCCATATTGGTAGCCTTATGCCAAATCATGTTGAATCAACTTCATTTGCCCACAAACAAAGAAAAAAATCTTTTTCATCTTCTCGTGGTCTTGATTTTTTGGCTTGTCTTTCTTAGCCTACCCATGTCTCAAAAAACCATCCTTCATCTTCTCTAATCTTCCATTAGTTTCTATAAAAAAACCTTCCATCTATATTCGCATTCCTCCATTCGTGTCGGGAAAGCAAAATTTGTGAAGACTATAAAGGGCTAAAAGCTATTCTTCAAATGAAAACACAAAATTTCGAAAAGAGTGAAAATCCTTATGCACAATCAATCAATCTTCTTCTCGCAGATTCTCCTTTGAATCCTCTTCTTAGGCATGTTAACATGAAAGGCTCTATTTTTTCCTTCTTCCCTGACCTCGACATTATCCATTTCTCTTTTCAATTTCTTCCATTTACATGCAATATCCTCCAAATAAGCTCTTTTGTCCACCTTTCCCCACCAACATAGAAAGGGAACCAAACCATAGTTTTGATCCTCTTCCTCATCTTCAAAACATTCTTGATAGTTAGATCCTAAACCTGGAATGACCCATTCAAGGATTAAATCTAGGTCTAACAAAAAATCATTGTTAAAAAGCTTCCTTATTACTCGATTTACCTCCATTTCTTATTCTCCTATTTCCAGAGCCCATGCTATGATCAATAAAATGAAATCCACATTCGATCTTTGTATATCTTTCCTCTCTTGAAACTAGCTTCTGAGGACATCGATAGAAACTTATGCTACATTGGCATCCTTTAAAGTTAGCATCCCTGACATCCTCTCCTTACTAACAGACCCTTTAAAAGCTTTAGGTTGCTTGTTGGTGTCAACGAAAAATGTAGTCTCTGTATCTGCAAGCTAATTACTACATTCCTTCTCTTCAACTAAAAAAAAATGCTTTTCATTCTCTTTGTTCCTTCATAAAAAGAAAATCCAAATAATTTTTTAATGACATGGACAATATGCAATCCTGATCTCAAAATCATTTCCTCTACTCTGAGCATCTAACACACGTGCCACCTGTTTTATCTCATAGTCAAGCACTGTTGTTTCCTTTAGCTAAAATTTAATTATGAAAAAATCCTCCATATTTCACATCATAATAAATTGATGTGAAAGGGACACCTTTCTCAAGATGCATGATCACCCATCCTGACATTAGCATTTAATAAATTATCTAGTGGTCACATCATAATAGGGTGCTAACGGTTATATTTAAAACAAGAAGAGGAGCACCACTTGAAATTCAAAAACCTAACTTCCACCAGACAAGCCTATGAAATCTCTTACTTCATTCATCCATCTAGAGTAAAGTCTTCATAATGAATATCATTTTTTATCATCAAGTTCGAAGCCCATTTAGAAATTACATCCGCTTCCTTGTTGCCCTCTCTCCTTATATGGCTAATTCTAAAATCATGAAATGAATGAAGAAAAGAGTTAATTTCAACTATGATGTTCTGAAGATGCCATGCATGAGAAGCCCTATTTTTAATGGCATTCATAATAATTTGTGAATCACCCTCTAAGTGGATCCTCTTAGCCTTAAGCCTACAACCCACTTGGAGCACTAGCAATACAACCCTTGCCTCTGTAACGTTGTTCATACCATTATGCAATCTTTGAGCTTCTATGGCTATCAAATTACCTTTCCAATATCTTGCAATCACTCCAACACCAGATGGGCGAGGATTTTATTTAGAATCTCCATCAAACTTTATTGTGATCCACCCTACTTCTAGTTTTTCCCAATCCACTATCTTAACTTTTTTAACACAATTCTTAGCTCCTTTTAGGACACCATTTTTAAACTTCAAACAAGGCCAGTCAACATGAATCTTCCTATCATCTATAGAGTAAATCAGATCACAATCCCTTTTCAATAAAGTTGCACCCATTACCTCCTTAATAGATGAGTTTATTATGCCTTTACCTCTTTCTAATGTTTCCATTTTATCTTGAAAGATTCTTCTATTTTGCTCCTTTCAAATTTCCCATATTATAATGGATGGGCTAATTTTCTAGATGGGAGACATTGATGTTGATTTCAAAGGAATAGGCCAACTTTCGAACACCTCTTTTACTTTATTTTGCATAGGTCCTATCCATTGCAATTTGGATTTAACCATTGACCAACATTCATTATCAAAGGGACATTGAACTAGAAAGTAATCCACATCCTTTGAGGCTAAATTACAAAGAACACATTTAGTTGGTCCACAATATCCAAATCTTTTCCTTCTTTTTTCAGTTCAAATTCGTTCATACACTGTGAGCCAAGAAAGGTCCTAGCCTTCGTTAAATAATCTTATCCCAACAAGCTTAGTTGTTCTAATTATAGGCTTCATTATTTTCTAAAGAAATATAACCCAAATTTACTAAGTAAGTGCCACTATTTTGTGCACACCATATGATTTTTTCCTCCTTTTCTGTCCTCAACATACTCCTTTCTTGAAAAAGGTTTTCCATGAGATTTTTATGATTCTCATTCAATCCAGCCTGAACCAGTCTCCACATCTACTGAGGGAAAACTTGTGTTTCTCTTATTGCAAGGTAATCAAAGACTTTTTCTCCCCATTTATCTATTAATATGCTCCTCACATCATCATATCTAACATCATCCTTTAGAGCTTGTAATCCATTCCAAGAGTCTCTCCAAAATAAACCTATGTTTCCATCACCAATCTGTCATGAGACATGATCTATTATGATCTTTTTCCAATCCAAAATAAAATTCCAAATAGCTGACCCATTAGGGAGGTTCCTAATGGTAAAAATTCTTTCATTTTTGGAGAGTCTAGATATTTGGCTCTGACTATCTTCACCCATAGTCTTTGTGGGTTGGAATAGATATTCCACACTAATTTGGCTCCTAATGCTTGATTCATTCTTTTCCAGTTCTTGAGATCTACACCACCTTTGGACTTATTTTACATATCTTATCACATGCCAACAGGGGCCATTTTTCCTCATCCCCATTTACATTCCAAAAGAATTTTCTCATTCTTTTTTCAATAAAACCCAAAACTTTATTTGAAATCTTGACGTATCTCATTGAGTATATAGGTATATAAAAAATGATTGATTGCACAAGGAGAATTCTTCCCGCATATGTCAGCTATTTACTTTTCCAACCTTCCATTTTCTTTAAGAAATTATCCATAAGGTCTTTCCATAGATGTTGTTTGCATGTTCCTTGAAAGAGTGGCACACCCAAGTATTTTCCTGGAAAATTTCCCATTTTAATTTCCAAGATAGAACATAATTGCCTTTACAAATCCAGACTTGTATTGAAGAAATAAATTTCAATCTTCCTCCAATTCACACATTGTCTCGTTGCTTCACTACATCTGTCCAAGGTTGATTTGATAACTCTAGCCTCCCTAGTTGTGGCATCTCCCATAAGATAATTATCATCTACAAATTGTAGATGCGAAGTGGGTTCAACTCTGTTTGGATTACACATTCCTTTCCATTGTCCACCCCGTCTCTTGCTAGAGATCAATCTTCCCAATCATAAAAGGTCACACAATCAGCCTTCTTTGGGATAAGAGTAATAAAGGTGTTATTGAAGTCCTTTAATATGAACCCTCAAACCCTGTATTCCTCCACCACTTCCCAAAGATTTTCTCCCAAAATATCCCAAGTTTTCTGGAAGAAAATGGCTAGAAAACTATATGGTCTTGGGGCCTTATCACCACCCAAACCAAAAAGATATTTCCTTCTTCCTTAGAAATCGGGTTCATTAAGAAGGTATAATTCTCTTCTGATATACAATTGGGAATCATATTTATCAAATCCTCGGTTCCTTTCAACTATCTTAGGTTTCTAGGAAAAATATTATGATAGAATTCTATAGCTCCCTAATTCATCTATTGAGGGTCAATGATCATAAACTCCTATTTATTTTGAATAGAATAAATCTTGTTTTTGACTCTTCTCACTTTTACATATGTGTGAAAGAATTTAATATTTATGTCTCCTTTCAACAAAGTCTCTCTTGATTTTTGTTTCCAAAATGTTTCCTCTCTTGCTAATATCTCTTTGAATTTCCTTTGAAGATCTTGCTCTTCCTTAAACACATGTTCATCCATACCTTCCATAATAATTTTTTCATTCAAAGCAGCTAAATTTTGTTCTAATTTAATTTTTTCTACAAATTTTTTTCTAAAAACATCTCTATTCCATATTTTTAACTGATCCTTGAGAAATTGTATTTTTTTTTTTTTTAAAAATGATTTGTCACCTTCCCATATGGGGTCATTTATCCACCAGTCCTCATTTTTTTCCATGAAATATTCATCTCGAAGCCACATTGCTTCAAATTTGAAGGGATATCTTTTAGGGGTCATATCCTCTTGGATGTTGCAGCAAATTGGAAAATGATCAGAGCCTAAGATTAGAAGTATGTCAACCCTACATAACCAATTTCATCTATCCCAATTCTCATCTTGAAGAAATCTATCCAGTTTTTCTCCTATATTTAACAATCCATTCCTTATGTTTGTCCATGTGAAGTCCCCCTACCTAAAATCAATCTACATCAATCCATTGTTCATGAAGAAATATTCAAAATCCCTTTGACTTCTTCTGGACCATCCTCTGCCACATTTTTTCTCTGTTGGACTTAAAATGACATTAAAATGTCCTCCTATCTAGAATATGTTGTCCTTCCTTTTTTCTATGAAGCCAGAAATGATTTGACATAGTTCCTTCTTTCTTGTTGGATTATTTGGGCCATAGATATTAAACATATAGAATTTTGATAGAAGTTGTCTTGAGGAAAATTATATCCATTACCAATTTTCAGATTGGCTTAACATCTCAACCTTAACAACACTATTATATCATCAAATACAAATCCCCCCAGAAATCCCTCTTGCTTAAGAAAAACAACTATTCCATCTACTAAATTTTTTTTTAAAACAATCATTATCCTGTCTTTTCAACTTTGTCTCTTGCAATAAAACTATTTTTTTCTCTCACTTGATCAAGACCTCTCTTGATCAACTGAATCTTGTTAGGGGCATTGCATCCCTTGACATTCCATGAAAGGAGCCTCATTTCTTCCTGATCTCAACAATTTTGTTTGGTCTTCTGCACAACCAACCATTTCTAGTTTCTCCCTATTTTATTTTCCCCCTTTTCCTTCTTTCACCTATTTTGTGCTTATTTAAATTTGAGTTAGTTTGGTCTAGACTCCTAGGATCCATGATGTTTGGAGTTTCATATAAGCCCAGCTCATCTTCCTCTCCATCCTCACCCTGCGAGGTATAGATAGTATCTGAATGAATCAAAATGCCTCAACTATCCCCTCCACTGTCTCTTACATCATCAAAGGATCTCTCCAAAGCTTTGATGGGTGAAATCCTTTCATCATCGACATACAATCTTTCCTCTACATTCCCATATTTCTCTTGATGTTGTGCTTTGAGATCCAAAGGATCTTGATTTATCTCTTCTATAGGATTATCACCTCAATTTTTCTATTGAGAGATCTCATCATCCATGTCTACAGATGGATAAGAATCTGGGACAAACCCTATTTTTTAGAGTTATGTTGTGGGCTTACCTCTTTGATAATGCACCATTATAGTGCGTACTCATTAAAAATTTGGTGAAGTAAATGATCTAGGATTTTTTTCTTTTTGAGGCTCTTCAAACCTTACATCATTATTATTAGTTTGAGACAAGTGGAAGGGATTTTCAAAGACCACTTGGGTTGAAACATCCTCGTGGGATTTCTCTGTCCATACTTGTGACCCTAAAGTAAAAATCCTATCAATCTCCTCCTTTTGCAAGCTCCCTACCTTTCTGAAGGTGAGGTCCATAATTGGAGCAAAGTATTTAAAAGTTTCCAAGAAATCTATTTAATCAAGTTGTTTATCCTTACTTTCTACCATTTATAAAATGACGTCAACTAGCGTTAAATCATATGTCCCTTTCCCTTTCTCCTGCCTATCATCTTGGGATATTGAAACCAATGTATCATTCAACATTTCCTCTTCTATCAGGGGTTGTCTCCATATGCCTTTGTCATTGTGTGTTATGATGTGGGAATACAATTCATAACAGACCTGCCTCCACACAAGAATCCTAGGGGTTATGGCAAAATTATTCTTATTAACAACCTCTTCAAAATTCACATATTTTCCAAAAGAATCCCCTAAAATCTTCATTGTTTATGTACCTATGTATTCCTATAGCAAGTTGTTCACTCTAGACCATATTGGGATCTCTTTTACCTTCTCCTTCTTAGGATTAAAATTAGTTGTCCAATCTCTAATATAAAACCCTTTTTCATTCATCATGTAAGGTCAATTCCCTAAAATCCATTCTTTGTCTTATTTTGTAGAGAAAATAATGAGATAGAAGCCATTTGTTAAAGTTTTCATTTAAATGAATAAAATTTTCCATTGTTGTTTACACCATTGTTTTATTTTACTAAATGATGGCCATGGGCATAACCATTTCAAAACGAAGGCTTTATTATTTAAGCAACATTTCTAACCATTGAGGGTTGTTAGAAACTATTCTTGAACAAGACTTAGCTATGGAGGTGTTTGCACTCAGCTCAGGGGACTTCTGATTGGTGCTTTTATTTGGAGTTTTATGGTCTGTATCGTCATAAAATGGAAGCACTTCCATTTAGCACTGGTTTAGCCCTTTGAGTAAGTGGTTTGGGGTCATGTCAAATGCCTTGAATGGGTCTTTGACTTGGATCTTTATTTTCCCCTGTCCTACCTTGTTTTCCACTTCTTTCCTACCTATTTCTGGTATCTTGATTTGAGATTTTGAGGTTCTTGACCTCAAGGTCAAGGTCAACCTTTTGGGTCAAGGTCGAGCTCATCCTTGACCTAGGGTCTAAATTTAAAATTCTAAATATTTCCAGATGTCGAGGTTTGGAAAGAATTCTTTCCCACTTCCGGGTCGACTACTTCGGGCTTCGAAATGGTGATTCTTAAAAGACATTTAGTATAGGTCCACTTATAAGGGTATGAGCCCAATGAGAATTTATTTCTCATATGTCGGCCTCTCTAGAATTTTATGTCCTAGACTAGTATATAAGGAAGCCTTATCCTCTCATTTTGGAGAGGAAAAGAGAAGGAAAGGAAAAGGGAGGATCATCTATGCATAATTTATCAAAGTGAGTGTTCAAGAATTCAAGATTCAATTCATCAAGGAGATCTATTGGTATCCATTGAAGGATTCAAGCTCTATGGAGCCATTTTGTTGAAGAGTTCTCCATCCATATCCATTCAAGCTTTTCTTCCTATTCCAAGATCCATTTAAGATTGGAGTTGAAGATCTAAAGGCTATTGATTTGAGACATCCTACATCCTACTATTCTACATCCATTTGGAGCATACATACTTGTGGATTCAAGGATTCGAGTCCTCCACAAGGGTTTCAACATAAGCAAGGTGAATTGTTATATTTACTTTGTTTATTACTACAATTTTAATTCTATTTAAATGTTAATTCCAAAACCGGGGTTTGACCAAGGCAAAATCCCCATCCAAACAACAAAACCATTTTTCTTGTAGGTGTAAGTGTAGAACAACGAATTACATAACAGATTCATATAGCCTTTTTGGTAAACTTTCAGGATCCGCAAACAGAATTTCTGATGGAGCAGTGCATGTCAAGGTCAACATAAAGGGGCACAATGGCACCCCCATATTTGGGTCAAGGTCGACCTGGTTCAGAAAAGAAAAATATTTCTGGGTTTTCTCTGTCTCTATGTTTCCATGCCAAGGCATGTTGCAGAATTTCTAGAAACTCAGTACAGACACCAGAAAACAACAATTTCCAGATCTGCTATACTTTGAGGTAAATATTAGTCTCTTCCAAAATGGAATGTAAGGTTGTCTTCTTTCTTCTTATTACTAATCGATTGATTCATTTATACATTGATCATTTTCTTGTGGTTAATCAATTTGGATCTTTCCTTTAGGAATTTGGGGTTAAGAAGAGAATCTTACCTTCCCCAATTGTTATAAATGTAAAGGATATTATTTACATGTTGGTGAACACATCAACAATAACCAACAATAATCACTTCTTTTATTCTTTAGATTTTGGTGAACCCGTTTACGACAACTCTTTCTTTTGTGGTGTTAGATTTATATTTCATGTTAGATATTGCATGTATATTAGATTAGCCTTCTTTTATGTGTTTGCATATACATTTCAAAAATAAAACAAAAAAAATCATATAAAGCAAAAATACAAAAACATTTATTTGTTCATGCCTTGTGTTTTCCTAATTTAGTTCATTTGCATTGCTACTTATAATATCATGATTAGACGAAGTCGCAAACTTGTGGGTTTCTTTGATCTTGAGTCTTCCTCTCCTTTCCTTGGGATCCTAGATGCCAATTTGATCACTCATGATTCCAATATTACTATGGAGAATAACTCTTCTCACTCATCTCATGATGAGGATGATGCTTTAAGAGTTCCTCCTGAATAAGTCCAAAAAATTTCAATTGAACTTGATAAAATGGGAAATTGGCTTATTCAAGAAACCAATAATCAAGATTCTATTCAAGCTATAGAGGCTCTTAAGAAAGTTCTTCGGGATAGTGATCAAGGTGTTAATCTCTTGTGTGGTATCACTTATCTTGTGCATTTAAATATCAAACCTTTAGCTCAAGAAGCTCAAGATCTAGGATTCACTCCTCCTGTCACTAGCGTGAACCTACTTCTGTTCCTTTACCTTGCATTCCTACTTATACTCCTCCTTTAGTGACTACATCTCTTCCATATCTTCTTGTGAGTGTTCCACCAATGTCTCTACCTACCTCACAACCTTCTTACCATCATGTCGCTTTTACCTATTCCAACCCTCTTCCAACTGTGGTTCCAAGCATTCCACTAGTTGTGTCTTCCATTCCTGTTACTTCCTACACTTTCCCTAGTGTTCCTAATGTTTCTATGCCTCCTATTTCTTCTAATGATTCCACAATCATTAGTCTGGCTCAAACAGTGTCCTCTTTACA
The DNA here is from genome assembly GCA_027943335.1 of Chamaecyparis obtusa. Classification (NCBI taxonomy): domain Eukaryota; kingdom Viridiplantae; phylum Streptophyta; class Pinopsida; order Cupressales; family Cupressaceae; genus Chamaecyparis; species Chamaecyparis obtusa. The sequence continues at coordinate 922,251 of BSBK01000282.1, read as the reverse complement.
ACAATAACTTGCATCCTTAACTCAATCCAAGTTTAGTATTCCTACATGTGACATGGGTAGTCCTTTATCCCTATACATTATTTGTGCTCCTAGTCCTCAACAAGCTGATATGCCTCGTCTTGAGAAGTACAATGGTAAGGGAGACCATGTCACTCATGTTAAAATATTTCAAATCCTTTGTAGTGACTATGCTCATGACATAATCCATCAACCCTAAATCCTTTCTCCCTTTTCCCTCTCTCTCCCTCCTCTTTCCCCTAAAACCTAAACAGTACCTAATCCCTAGAACCTAAACCCTATAACCATAAGTTCTAAACCCTATACTAGAATTCTCTCTCTGTCTCTGTCTCTGTCTCTGTCTCTGTCTCTCTCTCCCTAGACAAAATTTAAAGATAGTTTATTCAAGCTGACACCATATTTAAAATCACACAAATAAAATAAATGTATCCTAATTCAATTTATAGTTAGTCCATACACATAAAATTAATAACAATAGTTCATTCACATTTCATACAAGTAACATAGTTAATTCATACACATTTCACACACAAAATGAATGAAATCTCTAAATGAAATCACTAAAACAACAAGGGATTTCAAAGTTCTAAAAAAATGGTTGGATGAAAGTTCATAAGTGCAAACAATGTGAATAACTAAAAATTAAACACACTAAGTAAATTAAATTCAAGCATTGCATATAATCAATGGATGTTAAACTTAAAACATACATAAAGTAAATATCAAAGATCAAATACTAAGTAAATGAAACACACTAAGTAAATGAAATTCAAGTGCACTTCAAGCATTGCATATAATCAATGGATGTTAAACTTAAAATATACATAAAGTAAATACCAAAGATCAAACACCCACTTCATAAAAATGATAAATAAAACCAAAGAGAATTCATTTTTAAAGTTAGTTTGTAAATAATTCACATACAAGAATGAATAATAAAGTTAGTTCATGCACATTTTGTACACATTTGACACAAAATGAATATCAAAAGCTCACTAAAATAATAAAGGGATGTCAAAGTTCTAAAACATGGTTGGATGCCAAGTTCAAAAATAAGTGCACACACAATGTGAATACATAAAGATCAAACACACTTCAAACAAATATTTAATGAATGCTAAACTTTAAACTAAAAAACCAAGGATTCTCTCTCTACTAGAATTCTAAACCATAAGATCTAAACCCTATACTCTCTCTCTCTCTCTCTCTCTCTCTCTCTCTCACACACACACACACACACACACACATTAATGTATCATAGGAGTGCTAGGATACATTAAGGGGTCCTAGGATACCTGATGAGTGCTAAGTGGTCATAAGGGGTCCTAGGATACATTAAATTATAACCTAGGACCCCTAATGACCACTTACAACCCTCATAATCCATTAATGTATCATATATGGCACACACCATTTGACTTGAGTTTGTAAAACTTGATCAAAGTGGGAGAGAGAGAGGGGGGGAATACATTTTTTTCACTAACATTTGTCACACACCAGATAGGCTTGGTGTGCCCAAGCTTAAGGCTCGACACACAGAACCATATGGTGTGCGCCATATAGGACGCACACCATATGCTTTTTTTGGGACCAAAAAGTTGAGTGGTATCTTTTTGGTCCCCCATCTTTGTGCACTTACCCATTTATATGTAGTAATACATATTAAAATATATTATATATATACTATTTATAATTTATATAATTAATATTTACATACATTTAATATATATTTTATAAGGTAAGTAAATACATTAAATGTATGTAAATATTAGATGTATGCATGCACATTCGTGCACGCGCGTGTGTTCTATAAAAATTTATCATGTCATCATGTGATTGATGCGCATGCAAAACTATTAAATATTTAATTATCTAAAATTTGTAATAAGTCAATGGGCCCTTGGTCTGCTGGTGAAGTTGTTTGGTTCTCAATGAGCCCACGAGGGATCGAGTCTTGTTGAGTGCAAAGACTCTGACACCATAAGGGTTGAGGTTGGGATCATGCCCCAGGTGAATTTTGGTGGAATGGATACCCCTCAGTCCTTGGCTCTTAGCCAAAGAGGTTCTCTCAACAATAAAAAAAATTGTAATGAAAAATAACCTTATCATTTATAGAATAATCTACTTTCAAATTTCAACATGTTATAGATAAAATGAATAATCTTAATTTTTAAGAAACATCTTTTGTTATTTAAAACTCTAAAAATATTCTGTACAATTTATTTTTTAAGTC
>BSBK01000282.1:187500-250000 GCA_027943335.1 Chamaecyparis obtusa | reverse complement strand
ACCCTTGACTATTAATCAGATGAGAGATGGACATGAACACAATGTTTCAATGATAGATCTTGTTGCTTCCTTATCAGATGCCAAATTTGAAGATGTTAAGATATGTAATTCTACTAAACAGATGTGGGACAAGCTTGCACTAATTCAAAAAAGAGATGTGAATGTGCTAAGGGCTAAAGCTGAGAGTCTTAGAGGAAAGTTTGATGACATGAAAATGAAAGAAGGAGAGAACATATCATGGTACAACAACCGAATTAAGGAGATTGTCAATGTTATCTGAGAAGCAGGAGGTATTATTGAAGAAGACACTATTGTAAGTAAAATTCTCAGAACCTTGTTGCCTACTTATGCTATTAGAGTCTTTGTAATTCATGAGACGAGATCAGCTCCGGGTAATCATCTAACACACATGATAGTCTAATCGGTAGATTGACTTCTTTTGAGCTGATTAAATTTGATAATAGTGTTGTTCCTATTGTTGAGTCTGCATTTATGTCATCTCTAAAAATTGACCTAAATCAAGCAGTAAACACATGATAAGAAATGAGAGTGATAGTGATAGTAATGACGATGAACTTGATGAGCTTGAAGCATTAATAGCTAGAAGACTACATAAAGGTAAAGGAATATATAAAGGAAAACTACCTTTGGTATGCTTTAATTGTAAAGAGATTGGCCACATTGCAACTAGATTTCCCAACAAGGAAAAAAATGAGAAAGACAATGAAAGATCAAGTGAAAGGAATTTTGATAGAAGAGATAACCGAGAACACAGAGGTAACCGACATTATGAGAGAAGAAGTAACTGAGACTACAAAGGCAAAGGAAAGAAGGCATGTTACCTTGTTGAAGATGATGATGATGACACCGACACCGATACTGATGAAGACCTTAAGGTGGTATTCGTAGCTTTGAAAGAAGATTCAAAAGAAGAAGGTATGTTGAAACAACATTTATTTCTAAAGTTAGCAAGAATGATACTTGGATTATTGATAGTGGTTGTACACATCATATGACTGGTGATGAAGAAAAATTTGAGTACCTTGAACATTATAATGGTGGATCTGTTAAAATGGGAAATGATACACCTTGTCTAGTAAAAGGAAAAGGGTGTATATTATTGAACAATAAGATGAGATGTGAAAATACATATTGGGTGAAGGGACTTAATTACAATCTATTGAGTGTAGCACATCTAAATAAAATAGGTCACTGAGTTGCATTTGAGAATAGAAAGGTGAAAATATATGATGAGACTGGAAAGTTGGTTGGTACTAGTGAACAATCTAAAGGTAATCTATTTTATCTTGATAATGTTGGAACTTCTTGTTTATTGGATATAACTAAAGATGTGTGGCTATGGAAAAAGTTATGTCATGTGAATATTGACAACATGGTTATGATTAGTAAGCAAAGGAGAGTTACAGGTTTACTGAGCTTATCTAAACTTGACCATGTCATGTGCAAATAATGTCAAATAGGAAAAATGTAAAAATCTACTTTTAAGAGCAAAAACTATTCATCTAATGCTATTTTGGAGTTGTTTCATATCGACTTGTATGGTACTATGAGAATTCAGAGTTATTATGGAGATAGATACTTTATCTTTTTTGTTGATGACTACTCTAGGATGATGACTGTCATGTTCTTGAAACAAAAATCTGAAGCTTTTAAGATGTTTAAATGGTTTAAAGCTAAAGTGGAAAAATAAAGTGGTAAAGAGTTAAAATGATTGAGATCAGATAGAGGTGGTGAGTTAATTTCTGATGAGCCCACTAAATTTTGTAATGATCATGGAATTAAGAGACAAGTTTCTACACCGAGGACACTACGACAAAATGGGATTGTTGAAAGGAGGAATAGATCTATTGTTGATTGTGCTAGAATACTAATTATTGAAAAGGATTTTGCACATATATACTGGAGAGAAGTTGTTAGTACTATTGTACACATTGAACCGAGTTCAATTGAAAAAAGATTCAAATAAGAAACAGGGCTCCATCCTTTGTCTATCGGTCACTAAGGTGATCAGGAGGTTGCATCAACCTATAATTTATCAGAATATGAAATGATGTTGATGAATGATGTTCACACTTTAGGTCTCCTGAAGATGTGAAAGCTGAAAGAAGAAGGACAAACTAAAATTGCATATCGGTATATGAAAGGTACTTGATCTGAATAGAACACCAGAGATAAAATTTTGGCTATTGAAGATTTTTTTATTCTTTTTGGCATTGTTATCAAAGGGATTGAAGAATCAATGAAATATCTATCTAAAGGAAGAGAAGAAAAGACATTGGAATAAGAAGATCAAATCTACAGGGAGAGACTGCATGGAGTATTAATGTTGTGTAGTGATTAAACATATTAAATGTACAAGCTAGGGAGATCTTATCGAGTTACAACATTTTCTTACAGAGTTGTAGAACAAATGTTTGGTATTCTATGGCATATTTCATATTGTGTTTCCATCAATGCCAAAGGAAGAGATTGATAAACTACAACTGATTGAATATCTTGAAGGGAAGTTTGACAATATAATGGATCATTGAAAGACAATGATTGATGATCCTTGAGCTACTTTAAAGTGTATGTAAGAAAATTAAATCAGTTAATATATTGTCATTGATGTCAACTAGTTTTGACTTTACTTATCATGATGGTTACAAATATCTTAAGAAGGAAAATGGTAAAGGAAAGAGATGTCTACATGAAGATGAGATAGATGAGAAAGATATGGATATGGTATACATTGGGTAATGTATTGATGAGTCTATGGCATTATGTTGATGACTTGATTGTATTACGTGATTCTTTTATGTATTTAAGATCAAGAATGAAAAAGTTTATGTGGTTGGTAAATACATATTTTTGTATACACTGAGCAAGTGTAGTGTATACCGAGTGTAGTATTAACCAAGATAGTTATCACTAATGCATTTTGGTATTGACTTTGAGTGAAAGAAATAAATAGATTTTGTAGAAGCCGACTAAAAATGATGAGCTAGACAATTATTTATGATTCTGAGGTAAAAGATAATATTTTTTATGATGATCAAACAGCTAACAAAATTCAAGGATGATTGGATGAAGGAGAATGAAATGTGTTATTGACACAATTTTTGAGGATGGTTAAAGTGGAAAATCCTACATTAAATATTAAGAGGCAAAATCTATGGATAGAAATAAAATGATTTATGATGTCTATATAAGGAGACATGAGATTCATTATTGAGTCTGGGATTCTTGATGTTGCAAGAGAATATGCATGAAAAGGATTGATTTCATGCAACATTGATCAAACTATTTGAAGACAAAACCAAGAAAAACTGTAGACAACACTAAGCGTCAGAGAAAGCATATACTAAGCAAAATTTTTTTTGGAGGAAATGAAGATGTTGAATTGATTATTGATCAGAGGTATTTTTGAGCTTAGCATAGATCTAAAAATCTACAAATCAAGTTGTATTTGAATCAGATCTTTACTGTATTCAATTAATCATTGTTATAGATAAATCTCTTAACCGAGTGGGACTTAATAGTTTGGTCAAAGGAGAACTGTTAGTTATAAATCCTCTAGCTAGGTCACACCTTACAATGTGTTTTGTAACCTTTAACAGGGTTATCTCCTAACTGAGCTCACTTCAAAAGAGTGAATTATTTTGGGTTACTGGTCCCAAGTGGTTTTTCCCCTAACAAGGTTTCCATGTTAAAAATCTGTGTTATATATGTATGGATGCACATTGAATTTTTATTTTACTTTGTACACATTTCTATAACTGGATAGATTGGTAAACACAATATTTAATTTACTGGTAATTGGTAGATGAAGAGAAAGGAACAGTTGATATTTTACCAAGTTGATTATTTGATTTGAAAGGTTTGTTATATACATCTGAAAGTATTTGGAACTGTAGAATAACTCAACTTAACAGACTCGCCCCCCTCTCAGTTATCTAGCAATAAAAATGTAACCCTAATTAAATACTAATCTTAATTAAATTATGACACTCATATAATTAAGTCATAACCCTAATTCTAGTCCTAATTAAACTATATTCCTAACCCTAACTATAATTAAGTTCAACCCTAAATAACTTAAATATTTCCCTCTTATTGAAATCCAACACTAATCTAACCTTAAGTCTAACCCTAATTGATCTTCAACCATACAACTATTTTAACTATAACTCCATCCCTATTTGAACCATAACCATAATTTAAGCCTGAATATAACTATATTCTTAATCCTAACCATACCCTAATCTAAACCCTAATCTTAACCCTAACCAAACCCTTATCTAAACCCTAATAAAACCTAATATAAATATTAGCCTTAATCATAACTAGAACTCTAACCCTAACCTTAACCCTAACCCTAAAATTTATATGAACCCTAACACTAACCATAATTCTAACCATAAACCTAACTATAATCCTAACTCTAACTAAAACCATAACCTAAAACTTAACCCTAACCCTAACCCTAATCTTAATAATTTCTCTAACCTAAGAGTGATGTTAAACCTAACTATATCACTAACCTAAAACCTAACCCAAACTCTAACCATGATGAAAATGCTAACCTCAACTATAAACCCTATTAATCCTAATCCTAACACTTGTGCTAGTTATACCCCAAACCATAAAACTAAATATACCATTAACCCAAAACCTATCCCTAATCCCAACCAAGATGTAAATCTTAACCTCAAAACTAAAGCCTAACTTTAAATTTTATCCTAACCCTAACACTAACCATTATGTTTACTATAACCTTAACCCTAAATCGTAACCCTAATCCTAACCCTCACTTTAGCCATACCCCAAACCCTAGCTCTAACCATTATGTAAATCCTAACTATAGCCATAACCTCAATCCCACTTCTAAATCCTAACCATATTCCTAACCAAAACTATAATTTTAATCATAACCTTAATCTAAATCCTAATGAAAACCCTAACCCTAATCTTGAATATCATGTAAATTATAACACTCAACATAATTAAAACCATAACACTAAATTGTAACCTTAATCCTAACTTTAATTTTTACCATACCCTAAACCCTTACCTTATCCCTAACTATAACTATATCTCTAACCTAAGAATGACCCTAAATCTAACTATATCATCAACCCAATACCTAATCTTAACCCTAATCATGAAATAAAAACTAACCTTAACCCTAACAAAACCCTAATACGAACCCTAACTAAAACTTAATCCAAACACTAACCCAAACCCTAACCCTAAATATAATATAGACCCTAACACTAAACCTAACCCTAACTATAATCCTAACTCTAACCATAACCATAACCTAAACTCTAACCCTAACCGTAACCCAAATACATCTTAGGGTTACTAATCGGTGCGTAATACAATTTGGGTTAGAAAAAGTAAGTATATTATAATAAAATTATATTAAACTCTGTTTAATAAAAAAATATTATATAATTATTTATTAATTTATTCAATGTGCTACGTGCATTGTGACTGCTACTAGCTAATATATACTCTATATTTAAATACGTTGAGATATATCAAGGAGTTTAATTTTTTCATCATTCACCTTTAATAAAAATTGTGAAAAAATTTAATGCCTCGATACATCTTGGCACATTTAAATATAGAGTATATATTAGCTAGTTTAAATTAGTTTCTAATAACCACAATTTATAATTTTAGAATGTGTTTGTACTATAAATCTTTAAATAATTGAACTTTAATTTTTATTATTATATTTTTTCTTTAAAAATGATCTTTTCTTTTTCTATTATAATTTTAAAACTTATTTTATTTATTAACTTATTTAATTGCTTCAAATATTTTATCTTAAATTAATTATTAAAAACTACACTTTCTAATTTAATAACAAAAGTTTCTATTATAAACTTATTAAAATTTTGAAATTTCTTTATTTTGTATATTTTCTTGACCTTGAGAGTCCATTGCAACCACCTAAAAGAAACTCCTTTGAGGTTCAGATTTCTTCTCCACCATATAATGCTCAACCGTGGCACCATTCCACCGCAAAGTGGACATCTTCTTCTATTAACCACATTGGGCAGTAACATGACCATTATTAAAGAATCTTCTACACCTGAATGGTAACCCTTTATAGTCCAGCGACTGAACCCAGGATCCCTTCGATGACTGGAGTAAGATTTCAATAGGCAACCCCTTAGACACATCGAAATCTATGAGAATATGAGAAAATGTAGAATGATATGTGTTAGAAGATTCATTATCCACCATAAGGAAATCCCCAAGATCATCTCCCACTTCCTCCAAAAGAGAATCTACCCAAAGATGTAGGGGGAGATAAGGAATTCGAACCGATATCGACATTTTTTAAAACATTTTGGTAGATGGATTGAAATCAACATGCCATGGTTTAATCCTAAGCATAAATTTATTCTCCCAGCTGAAGAAACAACTACACAAAATATTGTTTCTATCTTCAACAATATCAAACTTGGCTATGAAAAAACCCCTTACCATAGGTAAGATGTGTACTATACCTGAGAGGAGAGGTTCCTAGTGTTGAGATATCCAAGCGTGTAGTTGAGGAAGCCTAGGCTAAATGCCTCTAAAATGATAAATCATAACATGGGAAGAGTGAACAAAAATGTTGTGGTCTATTTCCTCCTTAGTTTATGATTCTATATCAATGGAAATACCCTTCACAACTAGAATAACTCTAGCATCAGCAGTTCACCTCTTTACTCTAAGTGGAGCTTGAAAATAGCAAACAGTGCCCGAGAAGCACCCTCCCTAGTGGAAACCTTGGAAGAAGGAAAGCTACAACTAGTTGACCCAATAAATTTTCCACAACTAGACAACCCTACCACTGACACCCTACTCACCTCATCCACACTTGAGAGTGTGGAAGGGACCAGGGAGGTAGAGGGCCCCAACGTAGAGGAAGCCTTAAGATGAATGGGTAAAACCTACACAAAACTTCCATACGCAAAGTCATCAATAGGACAAGAAGTATTCAATCCCTATGAAGCTCTAGTAGGATCCCCCGCAAATAGTTAGGCCAAGCCAGAGCCATAATTTAATACTTACAAAGGGCACTAAGAGAATTAAATAAGGACAAAAATTGTAGAGGAATTCAAAAAAGGGGGAACAACATACACCATTGAAGCAGTCACACCCATCAAAGGACCTCCAATAGAAATAATCTGCACTAAAATTGCAGAGCCGCCATCAATCACAGGACTAGAAGACTTCAAATTTGACTCCCTAGAAAGAGCACCCACTTTAATAGGGCTGGAAGAATTCAAAACTGGTGGAGACCCAACTGTCTTTCTAGAAATACTACATTCATAGTTAGCTAGGCTAAACCAGAGCCACAATTTGAATTTTTTAGTAAGTGGGAAAGACCATTTGAAGAGTCAATAACAGTTAATACTTGAACATCAATGTTGTTTAATGAATTGTTGATCTTGATAAAGCCTTAAGGTTTTTGAAACTTTGTAAATTAATAGGATACATCACTCCTATCAATTGAAGCCATTGGAGTGGGGCTCCCAAATTGACTCAAATGAAGTTGATAATTATGAAGCACTACACATAATTAAGTAAAGGAAGAGAATTTGGAAAGTAATATATTATCTCTAACATATTTTTTAAAATTAGCAATTAAATTATGTTGCACATCAATACTAGGCACCTCAGAAGTAATCTAAGCATGCAAATGTTTAAATCTACTAATGAAATCAGTCACTTTTTCTTTAACACCTTGTTTACAATGCATCAAATCAATCAAAGAAATATTAGGACCAATATTGTTTTAAATTATTGGATGAAATCATTAGCAAGTTTTTTAAATGAATAGATGAAATAAGGAGGTAAAGAATAATACCATTGCAAGGCCTTATCTTGAAATATTCTAGTATTTATAATTTATCTATGAGTTTACGGTCATGAGAAAAGTCAACGCACAATGTTTTAAATATCTTCACAGGAGTCAAGGGATCACCTTTGCTAGTATAAGTCTCGTAGTGAGGTATTTCCATGTACTAAGAGACAACAACAAGAATGATAGCCGAGGACAGAGGACTAACAATATCACAAGTGGAAATATTGAATTTGGATCGAGTCATGAAGATAATTTGTTGTTGTAAGGATTACACAATTTAAGAAAGACTATTGATAGTGGATTTGGTGGAAATTTTGGTATAACATGTGCAAAAGGTTTGGAGAATCATACAAAATTGAAGGAACATTGTAGGAATATGAGAATTGAATATTGTTATAGGTAGGCATGGGTGAAGGTTTGGGAAAACATAGAAAACTTAAAGGAGGAGGAAAAATATGATTAGGAATACTTTCAAGACTAAAATGTGGAGGATTTAATTTTGGAACGAATGTAGTCATGAGACATAGAGCGTATGTAGAAACACTAGGTAATAAAGTAGTAATAGTTGGATATAAGTCTCAACACTATTGTTAGGTTGAGTTAAACCAAGATCTTAAGCACAATATTTGACAAGTTTAACATTGACATGAATGAGATGGGAAATAGCATGCAACAATTCAACACTATTATCATCATTGTGAATCATCTTCTTCATAATTTCTACTAAAGATATGGCTTCCGTATTATAATGTTCTTGTCCTAATCATTGCTCAAATTTTTCAAAGTCACAGGAAAAATATTGTGCTTGATTAGGAGACACTCTTAAGGTTTCATATTCATCAAAAGAAGAGTGGAAAGAAGGATTATCAACAATAGTGGGAATGTCATTAGTAGGTATGTGTATTTCATCTAGATTCCTAGGAAACAAAGAGGACTCAGGAGAAAAGGAACCCATATGTCTACGACTTCTCCTAACCAAAATGCTATAGGCAAGAATTGATGTTATAATGATCATCCACAAGGAAATGAAAGAGAGATATGTTTAAACAATGCAAACATAGGAAAATGCAAACACTCACCGGGTTTAGGCAACATGAATTGTATTAAGCATAATTGCACATGAAACCTAATGGAGAGCACATCTAACCATCAAATCAAAGATATGATAATGGATACAAAGGAGACCTAACCATAAAATTCAGAATGGAAATGTTATAAGTTGGGTTCACCAAAATGTACAAATAGGAAAATGGGGTGTTGTACTGAAATAGAGAGGGATTATCCACCTTTTGCTAATGTACACACAAAAAATAAGATGACCTGATAGGCTCAAGGAGGAATTAAGTGCTTAGTCAGTGTAATTATCCTTCATGATAACATTAGGATGAGTTGGATTTGAGGGGACATGGTGGGGTGATGCAAGGTAGAAGGATAAATAAGAAAATATGACAAGTTTCAATAAACACAAACTAACATAAAACAACCAAGAACTAGTAAGTACTTGAAATAATAACCAAATGATGGTACTAACTTGTAGTTTGAATTTTGAGCTAAATTAAAGGGAAGATGATGCCTTGGCCATCCTGAACCTGGGAAGAGGTTGAAAAAACCATCTTATTCCCAATTATTTTAGTCGATCTTAGTTACAAACTTTTCATCAAATATGGTACTTCCTAAATTAAGTCCTAATAGGTTCACCACCTATTCCTATACACTAAAAAATTGGAAAATACTAGGTTGGAGGATTTTTCCTTAGTCAAACCCCATATGAGGAATCAACCTTGAAAGATAAATGAAATTGCATGAAAGGAAAGTATGAAAATGTAAAGGTAAATGTTAGATCTACCTTGTAAATATGTATACCTTTATAAACTGATATTGAGATCGTGATGTCTATGAAGATTCTTGTATATTTATTTAATGTAGTTGTATGATAAATTTGAATCTTGGAATGTAGGAAGGAATAAAGAATTCCTTTCACAAATTCATGTTTCTATGTATGCTCCTCAAATATCTTTAATGTTGTCATTCTTGATGGACTCTTGCCCTGAATAATGGAAGGATGAAATACATGTAGATTAGCAAAGTGTCTTCTTTATTGATTGAGAAATCCTCTACTTGGTCATAATGGAAGATAGTCTTGCTAGAATGGATAATATTTCCTTAAAAATTCTTTTGAATGCTTGAGATCTTGATCTTGAATTCTTGGATGCAAAATTGCAGGATAACACTTGCTTGCAAATCAACTTACACTGCTTGTATCCCAAAATGTAGAGAAATACACCACTTATATTCCTGCATTGTCTTAAAATAGAAGCACTTCCATGATAAGAGCATTTATCCCTCCAAGTAAATGGTCTAGGGTCATGTCAAGTACCTTGACTATGATTGTTCCCCTTGTTCTGATTTTATCTCCCTGTTTCCAACCTCATTTATGGCAACTTTATCTGAGAACCTGTAAAGTTTGACTTTCTGGGTCAAAGATGACCTGAAGGGTCAAGGAAGACCTAGTCCCTAACATAGGTCAACCTCATCTCTGACCTAGGGTAGAGATGACCACGTCCCTAACCCTAGGTCCAAAATTTAGATTCCTAAAGTTTCGAGATGTCAGGATTTAGAAAGAATTGTTTTCCCACTTTCGGGTTGGCTATTTTGGTCTCCAAAATGGTAAACTCTTAAATGCATTTAATCTAGGTATATTTTCTAAAGGTATGGCCCAATTGGAATTTAATTCCCCTATGTGGCCCCTCTAGAGGATTGTGCCATAGATCACTATAAAAGGAAGTCTTCCTCTCTCATTTTCACATTCACAATCAAGCAATTTGACATCCACTTTTCATGATCAAGACATCTAGCTCTCAAGAGATCAAGAAATTATCAAGCAAGCAAGAAGGATAAAGGAAGCAAGCAATCATTCATTCATCCTCAAGCATTCAAGCATTCATCAAGGAGATCCATTGTTAGCCATTGAAGGATTCAATCTCTATGGAGCCCTCTTGTTGAAGATTTCTCCATTCATCCATTCAAGCTTCTTCCTATGCAAAGATACATTCAAGATTGGTGTTGAAGATCAAATGTCATTTATTTGGGACATCTCATACATTCTGATATTCATTTGGAGCATCCCTACTTGTGGATTCAAGGATTTTAATCCTCCACAAGGACTTTAACATAAGGAAGGTGAATAGTTCCATTTACTTTGTTTATATATATTGCAATTTCAATTCAATTTCAAGGTTAATTCCTAAATTGGAATTTGACAAGGGTAAACCCCCCATGCAAACAAAAAAAATAATTTTTATTGTAGGTACAGGTATAGGATGACGAATTGAAGTTTAGATCTGAATACCCTTTTCAGCGAACTTCTGAGATCCGCAAATAGAATTTCCATCATAGCTATCTAGGTCAAGGACAACCTGGAGGTAGTCTTCATCCCTTTATTTGGGTCAAAGACTACCTATTTCCAGAAAGACAAAAGTTTTTTTGGTTTTCTCTATCTCAGCATTTCTAGTTCAAAGTAGGTTGTAGAATTTCCCGAAACTGTGCACAGACACCACAAATCAGCATTTTCCAGATCTTCCCTATTTTGAGGTTAGTATTTTCCTTCTATTCATTTCAAGTACATACTTTCTATAGCCTATTATAATATTTTCTCCTTTCTTCATATTCTCCATTGTTTGATTCATTTGTGCATTGATCACTTCTTTGTGATTAATCCGATTGGATCTTTCCTTTTGGGAATTTGGATTGAGGATAGATTCTATATTCCCCCTTTCATATCATATCTACCATTATTCAACCCTATACCATAACTATCCTATCCATAATAATAGTGGACTCATCACATACTTCATTTCCATCTCATTCATTTTGGTGAACCCGACATACTTACCCTCTTTTCTTTTGTGGAATTGGATGCCCTATTGTATTTATGGTGTTAGATTTCCATTTATATTATCTGGTTGATGTTAGATTTGTCTTTTATGTTATATCTTGCATGCTAATTAGATTTCTTGCTTTTATATTTCAAAAATACAAAAAAAATAGAAAATCTCTTTCAAAATAAAAATAAAAATGCATGCTTTGTGCTTTCTTAGTTTAGTTCATTTGCATTGCATTAGTTTATGAGCTTTACTACTTCTAGTCCTACTTATAATATTCTGGTTAAAAGAAGTCATAGAATCATGGGTGCTTTTTATCCCGAATCTTCCTCTCCTTTCCTTAGGATCTTGGATGATAATTTGATTCTTCATGATTCCAATCCTATTATGGAGAAAAACTCTTCTCACTCATCTCATGATGAGGATGATTCTTTAAGATTTCTTCCTGAATAAGTCCAAAAAATTTCAACTGAACTTGATAAAATGGGTAATTGGCTTATTCAAGAAAACCATAATCAAGATTTTATTCAATCTATAGAGGCTCTTAAGAAAGTTCTTTGTGATAGTGATCAAGGTGTTAATCTCTTGTGTGGTATTACTCACCTCATACATTCAAATTTTGAACCTTTAGCTCCAAAAGCTCAAGATTTAGGGTTGATTCCTCCTGTCACTACTATAGAACCTTCTTCTATTCATTTACCTAGTATTCCTACCTATACTCCTTTGGTGATTGTAACGGTTCCCTCTATTCCTATGAGTGTTCCTCTTGTGTCCCTTCCTACATCACAACCTTCTTATCATAATGTTCCTTTTACTTATTCCAATCCTCTTCCAACTATAGTTCCAAGTGTTCCTCCAATTGTGTCTTCCATTCATGCAGCTTCTTACACTTTACCTAGTGTTTCTAATGTTGCTACTCCTCCTATTTCCTCTAATGATTCAACAATCATTAGTTTGGCTCAAATTGTGTTATCCTTACCACAACAACTTGCATCCTTGACTCAAAACAAATTTAGTATTCCTACATGTGACATGGGAAGTCCTTTGTCTCAAGATATCATTCGTACTCATGTTCCTCAGCAAGTTGATATGCCTCGTCTTGAGAATTACAATGGAAAAGGAGACCCTATTCATCATGTTTAAACATTTCAAGTCCTTTGTAGTGATTATGCTCATGACCATAGGATTTTAACCAAATTGTTTGCTAGAACCTTTCATGACAAGGCCTTACAATGGTATTGTTGCTTGCCACCTTATTCTATTGATTCATTTCCACAACTTTCCAATGCTTTTATTCAACAATTTCAAAATAATATTGGCCTGCAAGTGTCTTTGACTGATTTGATGCATTGTAAACAAAGTGCTAAGGAAAAATTGATTGAATTCATTGATAGATTTAAGCATTTGTATGCTCAGATTTCCTATCCTATTCCTGATATTGATATTTCACGTATGCTTATTTCAAATTTGCAAAAGGATATTAGAGATAAGATTCTACTTACTGAATTTACCTCTTTTCAACAACTTTGTGCAGTGCTTCATCATTATCAATTACAAGTGAGTCAATTTGAGAGCACCACTCCAATGGCTCATGTTCTAGTTGATAAGAGTGATGGTGCTCCTAATCTAAACAAGTGTAAAAAATTCAACAACTATGTCAAGATAAACAAACAAGCGAATGCAGTTGCTGATCAAGTTGTTGTTACATCTCACAATGCAACTTTTGCATCCACTGCTTTTTGATTAAATCGTATGTTTACTCGTCTTTCTAACTCTTTACATTATATTATGAATAGGTTGTCAACTGCTAATATGATTACTTTACCTCCTATTCGACTACTTTTACCTGCTACAATTGCATCTAAATCTTTTGATCCTAAAGATTTTTATCAATATCATCGTCAGAATGGTCATGATACTGAGAAATGTTATTCTTTAAAACATAAGGTTCAAGACTTAATTGATTCTAATGCCATATCTATTGTTAATCTTGATGGTAGTGGGAAAAAATCTAGCTCTCCTCCTAATCAAAATCTTCAAATCTATATGAATCCTTTACCTGCGCATGATACTAATACCATTGCTCAGCCATCTTCTATGGAAATTATGTATGATTCAAAGATGGATGATCTTAATCACATTGTTAATCAAGTGGAGCATGTTGTTCAATCTGTATCTCTACCTCAGCCTCAACCTCAAATTCAACCTCAAGTTTGATCTAAACCTAAGCCTAAATTGAAGATTCAACCTAAACCTTGACAATAACCTAAGAATATAAGACCTTAGGAACTTTTGATTACCTTTGATGATTCTAAGACTATTAAGGCTCCTAATGGTCCCCTTTATATTTATGCTAGGATTTCTCAGATACCTACTCTTGGTTGTCTTGTTGATCCTACATCCTTAGTCAATGTTATTACTGAAGAAAATCTTTTTATGAAAAATTTGCAACGTGATTCTTATGATACATCTGATGTGTGGATTCAAACTTGTAATGGTTTTCTTTATCCATCATTTGGTTCTATTAATTTTCCAATTGAACTTTGTGGTAAAATTATGAACACTACCTTTGTTGTTGTTCCTACTTCTGATTAATTTCAAGTTAAGTTTGGTTTGCCTTGGTTGAATGTCATGCATTTTGTTGCTTCACATATCCATAAATGTCTTAAATTTGTTCATGATGAAGAAGTGAAGATGGTTAATCATAGTTTATATCAACCTTCTAGGCCTAGAGATTGTGCTACTCTTGATTTCTTTTGGCCTTCATTACCTTATTCATGTGCTACTTGACCCGATACTCTTTTTCGCTCATATCAAGCCTACAAGCATTGTAAGATTCTTGAATTAAGCGTACCTCTTTGGATTTTAATCATGGTCTTTTACCTACACCTTCCATACCTCCTTTAACTATGGCTTCTAGTTTTGTTAATCAAGCTCCTCTTGTTGCTTGTCAATCTGCTAATAATCCTACTAATCCTCCTATAGAACCTGTGAAGGATCATGTGATTGTTCCTCCTAGTTCTCAACATATTTCAAGTAAAGAAAAATGAAATTGATCTACTAAAGAACGTTGTAAGAAGTGTCGTGCTCAAGATAAAGCTCATAATTTTTCTCTTCAAAAATATTTACCTTCTTCGAATAAACCTATGCATGATGTGTTAGAAGAATTTGTTACTAATAATGATGTTAAGATGCATGAATATGATGATCCTATTCGTATCTTAGATCCTATTTTAATTAATCTGGATGAAGAAGATACTCTCGATGATACTGATAGTATTAATGATGAATATGAGACTATTGAAATTGACATTGATGTTGATTTACCTAATATTCTTTCATCTCAATTAACACTTATGCCAAGTATCAAACATTGTGATTCTCAAGAGGATCCTAGTTTGGAACTGGCTATCATTCCTCCTATGTTGGATATAGTCGTTCTTGCGAGTTACCCACCTTCCCTAAATGATATAGAATGAGATGGGGAGAGTACATGATGCGCTTGATCGACTTGTCCTTTATTGTAGTTTTTTTGTGTGTTTGCCTATTGTGGTATGATTTTCCCGCGATGTGTTTTCTAAGTGTTGTTAGATTCTTTTATACGACCCATGTTTTGGTGCAAGGTGATAAAGGAATCAAACCTGTTGTTCCATTCTTCTATATGTATCTTTATTCTTCTATATGTTGTTTCATGTTATGTTGTACTTGTGCTATTGTTCGTACATGTTTCCTTGCGTAATCTGCTTGGATGTAGGACTTGGTAGCACTGATTTTTTTTGGTCTCCAGGTCATGGTCCAAAAAGATTCTTCTTTGTATGCCTTATGTAATTTTTCCTCCTTTTTTATTATAGTTCTACTTTCTTTGGGGAATGATGTCAATTCATTTTCCATACTATAATATATATATTATTTACGATCATACTAACCCCATGACAGGTAGATCCCTTCTTTGTTCTTTGTATGTTTATGTGGTATTTCTCTTGATTTGTCTTCATCTGGGGGTATCTCATAATGGAAATGTAATCAGTAGAGTTGTTTATGTTTTCGTTAAAGCCATTGCTCCTATTAAACTATTATCAATGACTTTAACACGGGGGCATACGCTCTGCTCACCTATTGCACACACACACTTTTCGATACACATGTTATTTTTCAAGATACTTTTCTCCCTTTTTGGATTTGTGACTAATCCTTAAAGCATGAATTTATATTTTAGGATCTCTTGATCTGTCTAGTTTTAATTTTTTTATCCCTTAAGGTCAAAGGTGTCCTTAAGACTAGATCTCTTTTGTTTGGCTTTTCTCTTATGGAATAGAATATTCCTAGGAGTGAATCCTTGATGGGTTGACTAGTGAGTAGACACATTCACCAAGTAGTTCAACTCCATCTTTCCAGTTGCACTATTTCTTTGTGTGGTTCACAATGGGACATAAGTTCTCATTGGGTGAGATAATCTCACCCTCTCTCTCTCTCTGAAGATGTCTCTCTTATTGAGATCTTGGAGTTGACAAAGACTTGAGTCCCTGGGGGCTTCAGGATCTCTTTGTCCCTTTTATTTTAATAAGATTATCTTTTTATTTTGATCTCCTTTACCAAGAGTTTGTATCGATTCCATACTCTTGCTAAAGTGGGGGCTTAATGTATCATCTTAAAATGGATGCACTTCCATGATAAGAGGAATTAACCCTCCGAGTAAGTGGTCTGAGGTCATATCAAGTTCCCTGATTGGGCCTTTGCATGGATCTTACTGTTCCCCCCTATTCTACTTTTATCTCCATGTTTCCAACCTCATTTCTGGCAACTTTATTTGAGAATCTAGAAAGTTTGACTTTCTACATCAAAGATGACCTAAAGGGTAAAGGAAGACCTATTCCTTGACCTAGGTAAGGGATGACCTCATCCCTGACCTAGGGCAAAGAGGACCTCGTTTGTGACCCCAAGTCCAAAATTTAGATTCTAGAAGTTTCGGGATGTCGGGTTTCGGAAAGAATTATTTTTCCTCTTTCGGGTCAGCTATTTTGGTCTCCAAAATGGTAAACTCTTAAATGAATTTAATCTAGGTATATTTTATAAAGGTATGGGCCCAATTGGAATTTAATTCCCCTATGTGGCCCCTCTAGAGGATTGTGCCTTGGATCACTATAAAAGGAAGCCTTTCTCTCTCATTTTCACAACCACAATCAAGCAATTTGACATCCAATTTGATCCTAGAGTGGGTCATGTTGAACACCTTGAATGGGTACTCAATTTGGATCTAGCTTTTTCCCCTATTCTGCCCCATTTTCCACTTCTTCCTAGCATTTTCCTATCATTTTGGACTATGAACCTAAGATTCTTGACCTCAAGGTCAAGGTCAACCTTTTAGGTCAAGGTCGACCTTGAACCTGACCTAGGTCAGGGATGACCTCAACCCTGACTTGGGTCAAGGTCAACCTTGTCCTTGACCCTAAAGTCTGGGATCCTCGGGGTTAGTTTTCAGTTTCAGGATTTCATCAAAAACTTGTCTTTTCCCTCTTCGGGGCCATTATTTCTCAGGTTAAGTGTCAAATTCTCAAATTAATATTTGAGGTGGACCTTTCTCAATATTTGTATAGGATTCCTAATTTATTATTGGAGATTAGCCTTTCTCAAGTTTTATGCCTAATGCTCAAATTAACTTTGGGGTTGGCCTTACCTCAAATTTTGTGACAAGGCTCTTAAATAATTATTTTATTTCTATATTAAGGGTGGTCTCCTTCTAGAGTTTTGTGTCAAGAATTTAATTTAATTTCCTCTCCATGTGCACCTCTCTAGAGTTTTGTGCCATGGGCCCTTAATTATTGTTTTCTACGAGCCCCTCTTGTGCCCTAGATCACTATAAAAGGGAGCCTTCCTCTCTCATTTTCTCCATCTCTCAATCAAGTCATCAAGTTTTGCAATCCATCTCTCAAGCTCTCAAGAAAGAAGATCAAGCATTCAATCCTTCAAGCATTTAAGCATTCAATTCATCAAGGAGATCCATTAGAAGCCATTGAAGGATTCAAGCTCTATGGAGCTCTCTTGTTGAAGATCCATCCATTCAAGCCTCTTCCTAATTCAAAATCCATTCAAGATTGGTGTTGAAGATCTAAAGACAATTGATGGGAGACATCCTACATTCGATTATACATTCATCCATTCTTATGGATTCAAGGATTTGAATCCTCCACAAGGGTTTCAACTCAAGCAAGGTGAATTGTTCCATTTACTTTGTTTACTACTGCAATTTCAATTCAATTTCAAGGTTAATTCCTAAATTAGGGTTTGACTGAGGCAAACCCCTTCCCCCCAACACAAAAAACCATTTTTATTGCAGGTATAGGTGCAGAATTTCAGATCTGAGATCAGATTTAGATACCCTTTTCGGTGAACTTTTGAGATCTGCGAACAAACTCAAAATCGACCTTCACAATAGAAATATAGCCTTTGACCTTTTATGAGGGTCAGAGTTGACTTGATCTCATCTCGGAAAAATATTTTTGGGTTTTGTAGATCTTGCAGTTTCAGTTTAGAATAGTAAAAATCAATAGTTTTTGAGACCGTTTGACAGGGTTTTCAGCCGATTCTTTTTCAGAGGTAAGTACCTTTTTTTCTTAATTTCTTTATTTATCATCTACATTTACTTTCCATATCAATACAATTTCATGTAAGTGTAAAATATTGGTTTTGGGGTCTCTTTTATGTGCAAACCATTGTTCTAGGACCCCATCCATATTCTATCTTATACACAAGAAATCGACTAAGTCAATCTTAATAGTGACTGCATAATATATATAATGTGACTACATAATATATTAACAATGATTGGTTAATTACCCTATTCCAAAGCTCCCATTTTGGCACAGGCAGGGAGGATGTTGGCAAAGGTTTTGGAATTTAGCTTTACACCTACCATTTGCATTTGCTTGAAATTTTCTAAAGCCTTTTCAAAAAATCCATTTTGTACATAGCCCATAATCATGGCATTCTATGATACCACATGTCTTTGATGCATTTTGTCAAAGAGTTCATGTGCCTTGTCTATAGTTCCACATTTTGCATACATGTCTACCAGGGCAGTTGCAACTACATCTAACAAAATTTCTTTATCTTCTATGCTTTGATAAAAAGGTTTGAGATTTTTGCTCCTCCATGTTACAATGATGTTTATTTATTTGGTTACAGAAAAGGGAGCAAAACTCTTGGCTCCCTCCTCCATCAAGCATGTGGCTTGTCACTCTATGTTATTTCCGTTTAAAGTTTATTACTGTCACTATGTGAAGAGTGCAAATATGTATTTGGTAACATTGAAGGATGAGAAAAATGAATTTAAGCAGAGTGTGGTTGTTGAATGCTATATGGATACTAAACCTTATCCCGTTGAAAGCTTGGCGTTGCTTGGCCTCAATCTAAAACCAGGAGAGGGTGAATTTTTTCACTAGGTATCTAGTGATACACTTATTTTTATCAAGAAGGTATGAATATCAAGTGATAATACTATCCAATTTGAATAAAGTAGCTTAGGAAATCCTTGATATAAGATTACAAGAGCAAGGAAGAACTAGCTTCAACTTATGTGTCTATAATGTCTATTATTCTCAAATAGGAGCTTTGAAATCTGTGATATAAGATCACAAGAGAAAGGATGAGATTGGCTTCTTCTTATTTCAATAATATCTATTGTTTTCAAATAGGAGCTTGGAAATCCTTCTTATAATTGAAGGATGAGATTGGCTTCAACCTATGTTAATAATATCTATTATTTGTTGCTCATTATTTTCTTCATTGGTGTTTCATTTTTGTAATTAAATGAAGATTGACCTATTACTATGATTAATGCTTAAGAATTGATGATTTTATAAGATTAAATGCATGAAAATACCAAGGACCTATCAATAACCTAATACCTCAAGTACTTATAATCAGTATGCCCGACAAACAAAGTCTTAGTAGTAAAAGCATAAGGTAGATATTTGTTGCTGACTTCATGTTTATATGTTATGTATGCTAGTTACTGCAGAAAAATAGAATCATTCATGAATTTAGAAAGAAAGAAGAATATTTGATAACTAATTTTGAGGATTAATATAAAATAGATTTCTATAACAATGCTTCAGAATAATGTAGACTAATGTAAAATAGATTTCCATAAAAAGACTTTATAATAATAAATTTTATATCAAATGTGGATGTGGATGTGCAACCTGTATAAGTCATCATCATCTTTATTATTTGTTATAGAAAATACATCCAAAGTACCAGTAGAAGCACCATTAGGTCTATCTAGAAATCAAAATTCAGAACCAAAGCCTCAAGATTGTTGTAGTGTTTGTGAAAAGGCTTGATACTTCCGAATATCAGCATCACTAACACTTCTTCAAGCATATTTCATTGAATCCTCAAAATGAGAAGCCTTTATTTCAGCTACCTCATCACTATCATCCTCATCCATTGCCTTGGGGTTCTCACTTCTTTTTCTTTCACATTCAATATCCTGTAAAACTACAGAGGAAAGAGAACATGACAAATTATCTTTAGATGATGTTTGAGTTCCTACACCACCGCTTTGATGTTGATAGTCATTGTGTTTCTTTATATTAGAGATTACTTATTGTGATCCTTTGTGCTTTTTTTCATGTATTCATGATGAAAATATAAACCTTGTTAACTTTCAAAACATGAAAACATCAAACCTGTTCTTTGAGGGCTCAATGTCAAAGATGTCATTTATTGTTTTAGTTTGCCTTATTTTGAAACATTGCATTTGTTTACTTCATGATATTGTAGAATACTATTTTGATCATTGCAGCTATGTATTTAAGCACCTTGATATCCTATACTTTGTAATGCTTTAATACATTGATGACTATTTGGAAAGTATTTGGTGGCACTAAAATACAAATCATTTGTGCCACTGTTTCTTTTCTCTATGATTGATTATAAATATCATGGTGTTTTATGGCACTTTCATTAATTGTATCATGGTCTTGCTCTACTATTGTACTTAACCTTTAACATATCTCTAATGATTACAATGACTTGCACATGCTTGTACCTTATGGTTGTTCCATCTTCTTATTGTGATTGGTTTTAATATAAGGCATGATATGTCAATGTCTTCTTATTGTATTTATTCTATTAGGACTTCAAACTGAGTGACATTTCCTTTTCACACGAGCATAGAATTCAAAATTGCCTCTATAGAAGAAATTGTTCATTAATAGTAGATAGATGTGTTTTGCCCTATGATCTCATGACAATGGCCATATTCAATAACTCTATAACATGATGGTTGTTCCTTTTAAGAGAGATGGTTGTTCCATTGTTCTAAAAAGTACACTTTGTTGTCCTTTTGACATGATAGCATTATATGTCAAAAAATTTGAGGTTCTCTTACCTTTTGTATGTCATGGCTTCACCTCTATGTAGCTAAATCTCACTCTGAAAATGATCTTCTTTTAGGAAACAATTAAAATCCTCTATGGATTCATACTTATTGTGACTTCCCATGGTGCACTATCATTCCTTGTACACTGTATTTTTACAATTCTTGTAAATTGTCATTGTCTTTGAAAATTAATGCCATATGTTGCTTACATTTGATTCAATTTCCATATTAATTATTCTCTTCAGTTGTATTAGGAACTTTTTCCTTAAGCATGTGTGATGCAAACCTAGATATAGATGAGCATTAATTCTCAATTGAATGATATGTTCCCATAAAAATGTGAACTCCTATTAATATAAAAACTCTCATGTTAAAAAACTACAAAATAAAGTCAACATAGTTAGATAATTTAATTTTAACTTTGGTTGTGTTAACAAAACTATGTTGACTTTGTAGATTTATAGGAGTTCATAGATACCAGTGTGCCATAGTTTCCCATATATAACTAGTGAGATGCACATAACTCATGTACCTCATGCTATTGTGCTTGGATACCTTGTATACACTATTTTTCATTAGACTAGACATTATCCAAATAGTGAGTATTTATATAAGTGCTATAACACACAGACGGTCCTCCTTTTGCACCAATTAATAATAGTGGCAACCCTCACATGTGGTTGGATAATTTCTAGTCTAATCCAAGCACACTAGCATGAGGTACATGAGTTATGTTCATCTCACTAGATATATATGGGCATTAATGCTCAATTGAATGATACATTCCCATAAAAATATGAACTCCTATTAATCTACAAACTCTAATGTTAAACAACTACAAAATAAAGTCAACGTAGTTCCTTCAACACAACCAAAGTTAAAATTAAATTATTCAAAAAAGGGTTTGTGTTTTGAGTTAATTGGTTTATATAACTAAATGACAATAACCATTGTAAGGACCCATTGTTAGACCATTCCAGATGACCCTAATCTAACTTGATCAACTAGATTAGAGTGTCTATGTGACAGTCAATAGTGCTGGAGTAGAGTGGTTACAGTTAGAAGATTTAGTTTGAAGACAGTGAATTCTATGCAAAATGCCCTTGACCCAAATCCAATAACCGATTGAAGGCGGGAACATAGTTGCAGGCTTAAAACCAAAGAAAGATTGTGATCCTGAAGGGAATCAGGAATCAAGAACACAGTAGCATAAGGTACATGAGTTATGTTCATCTCACTAGATATAGATGAACCTTAAGTTAAATGAGGTAACTACAAACATTTTAATACATTTTTATTATTAAATAATGAAATTTACATATTATAGTGTTCTAAGCCCCATCTATGCAAATTTCATTATTTAATAATAAAATTCTATTAAAATATTTGTAGCTACCTCATTTAACTTGAGGTTTGTCCTATATTATTTTTATCATTATGGTCCTCCTCCGCTCTCTAAATTTATTCCTTATCTATGGTCTTGGGATCCTGCAGTGTCAAATTGGAACTGGAGGAGCAAAAGTTTATCTTCATTGTCTGGGTATACCACTCAATTACGTTGTCTCAAAAAAAATGTGACCATGATGCCTACAATTATGTTTCTCAGCTATTGTGTCTCAGGACCCCTTATGACCCTTTACGACCATTTACAACCTCTAAGAATACATCTTAGAGGTCTTAAAATGTCATAAAGGGTCAAAAGAGGCTCCTAGGAGGGGCCAAATGAGCTTCCACCTTCACATGGTTGGCCCTGTTAAGTAGAGAATGTTAATTAAACTATTCTTGAAACAAAGAGAAGCTCAATAATTTAAGGTCTCAGTCCACGAACAAATTAAATTAGACTTACTAAGCCTCTTATTGTAGTTTGTAATAAGATTGATTTGCAACCACTAGAGACTACTCTACAAGCTTGAAGAAGCAATATATTTTGGCAAATGAAGAGTGGAAAGAAGATGACATTTCTGAGATCATGGATGGACACAATGTTGCAAACTTTATTGATCCAGATATCTTGCAGAGGCTTGAAGAACTGGAGAGGGAAGAAGGGCTTAGGATGGTAGCTAAGGGTGATGAGGATTTCACAATAGATGACAAACATAATTGTAGGCATCATGGTCACATTTTTTTGGAGACAACATAATTGAGTTGTATACCCAAATGGAGTGCAACTTCTGCACCTCTAATTCCAAGTTGACACTACGGGATGGACAACAACTTGGAACTGGAGGTGCAAAATTTGCTCTCCATTGTCTAGGTATACCACTCAATTATGTTGTCTCCAAAAAAAATGTGACCATGATGCCTACAATAATGTTTCTTAGTTGGTGTGTCCCAGAGCCCCTTATAACCCTTTATGACCATTTATGATCCCTAAGAATATGTCTTAGAGGTCTTAAAATGTCGTAAAGGGTCATAAGAGGCTCCTAGGAGGGGCCAGATGAGCTTCCACCTTCACGTGGTTGGCCCTGTTAAGTAGAGAATGTTAAACTATTCTTGAAACAAAGAGAAGCTCAATAATTTAAGGTCTCAGTACAAGCACTAGAATTGAGTTTTTTGGCATGGGCTAGGATATTTTTGTATATCAACATGCGATAGAGTTTGGGAAAAAAACTCTATCACATGTTGATATACAAAAAATTTCCCAATCGTGCCAAAAAACTCAATTCTAGTGCTTGTACTACATGACTGGTGCCAAAATAGGGCTCTCCCAATCACTGACTATGACCTACTAGAAACAAGCAATAGAATGAGTGTGGACACCTGAAGATAAATATCAGATAGGGGAAAATCACCTACAACAACATAGGCAATAGCTGTAGATACAGATGAGGATATCCCAAATCCCTAATATAATAAATACGATGAAGAAAAAGAGCAATGCAAAAATATTACTATTTTGGAAGATGCAAATCCAACCGAAGAGATGCTGAAGAGGACAGATGAATTGATGGTGTGAGCATGTCATTTTGAAGTAAGCAGTAATGAATCTTTAGTTATAACAAAATTTCAATAAAGGTTTATATTTTATACTCTTTTATGTCATGAACCAAAATATGTATTTGTTCTTGTTACAGGATTTTTTGCTTGCTCAATTACCTAGTCATGGACATCGCGGTGAGGTCGGTAGTAGCATCATGCAAAATTGTAATAATTTTTGCATTGACTCTTTTTAGTTTTTTCTTCACCATATTTATTATACTAGGGATTTTTGGGATATCATCATCTGTATCTACATCTATTGCCTCTATTGTTGCAGGTGCTTTTCCCCTATCCTAAACATCAAATTGTGATAAAAATATCAGTAAAACTATCATAATAACTCCATGAACATTGTTTTAAGTAATTATCTATGAATGTTGTGTATTAATATTGAATTATATGTCATGTTAATGAATATTTTTATGTGTTAATGGGGAATTTAGATTGATGTTACGGGGAGGGGGGGTGAGGCTAGATGAGCTTCCACATTCACGTAGTTGGCCTTGTTAAGTAGAGAATATTAAAGTATTCTCGAAACCAAGTGAAGCTCAAACTAACATACCTTCATTATTTAATCAATTTCATTTGTTCTAGGTCTTTGCTCATAAGTGCATTTTGAATGTGTCATTGTCAGGCAACTATCAAATAAAAAACTAGAAGGGCCAATAGTCAACTTCTCATTGTCATTGTCTAGCATGATTTGGCTTCATTTTGTGTAAGTATTCTCATATTGAATGCGTCAACCTATCTTGACCTAATGTGGATTATTTCATTGGTTTGTGTTTTTGAGTAGGTGAAGTGTTAAATCGGTTCCTATCTTCTATTCTTAATTCGTTCGAACAGCAGGAGGGCCTGATAGATATACTCAACATAGAATTGACTGCTAGTCTGGGCAATTGAACACACTGAGTCTTTGGCTTGAGAGAAAGAGTTGGGTAATGTTGTTTCTGGAGACCTGTGCAATTTTCCTCAGTGGCCTCTTTTTTTTCTAACAGGTATTTTTATATATATGTAGTGTCCATATTTTTTTTTAATACAGATTCTTTTTGTGTATATGCTAGTGCTATGGAACCTAAATAAACAATTATAAATGTATAATGTCTTTGATGAAGAAATTGATGTACCACATGTAAACCAAAATCCATGCTTAATGCCATTTTGTGCAAAATGAGTTTTTCTATTAGCATATCAGATTTTTTTACACCCTTCATGATTGTAATGTTTAAGTTAAGTATTGATGCAATTTTCTAAAGTAGCAAGTTTTGTTGTCATTGTTTTTTTTCTAGTGGTTCTAAGGAGATCAAGAATTATCAAGAATTGTCATTGTCATTGTGTTTGGGACATAAATCTTTATTTAACTAAATTAATTCTTTTAATATTGAGATAAAAAAATGTACAAATAAAGCCTAGACTGGGGACTGCATAGAAAACTATCATATGAAGAACTACTGAAATGGCGGTATCAAAGTTCCTTACAAGCAATCCACATACCAAAATCTAGTTGTAGGATTGAAAAAAAAGATAGGATAAAAAATTTCATAGGCCCATACCAGACACCCACCAAAATATAGACCATCAATTTATAGAACCCTTGCAAGATATCCCAAGGAACGACAAGTAGTGAAAACCAGATAGATAAAAAAGAACATAACCATATGCTACCTCATTTGTTTGAGATAAGCCAAACTTGGTCCAATTCTCTTAACAATGGTACATATCCATCCAAGTGTAGCAACCTTCAAAGATTTGCAACGGTAAAGAGAATCCCCATATTTTATCAGCCTAACATAGTCTTTGGCCACTTTGGCAATGAGATTGCGGGCAATATTGATCTGGCCAAGGGCCAACTTGTAGTGATCTTTATCATATAAAACATTTAGTGAATCTCCATAAAATGGATGCACATCATCTTGGCGGGGGAAATCATCTTAGAAAATACATCCGAAGTAGCAGCAGCAACAAATACATCACTGACACTTTTCGAGCATATTTCATTTACTCCTCAAAATGAGCAACCTTTATTTCAGCTACCTCATCACTATCATCCTCATCCATTACCTCAGGGTTCTCACTTCTTTTTCTTTCACGTACAATATCCTATAAAAGTGTAGAGGAAAGAGAACATGACAAGTTGAGGAAAATTGAATCAAAAAATGTAAAATTCTAACAAACCAGTTAAAAAAAAACCATTAAGAAATTCATAACCAAATCTAGTTTGGAAAAGCCACCGCAATTGAAACTCGCCTTCTCAATATTTTTTCTAATAGCATACTTGTTAAGGACTCTTTCTCTAGGACCACCAACATCCCCAACACTGCTTCCATGCTGCAAACATGCAAACAAATTATGCATCACCAGTCAGAGCCTATCTCTCAAATAGTTCAAACAAAATGAAAAAACCCATAGTTTCATGCATAGCAGAGCAGATGGATTACTAGAGCCCGCTGACAAATCTCTGTAATATCTCATCAATAAATATAATCGATGGGGCATTCTTCTTAGACTCCTCAAAATCCTTCTGGAGATTGCTTTCACTTTCTCCAACCAACTTTGACATGATCTCAAGTCCATTGATACAAAAAAAGAAGGCACTAGTTTCATTTGCCACTGCCCTAGCAATTAAAGTTTTCCCAGAACCAGGAAGCCCATAGAGCAGAATACCCTTTGGGGGCTTCACACCAATAGATTTGAAGAGTTGAGGGTGTCTAAGAGGAAGCTCTACCAATTCACAGATCACCAGTCAGAATTAGTTGAACTAGACTTTCTTTGTTGTAGAATTGATTTAGTATAGAATATTTTCCAACAGGATTTTTTTTTTTAAAGCAAGGTTTTCGTAGCATTATCTACCACTTGAGAAAAAGTTTCCATAGATAAATTTCCTTGCCATAGTTAATATTGCTCTAAATACTTACAAGTTAGTAAGTCCTCGGCTAAAGGGCTGATAAACTAAATAAAGTTTCAAACATATGAATAGATAAAACTCATACAAGCAAAAGTCGGAGCCAAATTGAATAGCATTGGCTATTTGTCAGCAAAAGGTCCCTGCTAGAACAGACACATTTGTCACTTCATTAATATGATAATTATGTACTAAGTTTCCTAACCGTATAAGTCATCATCATCTTTATTATCTATTGTAGCAAATACATTTAAAGCACCATGAAATCGAAATTTAGAACCAAAGCCTGGAGATTGTTGTAGTGTTTGTGCAAAGGCTTGATACTTCTGAATATCAACATCACTGACACTTCTTTGGGCATATTTCATTGACTCCTCAAAATGAGCAGCCTTTATTTCAGCTACCTCATCACTATCATCCTCATCCATTGCCTCGGGGTTCTCACTTCTTTTTCTTTTACATTCAATATTATTTTGTAAAAGTGCAGAGGAAAGAGAACATGACAAATTGAAATAATAAGATACAAGTTGAGGAAAATTGAATCAAAAAATGTAAAATTCTAACAAACCAATTAAAAAAAAAACATAAAGAAATTCATAACCAAATCTAGTTTGCAAAAGCCGCCACAATTGAAACTCACCTTCTCAATATTTTCTCTAATAGAATACTTGCAAGCCTGCTAAAAAATCATTGTAATATCTCATCAATAAATATAATGGATGGGGCATTCTTCTCAACCTCCTCAAAAGCCTTCCAGAGATTGATTTCACTTTCTCCAGCCAACTTTGACATGATCTTAGCTCCATTGATACAGAAAAAGAAGGCACTAGTTTCATTTGCCACTGCCCTAGATATTAAAGTTTTTCCAAAACCAGGAGGCCCATAGAATAGAATACCCTTTGGGGTCTTCACACCAATAGATTTGAAGAGTTGTGGGTGTCTAAGAGGAAGCTCTACCAATTCACAGATCACCAATCAGAGCCTATCTCTCAAATAGTTCAAACAAAATGAAAAAACCCATAGTTTCATGCAGAGCAGATGGATTGCTAGAGCCCAAAGCAGTCTAGAAAATAGAATGAGTAGTGACTAGCTAGCAACAAGAAGTAGAATGAGTGTGGACACCTGAAGATAAATATCTAGACTAATCATCGATTGGGATGTTGTTGATGATCAGTCTGGATATTTATCTTCAATTTTTTTAAAACACTCTTCGTGTCATCGAAATTTCAACCCTAATGCGTCGAAATATTGGCCTAAATTTGATGATTCTATGTTGAAATGTGGTGTTGCGGGTTTGGCATCCTGGTTGGAGCCGCTAAATATTTTGACCAAATTTGGTCAAAATTTGAACGTCATGAATTTGGCATCTTGGTCGGAGTGAACAAAGTTTTTGACCAATACTAATTTATATTGGTCGAAAGATTGACCACTACACAAACACTTGCCAATGTTATTTTCGGCCTAGATTGCCCCTATTTTTTACCAATAGTGGTGTCGATCATTCGATGATTTCAGTAGTGGGTTGATATTTTGACACACATTATAGTGACGAACTAGTTGGTCAACCATTCGACTGAGTCAGGTAGAAACTTTGACCAATTGTGCATTGAAAAATGATGTAAAATGTACTAGTGATACATCATTTCCATCTCATTCAATACCCCTCACAACATTTTAGGTTTCAAAAATTGGAGGAGTTCGACACAAATCTAAAAATACTGCTAAACCACAACATGAGATCCTGCACCAAATTTGGGGCTAAACTTGGTGGAAGAAGATGCGTTGGGCATCTTGTGTCAGGAAAAGGATGCCTAGGGATTCCTCCTCCTCCAAGAAGAGGCTAAAATTCAAACTAGAGGTTGGGATTGAGGAAAATATGTTATAAATATAGGAGATAGCTTGTTGGAATTATACCATGTTGCTAATCAATACTAGTATGGAAATATATGTGTAAGTAATATAAAAGAGAATTTTCATTACTTTCTAAGATTTAGAAGATGCTCCCTGATGAGATAATTTATTGTCTCTATTTTGTTATAATCTTTATGCTCTGTTGAAACATTTCCAATACATTCATGAACCTATAACTATGTGACTTATGATAAGTATAGTTAGAACCACAAAGATTATGGGTAGTTAGATATGACATGTTTTGTTGAACATTATATATAAATCACAGTACTTCATATAGCTACTTTAATCTGTGTTCTAATATTTGGGTAAGAATTGAAATGTTGACTTTTTTTGGTCGATAATAGGAAGTATTTTATTAATATTAAATAGATACAAGTGTTTGGGGAAGCATTCGACATTGCTTCCATAGAACCCATACAATCCAAAAAGAAGCTTTCTAGAAAGGCCCCACCCTAAGCACCTAAAGACAATAGACAAGGAAATACATATATGAAGATATGGGCCTCAAAAGGTAACCCCAAAACACCGGCCACAACACCACCACCCCAAGAAAACCACATAGGAAAATGAAGCCTTCTTGCACCCTTCATAGAAAAGGCCAGACAACAACCATCAACACAAAATATGAGCCCACATCACTAGATTAAACTAAAAATCTTGTAGTAGGGATATCAAAAAACAAAAACCGTTGTTGTTTGGAGTACAAACAATGACGATTGTTCAAAGCACTAGTGCCATCTTAACTGGCATCATCATCTCTTACCCTGCACCCATGATGAATAGACCTACACCTCTTTGGGAAGGTGGTTGGCACCTGATCACACTTTTGCTCGCTTAAAAATTTTCTATGCCAAGTTTCAGGCATTCCCAACCAATTTTCCTTGTAGCCAAATAGCTAACCCTGTCCACCCTTTTCGGCGAATGCACAAAAGGGATAATTCCAACCTCCACCCCCTCCTCCTCATCCACAAATCATTCATTGTAATTGAAGGCTCACTTGGGGTGCGCCCACTCAAGCATAGATTTCATCTCCATAATCAAATCCTCTTTGAACAAAGCATTCATAACCCAAGCAAGACAATGTTCATGTTCTCCCAATTCCAGACCCCAAGCCATAATCATAGTAGTAATGTCCACTTGTAGCTTCCATGTTTTACCTCCATTATGAAACAATGGCCCTAACGTCTGCTGAAAGGCTTGGATGACCTCCTTTGTGGGACATTTTGTCATCAATTTCACCATGTGGTCTTCCACAGGGCCAAAAATCCTCTTCTGTTGTCACCTTGTATGAAAAGTGAAGGTCAATTCCATGGTGAGGCAAAATAGAGACCTTTAGACTAGAAGGAGCCCACGTCCAGAACTGAGTAGGAAGCACTCATTTTCCCTCAGTTGAAAAAATTACAAAAAGACACCTTCGGTTGAACCTTTAAAAGCAATTCAATCACAGAAAACCAAATGCTTTCATAAGTGTGCCAAACATCATTGCTACATCGTGATTTTTCTACCGCCATTTCAGAACATAACTCTCCTTTGTGTGTTCCTACAAGAAAATGAAACTTGTGCAAGAAATAAAGGGACAATTGCCACCTTTCTTATGTCTTAGGCTTCTAACATAAGCACGTAAGTCATCATCATATCAAGGCCATCTACTACTTCATGCTTTGTTGAAGATTAAATTCTTCAACCACAATATCCCCGACTTCCTCTAACTCTACCAATTTCTTAGAAAGTAAGTCCACTACCACATTCCCTTCTCTTTTGATATGGGTGACCTTATAGTTTTCCAATGTCGATAACATATCTTTGATCAGCTCAATCTCATTCTCTAAGTACCAAGCCTTAATAGATATATTGGATATTGCTTGCACAACTAACAATGAATCTCCCTCCAGATGTAATTTACTAAAACCTTTCTGGTTTGCTAGTCTTACAACTAAAAAATTTTCTTTGCATTCTACCATGTTGTTAGGGCCATCCTCGCATCTTTTCAAAACTATCAAAATAATGTCACCATTTCCATTTCTGAAAATCACACCAATCCCACTTCTCCTTGGATTGTTCTTTGCTGCCCCATCAAAATTTTCCTTCAACCAGCCACCCTCCAGAGGGCACCAATTAACCTTTTCCTTGCTATCCAAAATTTTCCTAGTAACTAGAGATCCTATGGGGGAGGTGAATTTAATCCCTGGCCACTGCAGTTGAGTAGCCCTATCATCTTTCATATAGGAGATTTTTATAAATTGTCTCCTTGTTGTTGAAGTGCTGACCACTTCTACAATTGCATGTTGCAGCCTCTTACTGAACCTTTGTATAGATTATTTTTCTCCTTTAAAAATCCTCCTATTTCATTCTTTCCACAACTCCCAAACAATCATGGATGGTGTAATTGCCCAAATCCCTGATAAGGTTGATTTCCTTAACATTCTAGGTCAACCATCAAACACC
The DNA here is from genome assembly GCA_027943335.1 of Chamaecyparis obtusa. Lineage (NCBI taxonomy): Eukaryota > Viridiplantae > Streptophyta > Pinopsida > Cupressales > Cupressaceae > Chamaecyparis > Chamaecyparis obtusa. Next base: position 218,624 of record BSBK01000282.1, on the reverse strand, counting down.
TACTGAATTGTGTTAGCCCTTGATCCATGCCAATTCAGCTTTTGTTGCACAACATTCCAGCATTACTCTGCAAAACCACATTGAATCAATAAATGATCTATTGATTCCTCCATACATTCACAAAGTGCACATCTATTAGGACCTTTCAAACCCAATCTCTTTCTTCTTTCAGCAATCAAGATCCTTCCTTTGCATGCCAAGCATGCAAAAATGCCCACCTTAGGTAGTCAATAATTTTTCCAGCAAAGATCCTATGAAGAGAAATGAGTGGCTTCACTCACATCAAGCATTTTATAACCCAGCTTTACAGAATATTCTCCTGAGAGAGACCCACACCACCTAATCCTATCATTTTTCCTAGTAATAGTAACCATTCTGCCCTTAAAAATACCCAACATAAGCTCCTTCTCTTGAGAAGATCTATCTTTATTATCTATCTTTTTCCACACCCAAATCTGATCTTTAGCACTATTTATTAGTTCCAAATAGTCATTGACTTTTGGCCCCCACTTAGACACAAAATAATCCTTCAACTGGGAGAAATCATGAACATCATTCAAGGCTGGAAGACCATTCCATGAGTCTTCCCAAAAGAGGGCCACACAACCATTTCTAATCTACCACATGATATGATCATTAATTATTGGTCTGTAAGACAACAAAAAGTTCCATATAGTCGACCCACGAGGGGGATCTATGATTGTAAAGATCCTTGTGTAATCAAGAGAGTCCTGATATTTAGCTTGGAGTACTCTAGCCCAATAGCATGTGGGATTTATATACAAACTAGACAAATCATTTTAGCCCCTAAAGCTTTGTTCATAATCTACCAGTTCCTAATTCCTACTCCACCACAAGCTTTAGGTTTACAAATATTTTCCCACGCAACCAGAGGAATCTTTTCCTCCTCTTTCACACCACACCAAAAAAATTTCCTCATTTTTGCTTCCACCACCTTTAGGATTTTCTTGGGGATATTGCAACACATCATAGAATAGACCAGGATAGATGAGATCACTATTTGGAGCATCAGGATCCTTCTAGTGGAGGAAAGCCACTTACCTTTCCAACCATCCATTTGCTTCAGACATTTGCTTACTAAATCCTTCCACATCTCAGACTTGTTACCACCATTGAAGAGAGGAATGCCAAGATATTTTTTGGGGAGAAGGCTTGTTTTCATGCCTAAGATTTTACTAATATTTACTTGTTCATGTAGGGTTCATGTAGGGGGGTATTGAAGAAATAAATCTCAATTTTTTTCTAATTGATAATTTTTCTTGAGACTTTCCCATACAGCTCTAATGTTTCCTTCATCACTTTGGCTTCCTGTTCAGTAGCATCCCCATCCAAAAAGTTATCATCAACAAATTGTAAATGAGAGAGGGCTTCGACACCATCCATTATTTGTATGCCTTTCCAAACACCATCCAACTACTTTTGAGAAATCAACCTGCCAAGTACTTTTTCTATAATTATAAAAAGAAAGGGAGATAATGGATCCCCTTGTCTGATCCCTTTCTCCTATTCAAAAAAACCTTGAGGGCTCCCATTGACCAAGACAAAAAACCTAGGAGTTGCTATGCAGCTTTGGACCCAGCTTATCCATCCTTCATCAAAACCAAATCTCCTCAGAATAGACAACATAAAATTTCTATCCACTTCATCATAGGATTTTTTAGTGTCTAACTTGACCATCATGTTCTTGCTTTTTGTAGCTTGGATGGAGTGAATGGCTTTGTGAGAAATCACCACCCCTTCAAAAATTGAGAAGCCACTTTGAGCCACAGAGATCACTGTATTGAGAACTTGTTTGAGCCTATTTTCCATTACCTTGGAGATAACCTTGTAGACAGTGTTTCAAAGAGAAATTGGTTTGAAGTCCTCAAAGGTAGATCGTATATCCCTTTTTGGGATAAGGGTGTGTGCTAAAATGTTGACACACTTTTATGAGTCATTATATCCAAGATTTCTGAAGAATGAGGTCTCAAATGGTGACTTGTAGCTCTCTATTCATGGAGTGCAAGGGTTTATGATGGAGGCCCTCAGTTTAGACCTAATTTGTGCTCATGCAAGTGCACCATAAAATGAGAGATTCAAAGAGGAAAATAAAGAATGCTAGTCTCCATGATCATCAAGTATGTATGCAAATGAAAATGGAAGCTATTCTATATGATAACAATGCATGAAAGAAAACTATTCTATAAAAGGAAATATGAATCTAATTTAATATGCAAGTACAATATTAATCTAAATGGATTTCCATGGAGTCATGAGAGAAGAAGACAAGAAAAGAGAAGTTACAATGTCCAAGCTCAAGTGCTCAAATGCTCCTCCAAAATCGCTCTCCAAACCTGCATAACAATAACATAAATCTTGATCTCTAAAATATCCATGCCTAAATGAGAAGGAGAGGGCTCTTTATAAAGGATTTTAGAAATGAAAGGGCAGTCAAGATTAAGAGGCAAAAAGAAATGAGCAATGGTGGAGATTAAATCTTGGTTGATCCATGTGCTCAAGATTCTCAAGAGGCAAAATCAATGGACATGGTTAAGAGGCAAAAAGATGTTTGGAAGTGATTAAGAGGCAAAAGGATATTCCACTCATCTTGGAAAGTGTGCATTCAATGTGTAGACAAAAAGCCTTTTTCTTTTTCTTTTTATTTTATTATTTATTTATTATTTTTAGCAAAGTGGTTTCCATTATTTAATTAAAAGATTTTTTATTTATCTAAAAGAAATTTGTTCTTTTAATTAAATGTGGCTTGGGATAAAGTGATTTTATTATTTAATTAAAAGATTTTTTTTATTTGATTAAAAGGGAGCATGTTCTCTTAATTAAATAAAACTTAGGATAAAATGATCAAACTGTAGGAAATATTAAAATAATTGAATTAATTATAATTTGATCAATGAAATTGATTTGAATTGAAAATATTGTAAAGCATTGATTCAGAAAATTGATAAATTGATGAATGGGGGCCCAAAGTCTAGGCGACCATTTTAGGGTGCATACATTTGCCCCTATTTGACTAATGTGTGATCTTCATAGGAACACATATAGTCAAAGAATGAAGTTGAACTGTGAGATCGATTTGGGATCACAAAACAACCTAGACGTGTGATCAATGGATGGAACACATCAAGACAAAGATAAGCTAATTGAAAAAGACAAGGCCAATACCCCTATAAATAGGTAATTTTCAAGTTTAAGATAAGAGATAAGAATCTCAAGCAAGGTTTCCCCAAGTGAAGCAATTGATAGGATTGGTAAATTTGAATCAAGGATTGAAGTTTGATAGGTACTGCCCCCTCATGATCGAAATCGAAATGAGATAGAGGAGAAATAGATAAATTTGATCAAATCAAACTAAAGATATGGTTCTTGATGTAAGATGAAATATACAAGGATCACATAACCAAGGTAGATCATCAAGCATGAAAGATTATGCCCTAAGGTTTAATTAGAAGAAAAGAAGTGGGATGAAAGAGAATGGAAGATAGAAGTTTGGAAGAGCTGAAAAGAAATGGAGAGAAGAAAGATAATTTTCCTCAAGAAAGAGGATGCCTCAAAACCAATCAAATGTTTAAGATAGAAAATTTTGATTGAGATCACAAAAGAAGATGAGGAAATGAACATCAAAATGTGACCACAGTTGATTAAAATTCCAAAACAAAGATGAAGGAAAACCCTCTCAAACTCATAATGCAGCCTAAAAATACAAATTAACATGAAGTCTAACAATGCAAGATACATGAAAATGCAAAGGTGTACTTGCAATAGAGAAATTGTAACATAGGATTTTGTGTTCATCATTCATCAGAGAATGTTAAGGAACTTATTTTCATCATTGGGCCATTGTTAAGGGACATCAGAAAATCACACAATCATCACCAGTCACAAGCACAACTATGAAGATATGAATGTGATTTACATCAGATTGGAATGTGTAAAGATTCTAACATAAGCATCAAAGACATAAAGGTCAAGATGACTTCGATGTTAGCTTATCCAATTTAATGTAGCAAAACCATGCTCGCATCAAGGCATAGATGCTAGGATGACTATAAGAATGGTTGTGTGAAAAAAAATAGTCAAGGATGATGCCTCAAATCTCCTAAGAAGACCATACCCAAAAGTAGAAGAAAATAAAAACATGCCCCATGCCCCAAGTCCTCTATCTATGCATCCCGAAAAGACTTATTAGACAAGGACACTTAATGAAAATCAATAACGGTCAGAACAAAAAGAAAATATCATGACATAGCTCAAGCATTAAGTTTTGTGTTAAAAAATTTAAGTGTGTTAACTGATACTAAGTTTTGAAGATAAGGATCGAATACTTGCAAGAAGGTAAGATCACATGACAAAACTGGGTAAGACCAAACTGATAAGTGTTGAAAAACACTCGATGCCAGGGGTTGTGTTGAAAAACATAATTGGGGTGGTGTTGAAAAACACCATTTGCGAGGTGTCCTAAAGACTAACGCATCCAAGAGACCAAAGCTAACATAGTTATGCCCCCTAGACAAAGACAAAGACCAATTCCAAACCAAGGCAACAAGGACAAGGCATGATGGAGAAAGGCTAAGTGTCGAGGATGCATTCTAAGGAATAGGGGTGCAAAGGCCTCAAGTAGCGCCTGTTTCTAGGTTTTCACCACTTGGATTTTATTGCATTTTTATTTTTTATTTTGCTACCAAAGCACCTGTTTCCAGGTTTTCACCAAGGCACTTTTTCTTTTTTCTTTTTTTTCTTTTTTTGAATTTTTTTGTATTTTTAGAATATATAATCTTTCTGGAGATACATCAAAGTACCTATTGCTAGGTTTTCACTAAGATGATCATTTTTTTAGGACATTTTCTAATTTTTAGAATTTTTGACAATATATCATTATTTAGATTTTTTCAGGATCAATAAGTATGTACAAAGGATGCCCCCAGATAGAACAGACATCATGGATAGAACTTCTTCAGGTGCAAGACATTGATAGGATCAAGGAGTTGCTCTCCCTCTTTTTTAGATAATAAATAAGTACCTATCCCAAAAGTTGTTGTAATGACATAAGGTCCAAGCCAATTAGGTTCAAATTTTCCCTTTTGATCTCTATGTTGTTGGTTCTTAGGATTTTCACGTAGGACAAGATCTCCCACTTGAAATTCTCTAGGGCGAACCTTTTTGTTGAAGGCCTTGGACATGTACTTTTGATAAACCCTCATATGGTCAAATGATGCTTGACATTTCTCATCTAGAAGTTCTAACTCTTGAAGTCTCATGGCGCGGTAGTCTTCATCTGTAACTAGACCTTTGAGGGAAACTCTAAGTGAAGGAATCTCAACCTCTAAAGGTAACACTGCTTCAACACCATATGTAAGGGAAAAAGGAGTAGCCCTAGTAGGAGTATGGATACTCATTCTATAAGTCCACAAAGCTAAATTTATCTATAAATGCCAATCTCTACTATTCTTACAAATTGTTCTATGTAGGATTTTAAGAATGGTTTTGTTTGATGCCTCTGCTTGACCATTTCCTTGAGGGAAGTAAATGGAGGACCAATGTTTCTTAATCTTGAATTTCTTGTAGAGTTGTTTAAGGTCCTTATTTTTGAACTAGCCTTTGTTGTTAGTGATAATCTAAGAAGGCACTCCATATTGATAGATGATATGGTCTAGAATGAATAGAGAGACTATCTTGCCCGAGGCAACATAAACTGGGATAGCTTCTACCCATTTAGTGAAGTAATCAGTAGCAATGATAATAAACTTATGTCCACCTGATGAGTTGGGATGAATCTGCCTAACAAGATCAAAGGCCCAGTGCTGAAATGGCCAATGAGATATAGAAGGAATGAGCTCCTTGCCTAGAGCATGTATCAGGTTACCATGTTTTTGAAACTTTTCACATGAATTTGCAAAAGCTACTGCATCAATTTTCATCGTAGGCCAATAGTACCCCACCCTAAGCAACCTTTGGGCCATGGAAAGACCATTGGAATGCCCCCCATAGATGCCCTCATGAATGTCAACTAACGCTTGATTAGATTCTTCCTTTTCTAAGCATCTAAGAAGTGTTCCATCTAGACCCCTCCTATACAAATCACCAAAGATAAGGGTATGGAGAGAGGCATTTTGGGTAAGGTTTTTGTGTTTAGATCAGTTAAAGGTTTCAGGAATAATGCCATCATGAAGGTATGCTTAAATAGCACCATAACGGGATGACTCATGACCAATAAGGGTACAAATAACATGGCTTTCTTGGGAGTCATATATAGGGTAATGTAGCTCTTTCACCAGGAATTCAAATCTGGATTCATGTTTCTCTAACTGAAGGAGTGAAGCAAGTGTAGCCATAGCATCAACTGCTTTATTTTCTGCTCTAGGGATTTTCTGAAACGTGACAAATGTGAAATATCATTTCAAGGAATCAACCATTTTCTTATAAGGTACCAGTTTCTCATCTTTTATTTGATATTATTCATTGACTTGGTTGATTATTAGTTGTGAATCCCCATAGATGTGCAACTTTGTGATTCTCCATTCTATGGCCATCTTAAGTCCATTTGTTAAAGCTTCATACTCAGCAATGTTGTTTGTACATGGGAACAATAACTTGTAAGACTTAGGAATCCTGCACCCATGAGGAGAAATAAACAACACACCAAATCCTAAACCATTTTTCATAAAAGATCCATCAAAGAACATCTTCCATGTTCTTGCAGTCATATACATGAGGTGCTCATATGGAAAGTCAACTTGAATGGGTGCACTATCTTGAATTGGGAAATCAACCAATTGATCTACTATTGCTTGTCCTTTGATTGCTTTACGCTCAATATACTCTATGTCAAACTCAGAAAGATCATCATCCATTTAGAAAGTCTTACTATGAGGGTAGACTTATCGAGTAAATACTTGAGTGGATAAATCTTTTCTATGAGGTTACTGTGTGCGCAAGCATGTAATGTCACAACTTTTGGGAAGCAAACACCACTGCAAGGCAATCTTTCTCAATACTGGTGTAGTTAGCCTCATATGAAACAAGGGTATGGTTGATGTAGTATATGGCTCTTTCTTTCCCATGTTCATCAAGTTGAGCTAGTAATGCCCCCAACGAAGATTATGTCACTAAAATGTATAGAATAAGTGGTTTTCCTAGGATAGGAGGCATTAAAATAGGAGGATTTGCTAAGTATTTCTTGATTTGGTCCATGCTCTTTTGACAATTCTCATTCCTTATGAAGGTTTTCCATAAGACCTAGGTGAAACTGGAAGCTTTATGAGGGAGTTGAGTCGATACCCTCCCATTCCAAGGTCTACTGACTTAAGCTTTTCTTTACATTCTACTAAGGTTGCATTGAAATCTTCTTCTTCTCTATTGAGGGGAACATGAGTACTTGCTGAAATTGAGTTAACAGATAAAGTGCTATCCCTAGGTATGCAAATATCTACTCCATTGTAGGGGAACTTAACACACTGATGATAGGTAGATGGCATTTCTTTCATATCATGAATCCATGGTCTACCAAGTAAGATATTGTATGCAAGGGGACTAGTATCAAAAATTTGAAATAAAATACCCTTCTCAATAGGGCCAATCCTAACAGGTAGGACAGCTAACCCCTTGGAACTTGTTTCCACCTCATCATAGGCTTTGATAGTGATATTCTTTCTGGTATCTATGACTTGTTCAAAATAGCCCAACATCTTCAAAAGACTCAAGGAACAAATATTAAGCCCAACACCCCCATCTATCAACACGTGCCTGACACGGGTTTTGTGGATCATGACTTCAATATGAAGAGCGAGATTGTGTGTGTGGCTCAAAGATTTATCATCATCCTCTGAAAAGGTAAGGTAATGAGGGCTAGCAATATGATTAACCATGTTCAAGAATTGATCAATGTCTAGGTTGTTAGGGACATTCGTTGCATGCAAAGCATCCTCAAGTACTTGTTTGTGTCTCGGGGACAACTCTAAGAGCTCAAAGATCAAAATCTGAGTTGGGGTTCTTTGTAACTGATCGACAAGATTATAGCTCAACTTAGGATTAACAACTAGTTTTGAGGTGACATTCTTGGATGCCACTTGCTTTGGTTTACTGGGTAGACTTGAACTAGGTCCCCTAATGATAACAGGACCTTGACTTCGCGTGAAAGCATTCAGAGCTTGGGATGACATTTTAGAGTGAGGACCCCTTAGCACCATGACAAGCTCTTTATCAAAGATAGGAGGAGAGTTCATGTCTAGGTCATAACCATAGGGACCTTTATTTCTCATTATGTTGACATTTTCTTCTACAACTTCAAGCATGTTGACCACATTCTCCACAGTTGTGTAAGTGTAATGGACCTTGGCCTTGCCATTCTTAGGTTTAGAGGTTTCTCCCTTCTCATACTTGGGCAAAGGTTCTTTAAAAGCCTTTTGATCATAATTGGTGTTCAATCCATCTATCTCAAGTTTTCCACTCTCAATGAGATCTTGTATAATATGTTTAAGTTTCCAATAGTTTTCAATATCATGTCCAACACCATTATGAAACTTGCATAAGGCTTTCTCATCCCACCAATGTGGCTTAACATCAGGTATATGATGCTTTGCAGGGTCTTGAGGATGCACAAGGTTGTTAGCAATGAGTGTTTTCAAGACATCCTCATATGAATCACCAAGTTTAAAAAACTAACATCTCTCTTTCTTAGGCTTATCTTGATATCTTAGCTTATGCTCTTGTTGGTTAGATGTGTTGAGCTCCATGGCCTGAACAACACTAGTCAAGTGAAGAACATCTTGATCCTTGGGTTGACAAGAGTCCACAAATCCATCATTGACCACATGTTTCTTCCTATTCCAATGTAAGTTCTTTCCTTTATCATTGTTAGAGTTGTTATTTTGACCATTGTTGTTGTTGTTGTTGTTTCCATGTTTGTTCAAAATTCCTTGTTCTCTCAAAACATCCTCAATCCTACATGCGGTTTCAACCATGGTGTCAAAGAAATCAAAGACCATATTCCTAACTTCATACCGCATTTTGGGAACCAAGTTGCTAACAAGGATGTCAATCTTCTCATCTTTAGGAATGGTCCTAGAGTAGCAAGAGCATTTTCATCTCCACCTTTGCAAGAAAGTAACAAAGGATTCCCCTTGATTTTTCTTTAAGTTGCATAAGTCCAACATGGTGATAGATCTTGAAATGTTGTATGCAAAGTGTTGGACAAATATATGGACAAGCTCTTTGAAAGTCTTGATTGGGGGAGTTATGTTGGTGAACCATTCCATCACTTAACCCTTAAGATTCCTTGGGAATAATCTCCTAAGGTACAAATCATCTTGAAGAAACTCAAAACTCATAATGTAGAATTGTCGCACATGATCATGTGGATCTCCATTCCCATCATACTTGTCATATTGGGGGATCTCAACCTTTGTAGGAAAGTCTTTCATACTCACACTTTTTTCAAAAGGATTGGGACAAATTGAATCAAGTGAGAATGAACTCTTTGGTGCCAACATCTTTTCCATCATACTCTTCATTTGTTTGATCTCTTCTTCTTGAGATGGGCCTTGTTTCTTAATATATTTTTCCACATCAAAATTGTAGGGGACCCTAGCACCCTTGTCGATCAAAATCTCTAGGAACTTGTCTTTATTTTTCTCCAAGTATCTCTCCACATACTGTTGGAAGAGTGGTTCTTGTTGTATCTTCATGAAATCTTGGGAGTTGAGGTCAAGACTTGAGCTACTTACCCCATATTGTGAACCATGGTGAGCACGTTGAGAAGGTTATCTTGAGTTCCTAGGAGGTTTTTGTCTCCTATAATGATCATGTTGTGGAGCCCTTCTTCCTCTAGGGCTAGGAGATCGTGAAGGTGTTCTTGAATATCTTCCACTTCGTGGAGTCTTAGGAAGAGTGGGTGGAGGAGAGTTGATCATTAAGTTGTTGAGCCAAGAGTCTATCTTTCTCTTCTTGTGTGACTCTCCTTTCTATTTCCAATAAAGCTTGTCTTTCCAACTCTAGGATTCTAAATTTATCTTCCTTTGCAGCATGTTCATCTAGGAAGGCTTTCTTTTCATTCTCAATTCTCTTGAGTCTTTCACTAGTGTATCTTGAAGTTGTTTGGAGTGGTGAACTTGGTCTTTAATGCTGAAACAAGTCATTGGTATATGCTACATTCACATGAGTATCATAAAGCTCTTCATCTTGACTATCATATTGTGATTGTTCTTCTTGATAGGATTTCTTCATTTCCCTTTTATCCCTTTGGTGAGCATCCAAATATCCGGTTGGGATAAGGGGTGAAACTGGTCAATTTTCATTAGAGGAACTGCCAAATTGAATGGTGTCTCTATGCCTTTCAAATATGTTGTCAAGACTTTTATCCCTTTCTTCCCTCTCTCTTTGAGTCATTGTGTAACTCATATCCATATCTGAATGAGAAGGTGCTAAGGGTGTGCTCAACTCACTAAGATTACTTTTGGGATTAAACCAAACTTCTGAGGTATTCCTAGGGGATTGATCAAAGATAGGCTTTTTTCCCTTACATTTTTAGCGAGTTTGAACTAAGGGTAATTGGTCAAAGACTGCTTGAGGTCATTTTCCTTGATTTACTTGATATCTTGTCGTAACCAACATGAAAGAAAAGGTTCTATGTGATAAGATGACCCTAAGAAACATTGGTACCAAACTAGGATAGTAAAAGCACTCAATTGTCCAAAAGAGAGGTGATAAGATAGAAATTTTTTAAAAGGCATAAACCAACACTGCCATAGAGGTGCCCAAAAAATGGGTGAATACCTTAACACATATGGATCAGGAGGGTAATTTACCCAAGTTATATTTATTGAATTTGAATTTGTATGGAAGTGAATGGACAACAAATTACTAAAACTCTCCAAGCATGTTATCAAAGGATCCAAAGCTTTATCTTCTCAACAAGGATGGTTTCTAACTTACCGACTCCAAGCAAGGTCACTTGTGAAATCAAAGATTACTGGTCTAGGAGGTCAAGACATAGGAACCCAAGGTGCAAATAGAATTCCAACAGTGAGGTAAGTGACCTGATCGAACTCAGATCGACCGAGGAAAACTAGGAATGGCAGGATAGCAAATCAAGCAAGCTATAAAAAGTTGGTGTTTCGACTTAGGAACTCAGTTTTTGTTCATTTTAAATGACCAACTAGATGCATCAATAGATTATTATCATTGATCAAAAACATAAGACAACAATCAAGGGGTTCAAGAAAACAAATGTCTTCAAACAATGAGCAAGGGGCAAAGCAATCTTGCACATGAACAAGAATAGTGACATAGTATTCTACTCCCTAAAGATGCTATTTGTGTATGTTCTCAAAATGTTTTTCAGTCACGCACATAGTCCTAGCAAAGAAAAATTTGGTTGCACTATGGTTCATAGTAATAGTCAACTCTACAACTTTTGCAATCTCAAGAGGGTGAAATCCAATCCAAGCGCACCGAGGATTTGACACATTTCAAGAATTTAATCAATCGGAGATGCTGAGGAGATCTGACAGCCCAACAAGAAACTACACCCGCAGAGATTTATTTCACAAGGATATTTAAATAGAATTTGTTGCTACCACAGTGAAAATGGCTATTACCACTTGAGGTTTCATCCACATGGTTTACCCAACAAAGGGAGTGTCCACTACAATGAACCCTCTCTAAAAAGGTGACTCACAAAAAGGACCACATGGGGACTTGGTTTAGATTCAAGGATCTGAGTTTTTGATACTACCAAAAAAGGGAGTAGAGCATAATTCTCTAGCCTTTTCTCTTCTATCAAACATAGCAAGAAAATTTATTGACATGCTAAGAATAAAACCACCTCACCAAGGTTCATGATGTCAACAACAATGTCTACCGAGCTCTCTAAGTGGGTCCAAGAGAGAACGTACCGATCTATGTTGAGGACTAAACCAAGTAAGACCGTGAGATAATAACAATATCCTCCCTACCTACAAGGGGTTCTATTATCAAGAAGAGCTTCACAAGAAGCCCGCTCTCTCAAGCATGCCACAAATAGTGTTCATAGGGCCTAATTACTATGTGAAACATATATGCAAGAAAGTGAATCTATGTTCTTTTTAGGGCCCAAAATTAAAGTGTGATGTATGAAAGCAACAAACACTCAAGCTAGACCATGAGAGATTCATTTTATTCCCAAAATCTAAATGTTATCGAGATTCAACAAAATACCTCAAGTCCAAAGCAACGCACTTAGTAGATTTTTGTTGAGCTTTTTTTGTGCAAGCAAGCCACGAACTCTCCAACAATCAAACAAGCAAACAAGATATGCAATGTATATCCAAATAATGCAAACCCTAGGGTTAGATCTGAAAAATCAATTTTTAGGAGCAATAATATCTAGAAAATAATCCAAATGACAACTCATATCAAGCATGGAACCATGAAAAATAAGTGCATAATCATCACAAAATTTTATTTTTTTTGCATTTGACCTAGTCAACAAGATCTAATTTTTTTGATATGATTTTGGCCACAAAAATAGAAATGCAAAACATAGACCCCTACTAAAAAATAGAGAGATTTCCAAAAATGTAAAAATTTTAGAAAAATCTCTTCATTTGTGCCCTAGAGACCCATTTTTATCAAAATAAACCAGTTTTTGTACATCAACTATTTGAGCTATGATATTGCATCCAAATTCAAAACACAAAGAATGGACCCCTTGTAAAATTTAAAGAGCTTTCCGAAAATGTAAAAATTAATTTCTAATATACTAATTTTCTAATTCTGAAAAATATGCTAATTTGCATCAAAAATTAATTTTTTATGAAAAATCAAGAAAAAATTATAAAAAATTCAAAATACCTTCGATTATTCTAAATTTTTTACTAAAGCTTCTCTGATATGTTACCAACCTAAAAAAAATACCTTAAACAAAAAATCCAAGCCGTTTGGGAGATATGATCAAATCTTTGAAAATCTAGGGTTTTAGTCTCCAAACAAATCTGCACAAGGGGGTTAGCTCCAAAAATAACCAAAACAAGTATGTAAAAGTGGGTTGCCCCACGATGGGCACCAAAAACAATGTGTGCTAAAATGTTGACATACTTCTATGAGTCATTATATCCAAGATTTGTCAAGAATGAGGTCTCAAATGGTGACTCATAGCTCTCTATTCATGGAGTTTAACGGTTTATGACGGAGGCCCTTAGTTTAGACCTAGTTTGTGCCCATGCAAGTACACCATAAAATGAGAGATTCAAAGAGGAAAATAAAGAATGCTAGTCTCTATGATCATCAAGTATGCATGCAAATGAAAATGGAAGCTATTCTATATGATAACAATGCATGAAAGCAAACTATTCCATGAAAGGAAATATGAATCTAATTTAATATGCAAGTGCAATATTAATCTAAATGGATTTCCATGGAGGCATGAGAGAAGAAGACAAGAAAAAAGAAGTTGCAATGTCCAAGCTCAAGTGCTCAAATTCTTCTCCAAAATCGCTCTCCAAACCTGCATAACAATAACATAAATCTTGATCTCTAAAATCTCCATGCCTAAATGAGAAGGAGAGGGCTCCTTATAAATGATTTTAGAAATGAATGGATGGTCAAGATTAAGAGGCAAAAAGAAATGTTCAATGGTGGAGATTAAATCTTGGTTGATCCATGTGCTCAAGATTCTCAAGAGGCAAAATCAATGGACATGGTTAAGAGGAAAAAAGATGTGTGGAAGTGATTAAGAGGCAAAAGAAGATTCCACTCATCTTGGGAAGTGTGCATTCAATGTGTAGACAAAAAGTCTTTTTCTTTTTCTTTTTATTTTATTATTTTTATTAAAGTGGTTTCCATTATTTAATTAAAAAAAATTATTTATTTAAAAGAAATTTGTTCTTTTAATTAAATGTGGCTTAGGATAAAGTGATTTTATTATTTAATTAAAAGATTTGTTTATTTAATTAAAAAAAAAATTATTTAATTAAAATGGAGCATGTTCTCTTAATTAAATAAAACTTAGGATAAAATGATCAAACTTTAAGAAATATTAAAATAATTGAATTAATTACGATTTGATCAAGAAAATTGATTTAAATTGAAAATATTGCAAAGCATTGATTAAGAAAATTGATAAATTGATGAATGGGGGCCCAAAGTCTAGGTGACCATTTTAGGGTGCATACAAAGGGCAATGAAAGTATTATTGAGATCTTTCAGTACAAATCCACCCACCTAAGATTCCTCCACTACTTCCCAAATATCCTTCCCAAGAAAGTTCCAAAACTTATTAAAGAAGATGGCATGGAAACCATCAGGGCCTGGGGCCTTATCCCTCCCTAGACCAAACAGAGCAGCATTGACTTCCTCCAAAGAAACAAGTTTAGTCAGGTCCCTATTTTGATCTGCTGATACCAAACAAGGAATGACATCTAGAACTTCCCCTGATAAAAGTATATTTTCCCCTAGCACAATTTTATTTTTAGAAAAGAAATCAATTTCTTCTGCATTGATCTCATCTCTATCCCTGAGTTCTTCCCCTTAATCATTTTGAATACAAAAATTTTTGTTGTGAGCTCTACGTTGCTTCAAGGAATTATGGAAGAACTTTGTATTTTGATCACCTTCCTTTAACCAAGTCTCCCTAGATTTCTGCCTCCAAAAAATCTCCTCCTTCTCCAGCCATCCTTCCAATTGATTTTGTAAACACTTTTCTTCCCCAAAATTAGCCTCTGCCATGCCATTCTCAATTACTTTAAAGCTTAGAGCATTGAGTTTTTCCTCCACTTTATGTTTTTCACCAAAAATATTTTTGAAGTGCAACCTATTCCAAATTTTTAACTGCTCTTTAATATATTGAAGTTTTTTGGCAAAAATAAAAGCTTTGTTACCTAATCTTTTTGGAGCTCGAGACCACCAACTCTGAATCAGGTCATTGAAATGGTGAGTTGTGAACCACATCGACTCAAATTTAAAGGGACATCTATTCGAGGAATCCTCATGTTGAATTCTGAGAGAAATTGGAAAATGATCTGAACCTTAAAAAGGAAGAATTTCAGCATTGCAGGTCCATGTCGCCTCAACCTAGTTTCCCCCAACAAAAAACCAGGTCAAGGTTTTCAGCAATGTTTAGGAAACCAGCTCACCTGTTAGTCCAAGTAAAATCACCTTTTTTGAAGGGGATCTCCACGAGGCCACAAGATGTCACAAAGGCACTAAATTCCCTTTGGCTTTCACTGCTCCAACCCCTACAACCTTTTTTTTCCTTAGGGGAGAGTATTGCATTAAAGTCTCCACCTAGTACAACATCATCATCATCTAAGGTCTCTAGGACACTCTTCAAGGAGTTCCAAACTAACCTTTTTTGGGGCCATAAATATTGAAAACAAAAATATGGCAATGGAGATATTTTACAAACACTCTTAGCCATTACCAAAATTGATTGGACCATAGCATAGGCACCTCCAGGGTTCCTAGATTGCAAAGAGCACCTAAGCCTCCCAAAGCACCTTATGCTTCAACAAGTTCACATTGCCATCTACCAAAATTACATTTAAAGAAGTCACCAACATCTAATTTGATTTTAGTTTATTGAAACAACACTAGGTCAGGTTTTGTTTGATCATGACACCTTTTGATCAATCAAATCTTGTTAGGGGCATTGTAGCCCCTAATATTCCATGATAGGATTTTCATGGCTCCCTGAAAAGGCATAGCCTTTTCCCGATCTTAAAATTTTGGTTTGGTCGGCAACACTTCTAGCAATTTCCAACCTCATCCTAATAGATTTCGCAACCTTTTTTTGTTTTTCCCCAATTCTTGGTTTCTCTGGGGAGGAGGTAGTCTACCCAATCCTCCTTTGCTCAAAGGAACCAACCTTTTCAAACAAACCAAGGTCATTTGGATCATTTCCAGCATTTGGGCCATCAAAGTAAGAGTCCCAATCCTCTGAAACTCCATCACATTCCTTTTCATCCTCAAAGGAATTGCTCAGATTCCTTATAGGGGAGATTTCAATATCTTTAAAATCATCCATCGTCTTCTCCTGTTTAGTAGTAGCATTTGAAACCTTTGCATTACCAAAGGAAGAAATGATAAAAAGATCCCTTTCTGTTATTCCAAAAGGTGAGCCATTATTGTTATAAGTGTCTAGAATAACAAGAGGAGCACTTACATCTACCACCATAGAGGGGTGCAAGGTGAGAAAAAAATCCTCCTAGCTTGTTGTTTCAACAACTTTAAGAAAAGGGGGACACCTTTCCTTCTCTGAGGCCTCCAAAAATTGGGAGAAGAGTGTCTCTTTTACAATATAGGTGGAGAGGTTGTGAGATGCCTCCCTGTAAAACTTATATTCCTCTTCAAAGGATATATCAATGGCATTTTTCAAATCCTTTCTGCTAGTTGAGGAGATAGTAGGACTCCTAGAGATAAATTGATTTGCTAGGTCTGGCTTGACCAGTTCCTTCTCGAGAACCACCTTTCAAGTTCATCTAAAAAAGAATCTTGCATCTTCCCTTTATGTTTCCTCATAGACCGATCTACATCAGTAGATAAAATAGGATCCATGACCTTATCCTGCCATCTAGTGATCTTCTGAACCTAGACTCTGTTTCCTATTCCCAGGGTAACTGTGTTTGGAATGGGATTATTTTCCTGCAAACTAATCAAAATCTGGGGATGCATCGAAGCATCTTTTTCATAGATCACTTCATCAAATTTTTGAAAAGTTCCAATGCTACTCCCTATCTATCTCAGCATATCTTCTCCCCAGTATTCCATTGGAAGGTTATGTAAACTGAGCCAAACCAGATACTCTTTTAGACTTTCCTTTTGAGGATCAAAATTTGCTTCCCAGTTTTTAAGGTAGATCCCTCATCCTTCAATGAGATAAGGGCCATTATTTAGGATCTAGTCCTTATCTTCTTTCATTAGACACACCCCCGTATAGAAACCATTAGAAAGGGTTTTCAGTTTGTAGCCATCTCCCCAAACATCCTTGCACCAGAGCCTAATAGTACTAATAGAGGGCCACAGTCCAAGCCATTTAAAGAAAAAGGCTTTCTCCTTCAGGGTTGTGGTCACCTCTTGCCAATGAGAGTCAGAAACCCTAATCATAGTGAAGATCTCATACCTAATATTTTTGGGAGAAGTCTTCCCTGGTTCCGTCGAGGTCATCACTTCTTTAGCCGACAAGGGTTGCTTTGGTCTGTAAAACTTCCCTTCGATCTTCCTGAAATCAAATTCCTTACCAAAATGCATATATTTTGGCTTTTTCCAATGATGGGGTGTCATCTTCTCCCCTCTCCTTCCATTCCAGGCCGAGTTTTGCATCCATTTGTCTTTTGAGAAAACTATCCTAGGACACCGAAAGGAGGTGTTGGTTTGAAACCTTGACTGGAAAGGCCGATTGAAAGGCCAAGTATCACCATGTTGCAATCGATAGGGGAGACCTGCATATTTTTTGAAGCACCACTACTCCTTATTTCTCTACTTTCCATCTCAAGAGGTAGCAGGTAACCGTTGTAGCTAAGGCTTCTCCCAACTACGCTCCTCCTGCTTGCGCTCCATTTATTTCACAACTTGTTGGATTTAAGTAATTGAAATGTTGACTTGTATATATACCGCATGCTACTAACTTGCCAGGAAAATAAGGAGTAGCTAGGAGTGGATCAACCGCATTAAAGAAGAGGTGTTGGAGTTTCATTCATGTCGGAGAAAGCCAACACAATACCAAGGATCATGCCACTACTATAAAGGATCCATCATTCCAGAGAATATAGGAAAAAACTCCACTATATTTCCTCAGTGCTTATTATTTTGTTATCTGCACTTTATTGTACTCTGTCGTGGTTGTTATATCTCCTTCTTCTATGATGAGATTTAGTCAGAACTTACTTTTCATGCTGTCAATAAGTGTCAACCCTCTATATAAAGGGATTTGATTGGTTTAGTTGTGTAATGAGAAAATATACATATTTGTGGTGTTTAGTATAACACAACTACTCTTTCTATGTTTCATGTATTGTTCTATTGTTATGTAATCAGTTTATGAGAATATAATGAAAGAGTGATTTTAAAGTATCTTTCATGTTAGTAGTTAGCCAAAGCCAACCAAGGGGGCCCACTTGGGAGGTAGAGTAGATTAGCATAGAGTAGAATTGCTTTCTACACTTTCTTGTGTTTTTAAGTAGAAGTTAGTATTTTACTCATGTAGCATTATTACTGTGAATGTTCCTGCAGCACTTGCAAAGATAGACATAGTGAACGCTTTGAGTTTTTAAATAGGCTTAGATTAAGTTTACAAGCTTTCAGGTAATTTCGTTAAGTAGTTAAGTGTGCTTACTTTCCTGCAGCAATAGCATAGGTTTCTTTCATACATTTTATCTTCCTGTAGCATAAGTAGTATGACTCTTTGAGGGACTTAGTGCACAAACTGTGTTGTCCCATTTCAAGTCTACATTCCTGGGTTGACAATCTAAATGCATTTCATGATGGGAAAAGTAATCCTTAGTATGAATATATTATTCCTAAGAGAGACAATGGCATTATTATCATTACCTATTGTGAGACTTTTCACTCCCATGAAATTATATGAATATTGTGATATGTGTCTATGATCTTATTACTTTGTTCTCATTCCAAACATGATAGTGATATTTTATGCTCAGTTTGATAAGGTTTTTCTTATTTTCTATTATACTATATTGAATCTCGGATTACTTGAATTCACCTGAAGTCTTATAATTTTTTTAGTTTATTGTCTTAGATATATATTTTATTTTTAGTATTTCTGTTCCCTTTCCTCAAAACCAAGTTTGTGAAGTTTTGACTTCTCAATCATGGAGGTCATTTAGTGTCATATGTAATTTTTTCCAATTGCAAAAATTCCCATAAGGATTGTTATCTTTCATAGTGTAAAAACTTGGATCAATAGTTCATTTTTCTTGCACAACTGATGAGACCCTTAGTTTCTAAATTAGAATCCGGTGTATGAGCCATAGGAAAGTTACTAGATCCTAAACTACTTAGTACCTATTTAAATTTCTTCCTCATTTACTATCAATAGCCTAGTCAAAAGCATTCACAATAATTGCACCAAGAGCACCACCTCCTCCTCTTACAATCGTGGCACAACATAAGATCATAAGTTAGGACAATGTAAGTCTCCTCATTCGACAAGCTTCATTATAAATCGAGATGCAATGCTTGAACCAACTATAAAATAATTATCAAATATTACCAAAGAAGATGGAAAAAAATGTCTAGAGCATATGTTATTAGGCCCAAAAGGAGGTAAGCACAACTGAGAGGTGGGGGTGGGGGGTTGAATCATTTGTGTGTACCTATTAATTTTAATTCATCTTTAATTACTTAGGTCAAAAAGATAAATAGTAATGCAAGATCCACAACACATGTAACATAGAACACCAATATTTTTTCTTGAGGAAACTTGATTAAGGGAAAACCCTGGTTGGAGTCAAACTTACTAGATGAATGAACTCTTCTAGTAGTACTACCAATTAAGAGAAAATAGAAAACAAAGGATGCAATTGAAACCAAAGGCTTATAGCTGAATCAATAGGAACACTACCTAGAGTTCACCTCTCACAATATAATCTTAGATTTGGCCTTCAATCAGGTTCACCGATCTATCTTCAATTACAATAGAGTGGACATACAGTCCTTTATAGCTAAACTGACAAATAGAATCTCTTATGAAAAAATAGTTCCAATGAAGTACAAACTATGCTTCAAATGCATAATAAAAATATCAACATCTCTCTAGATCACATAATTTACCATAATTACAAAATGATCACTCATTTATATCGATTACAAATAATAATCGATCACTAGGTCGGCTAAGACCTAATACAATACAAGATATAAACATTATTCTCAATCTCCAATGTGATCCAAATCAAGTAGGCCAAGACTTAGATAGGACGAAACCTTCATCCACAAACATGCATATGTGTCATCAAGACAACATCAATAATCACAATACGTTACTCCATCAAGTTGGATAGGACCTAAATGAAGAAACACCAATACACTACCAAAATAGAAAATCTGATCACCTCAACCAATGTGAACTAGTAGCATGATCATCACATGATCCTAGAACATAAACAAGAAACTTGAATACCATAAAGAACCTTCACATCATCTCTAATTTTAAATTCAAACTCATCTTTATCTCTAATCAATAGGAACACTAAAACATCAGACTCAGTCATAACAAAAGGTAGCTTGTTAAACTATGCATCATGAAAAATACTAGTTGAAACACAATGATAAGGGGTCATGTAACCACCAGCTTCACAACCTATGAAACATAAAATTCAAGTCATACCGAACCAAATATGCATCAACTATTCATAGGAACACTATGACACCAACAACTAGCAAATATATCATTCCCCACTCATATTGTCATACCAACTTCTGTGAATCTCTGAGATGGTCTACAAACACCTATAAAAAATACCTTATAATCGTAGCTTCAGATCTCAAACATATCATTTGATCAAATTAAATCCTCTCCACCAAATATCTTGAACACATTGTTCAAAACAACAATCAATATGTTGACATCAATGACAAAACATTAATGTCAGCACATAGAAATCCCAAACTCTATCATGCTCAATAATCTTCCAACATATGTTGGATTTAGATACATGTAAGAGAAAATAATAATTTGATGACTGATAGGAAGCTCTTTCTTAGACCTCCTATGCTTTTTTTTTTTTGAAAAATATTAGCTCAAGCATAAAATGAGGCACCACAAAGCACTTCTCCACCTCCTTAATCAACATATGTATACCCTAAATCTCAAAGATCTATGACTATATCACCATCCTTTGTGGGAAAGATTAATGACATGAATAATTTGTTAAGGACTTTCTCAAATGAGTTGATTAATACCAAATGGTAACAAGCTATGCCCTAGTGACCCAATTTCCAAAACTATTAAAATAGGAGGCCAACTTACCAAGAAAATCACTATCAATGGAGAAATAAGGCTAACGATCAAGCATGACCCTCCAATCATTTCATTTTCATCCATTCCCCATTTCAAGCTATCTTGAACAATCCAAATGTAGATTGGTGGCTACCCAAAACAAATTTTGCACAAGATCTCAATGCAAGGAATGTCCTAAGAACAAGAATTAGAAATTTCCTTAATTATGTTGTATTTTCTTGGATGGTGGATGGTGGATGTCATGTTTACCAATCAAGCATCAACTTTAAAGGTGCCCCAAGCATAATCTAATTATAAAACCCTCTCCAACAGAAGGATCACTAGGGAATTTGTTCCTTAAGTCTAGCAACCCAAGGTTGTTGTTGAGAAACATTTTTTCCTAGATGTTCCTATACAACCTTTTTAGAAGCCACGAGATTTAAATGCATACAAACTCAAGACCTCAAGGTTTCACAAAATGCATTAATAACCATTGTGTAAAAAATAAAGAAACCCTTAGAAAATATATCTCTATGGGATATTCTGGCCATTCTAGAATAGAAGCAACTATTGAAGGAGGCCCTGGAAGGGCAAGACAAACAAGCAAGAGTTTAATTTAATGTAGAGAAAAAAAAATGAAAGGAAATATTTCAATTGTGTAACAATAAATTCCACAAGTTTAACAATCAATGACATTGATCAATTCAAGTGGTGATAAAAAATAAGGAGGAACAAGTAAGTATAAACCAATGCCTTTCTTCTTAACTCTTATAATAGGAGATAAATTATTTCATAATTAAAAGATAGATTTTAGGGTGAGTAATACTATCATGCCTAAACAAATAGTAGAATCTCTTAAGATGGAATATTGTTAGGATTAGGAGACAAAAATTTAACAGTTACATGCAAATATAACCAATAATGCAAAGGAATAAAGCACACATAAGTAGAACAAGAAGACACAAAGATTTAACATGGTTCACCCAATCTTGGGCTACGTCCACCAAACAGAGAGTCCAATCTTATTATCTATTAAATTTTTGCCTATTACAATTTGTAATCCCTTGCAAATCAATACCGTTGCAAGAAGCTATGAAACTCCCATATCGAGAAAACCCTAATCCTAAGCCATTATAAAAATCCTTATGTTGATTAACACGTTAACCCTAAAAAATACTTGATGAGTCAACCTAGGGAAAATATTGACGAGTCAACTCAAAATGCTTGACGAGTTAACCCCCCCAAAACTTTCGAGTCGTTGTCCCAAACCCCATGATAAATGAAAAGTGTATAGTACTTTCCTGATCTATCACCACAAACCTACAAATATGATCCTTTAGATAGAGGGATTATGAAATTAGATGGAAAAATATTTCAATCCTCTGGTATAAATAGAAATCTCCACGTGGCTCTATTTTCCTATCCAAATATTACTCTTCCCCAAGAAATTGTTTTCATTAACATTCCTCTAATATTTAGCCTTTATTCATCAAGAGATTTTATAGAAAAAATAGGATGGTATATGTCTCTTGAGTGGTCACACCTAATCTTAATTACTAAACATAGATCAAAGGTTAAAGTATTGTTTGAACATGTGCATTCTAAGCATGTAGTAGCTGAGGCTATAAGAAAATTTGAACCTACCTATACTTCCATTACAAAGGATATAATGTATTAGGTTGAGATATTGGAAGAAGTAACTAGTAACAAAATTGAAGAGAACGAGGTCCTTTTGAATCAACTCATAGAAAATGATCCTTTCAGGAACTATCATGCTACTAATATGGGAACTTGCATAATTTATGGTGAGGTCTAGCTAATCCTAAAAGTCACCAAATAAAAATAAGACAAAAAAAATGCGAATATTCGAGTATCAAAATTATGGAAAATATCTTTTGATGGAGAAAGATGTAGAGCTGGTTTAGGAGCTAGAGTTCACTTGATTTCTTCATCGAGAGAAGAAACAAAGAGAGATTTACACTTCTAATTTAGTTGTACCAATAATGAATCAGAGTATGAAGGACTATTCCAAGGACTATATCAAACATAGGGAGGGGGTGTGAAGCAAATGAAGGCATTCAGATATTTTGAGCTAGTCATGAAACAATTGTAGAATACTTCAACTACTAAGAATCCCCAGATGAGATCCTTTCGTCATAGAGTCTAGGACCTAATTGAAAACTTCGATGCTTTTAACTTCCAATTCATCCCAAGAAAATAAAACCTGGAGGTTGAGTAATTGGCCACAATTAAGTCCCAATTTGAGACAATATCACATTTACTTGTTAATAAGAACTAAGCTTGAGTAATTTTGAAGCCAATTATACCAAAAAATGAAAAGAACTGGCAAGTATTTGCTAGTGATGATCGAATTGTGATGCTCATCCAACAAGTCAAGGAGTCTACTAAACAACTACAACCCAAAATAGAGGAAGCCTATGAAGACCAAATTATCCATTTGAAAGAAAACAAGCTACCTAAGAGTTTTATAATCTTATAAACCTCTTTGATTGTGATGATGCAATAAATGACAAACAATTTTTTTTAGATGATAAAGAAGATTATGAATATTTGAATGTAGGAATTGGTACAAAATTGAAAGTTGGCAAAGGAGTATTCTCTGAAGAAAAAAAGAGACTAATATTATCGTGTGATAAATATGAGGGGGTTATAGCATGGAATTATGATGATATAAGAGGATATAAATAAGACAAAATTGAGCATACTATTAAGTTGATTGAAAGAGTCAAACCCATCTAAAAAATAGAATATATGATGTTGCAAGAGTTGAAGAAGTTGATTGATTCTAAGATCATTGATCTAATCAAGCATAACACATGGGTATCTAACGTAGGTCGATCTAAAAGAGGAATGGAGACATTTTATTGTGTGTATATTTCCATGACTTTAGTAAAGCCCCCTTGAAGGATCATTGCCCATTACTGTCCATGAAGAAAAAAATACAAATAGTTTTAGGTTTTGCTCTTTTTACTAGATGGTTTCTTCGGTTACAACTGAGTTTGGATGGTAGAAGAAGATTAATAGAAAACAAAATTCACCACTAAGTGGGGAACCTTCGCGTATGCTAAATTTTCATTTGGTCTTTCTAATGTTGGGGCAACATTACAAAGAAAAATGGATATTGCCTTCAAATATTTGATAAATTTGACAATCTTAATTTATTATCACGATCTAACAATAATTTTAGAAAAGGAAGATCATTTTGATCACCTTAAGAATGCAATTCAAAGGCTCCAATAATTTGGGATATCTCTTAATTCCATTAAATGTGTATTAGGAGTTTCTCAAGGAAAACTCCTCTAGCATGTTGTCTCCAAGGAGATAATTTCATTTGACCCGAAATGAGTAATATCCATCATGGAGATACAATTACCAGGAAACAAGAAGGAATTGCAGTCCTTTCTAGGAAAGATAAAAAAAATTTAGCAAGTTTTTCTCAGACTTTTTTGGGTTGGTAAGACCAATTACTCTTATGTTGCGGAAAGAGAAAGATTTTAAATAGACATTATAAGGGATAATAGATTTGTAAAATATCAAGGGCCCCATAGATTTCACACTACTCTTGGTTAACCCAGAATTCTTTAAACATTATATCATGTATGTGTATAATAGTGAGAAGAGCATTGCAATTGTGTTGACTAAGAAAGATCAATAGAAAAAGGGTAACATCCTATAGCTTTCCTTTCAAGGACTCTTAATGACTATGGTAAAAAAGTATAATTTTGTTAAATAAGTAAACTTTTGTTATTGTCAAGGGATTGGATAATTTCAAATATTTGATAGCCAAGAACAAAGATCTAATATATGTTGCACACACCAGTTTCAAATAATACATCATGAAAGGTGAAATTGCAAACAAAAGAGCTAATTAGATCATAAAGATCCTAGAATATGATGTAGAAGTCAAGCCTAATAAGGTCATCCATCACATAGGGATTTTCAAATACCTAGCACAAGGAAATGAGGAAGGAGAAGAGATAATTCTGATTAATCAAGAAATAGAAAAAGGGAATTGGGTTGCAAATTGAATCAACTTCATGTAGATGGGTAAATACCCAGCTCATCTTCTTAGTTTAAATAAATTATATTATAGGCTACAAGAAGCAAGATATATCATGATCTAAGGAATTCTATTCAAAGAAATTTTGGAGTCCTACTTCATTGTGTTAACAAGATCCAAGGATAAACAAATCCTATAATAAATGCATAGTGGCCCAATTGAAGGACAACTCTAGAAACACCACCACACTCAAAATTATGTGTGTTGGATATTTTTGGCCCGCCCTATTTATAGATTATTGCTAATTGGTTAAGAAATGTACAACATGCCAATTCTTCATTAGGATGCAAAATAATTTTTTTATGTCCTTGAATCCCATAGTAGTTGATGAACCTTTTGCTTAATGGGGCCTAGATTTCATCAGAATTATTAATCCATCTTCTAGTATAGGAAAAAATTGGATTTAAATTACCAATGACTATTTCACTTGTTGGAAAAAAGAAATACCCCTAAGGAACCACGGAAAATGAAATTGTAATTTTTAAAGAGGAGTAGGTATCTGGAATTGGGTCACCAAAAACCATTATCTTTGATAATGTAAAGCCTTTGTTAGATCAATGATGTCTGAAATTGCACACAAAAATGGTGTTTTTTTAAAAACCTCCTCCAACTATTATCTACAAGGAAATGATATGGAAAAATGAATCAACAAAAATTAAATCAAAATAATCAAAATATTAGGTTTTAAACATCAAAGGGAGTGACACAAACACTTCAAGATAGTTATATGGGCTAATTGTATTACACCAAAGAAAGTATTCAAGACTTCTTCCTATGAGATAGTATTTGTTAAGGAGGCAGCTCTACCAATTTCTATGGAGATTCTCACTCTAAGACTTCTTAAATCACTTAAAATTGAAGAAAATGGAGTCATGAATGTGTGATTGATAGAACTTCTCAGCATGTAATAATCTCACGGAAAGGCTTCCAATTCCCTAGCCAATCATCAACAAGTTGTGAAAAGATGACTTGATAAGAGGTCTTTAGATCCTTATTTCAGAGAAAATGACCTTGTGTTAAAGTACAATGAATAGGAAACCAAGCCTAGTCAACATGCCAAGTTTGATGCATTATAGGAGGGACCTTTTTGTATTATCAAATACAAATAAAGTAATACTTTCAAATGGTAGGGTCTTGAAGGTAACCCACTTGAGATACTAGTTAATGGGACGCACCTCAATCACTTTCAATAAATGACTAGTCTCCTTGGGCCTTATAATAGTACAGGTTAGTGGTGTACATGCATTTTTCAATAAGTACTGTCAAGTACATTGCCATGTTGTCAAGTTTTAGTCTCTATATTTTATGAGATTGTTTCCCCCATGTATGGTAGTTTGTTTTGTCAAACCTTTAATGATGAGTAGTAGAAGTGTGTTGTTGTTTTATTCCTTGCACACTAGAGATGCATCACTTTTAGAAATAGTATTGGAGTGGGTTTTGATGTACTACCTCCTGTTGTGGGTGTCTTTTGAGGAAAGAGTAATTAATACACATGAATTGGAAATTACCACCTTAGAAATTTGTGTTTCCCTTGTGTCTATCATTTCAAATTAGTGGAAAGGAAAAACTGAGAAACAAGTAGTTACAAGAGTATATAAAATAGAAGATGAAGGGAAATAAGAGGTTGTTGTGAGTGCAAAAAATTACTAGAGGAAATGATTCTCTGTCCCATGGCCTCTAGAGAAGTGACTATGAGTGGAAAATTTGGAGGAATAGTTTTCTCTTTAGGTTTTGAAAATATTTATAGAGATACATCATATGTTGCAACTACGAGAATACCCCAAGCTAATAAAATGAACACTAGGAGAATTCAAATGGTTAAAGCATGAAACCTGGTTGACGTTAAAGATTTTATTGATGAGATTGAAGATCCACAACTTTCAATGAGCTTAAGGAATATCTATGAAGGCACTTTGCATTAGAGAATGGAAATGGATAATAGTGTGGTTGGTCCATGGATATGAAACTTCTGGCTTGTTCAATACATGATTCCTTATGTACACCCATTCTCATAGCTAATTGAAGCAATGTATACCCATTTTGATGCTCAAAATGAGATTATTCAAGGAGAAGGGTTAAATTTTACATACAAGATGAACGTAATAGGTAAGAGTTTTTTAATTGAAAAAAGAATGGATTATTACTAGGCAAAAGGAACCACAACTCTCTCTTTCCTCAACATAGAGATGGGTACTAAAGAACCAATGTTACCACTTTTACCCTTGAGTATCATATCTTTTTAATGTTGGCTATTGTGTCTGGCATGGACAATGATAATATGGTGGAAGAATTTAAAATGGCCTTGGTTTACTATATTAAGCACTCTTTGGATAACTCACAATATAATTTTGCATACCTCATTATTAAAAAAAAACCAATAGCTACAAGAGTATATACTTTTTCTTGATATTTAGGTACCCTTCTTTTCTTGTCCATACACTTCTATATCAAAATGCCACTTTATTATAGAGTCATGTGCCATTAGATATTTTTGATATGGTTGATAGAGGAAAACTAATCACTACATGGGATCCTAAGCTACCAAGGACACATGGTTATTATAATTTTTTAAATTATTTTATGGCCTCGACCCTTCAAGCCTTTTCCAAATAAGAAAATGATGTTAGACTTACTAAAAATCAAACATCTTGGTTAAGGAGGTGCAAGCATTTAAGGTAGATTAGTTCTATTGAACAAATTTCACTAAGGTGCAAGTGCATGACTCAATCAAAGAACCATTCATGCTCCCTTCTTATTTTTCTAATAGGGTTTTAGATTTAGAGGTTTTTAGGTAGTTCTCCATTGTAGATGCAAACATGGGTATAGGAAAAAATAAATAAATGATTTATATGGCTCCAATTTCCTATGGAGGGGTAACCCTTGAAAAGAGGAAGGGTAAACTGGTGCTAAACTCCAAATTGGACCAATTGGGTCTTGTATTATATTGTGGTTTTTAGGATTATGACCTAGATATGTGCTTATAAAATAGGATAATTAATGTAAGTCATGTCCCAGGGCAATATTAGGAAACAATAATGAGCTCACCCCATACATCCACAAATATTTTTGTGGATTTATGTTCAGCCCATGTCAACTCTAGGCCCAAATAGTTGGAATTCTATCAGGTGTTGGCCTGACATAATCCTACATAGAGGATACTGCCAAAATTGAAGAACGGTGTACAAGACTTGCTTGATTGATCAAAGGAGAAGAGAGAAAACTTATGGATGTATTAATGAGAAATTAAGAAACCATATGCCTCATATGATGATATTGATACTAACCAAAAGTTTGAAGAATAATGACATGAAGTTGAATGCACAATCACCTAAAAAGCCAAGGGCCTCCTCTCTTGTCTTAATAGATCTTTCCCAATAAAATCAACCACATAAGGTGTACCCTAAGAAAAGACCATTAGCAAGATGTGTATCTCAACAAAATGGAGAAGTGCATCAAACTATCAAACATCATGGAGCAAGAGCCAAAAAAAAAAAAGAAGATATTTTTGTTTTGCACTCAAGCACTAACAACTCAACTTGAGACTATTTAGGTAAGTTTTTCTCCCCCTTTTATTTCTTCTTAGTCTTTGGTCAAATTTGGTTTAGCTCTTATTGTGTCATCAGGTCAATTTTTTTCTTGCCTACCTTTTTAGGTCTTGTCTTTGGATGTCCCCATTTTTGACTTAGTGTGACCCCAATTTGAGTTGCCATAAAATGTAGTGGCTTCTCCTTTTCCATAATATACTCATTGGACATATCAAATGTTATCAATTTTTAGTAGTTTATATTCAAAGTAAGAAACTATGAGCTCATCATTCTCAATGCATTGTCTATAACCAATTCCACACTTTTCCCCTATTACATTGAATTTTCCAAAATCTACCTCTCCCGGGTCACAAGTAGATTCAATAGTAATGTATATGACTTTATATTTATCTCTTGGAGCCCCATTTGTTAGAAATAAATCACATCCTCATCTATGCCTTTCAAAATTATCCTTAGTAAGTAAAAGTCACATATGATTTAGGTTTCATCTAGAGAAGAATGGAAAGATAAAACATCATATCATGGAGCAAGAGCTGAAAATAAAAGAAGAAGATATTTTCATTTTGCACTCAAGCACTAACAACTCAACTTGAGACTATTTAGGTAAGTTTTTCTCCTCCTTTTCTTTCTTCTCAATCTTTGGTCAACTTTGGTTTAGCTCTTATTATGTCATTAGGTCCATTTGTTTCTTCCCTACCTTTTTAGGTCTTGTCTTTGGATGTCCCCATTTTTGACTCAGTACGACCCCAATTTGAGTTGCCATAAAATGTAGTGGCTTCTCCTTTTCCATAATATACTCCTTGGACATATCAAATGTTATCAATTTTTAGTAGTTTAGATTCAAAGTAAGAAACTATGAGCTCATCATTCTCAATGCATTGTCTGTAACCAATTCCACACTTTTCCCCTATTACATTGAATTTTCCAAAATCTACCTCTCGGGTCACAAGTAGATTCAATAGTGATGTATATGACTTTATATTTATCTCTTGGAGCCCCATTTGTTAGAAATAAATCACATCCTCATCTATGCCTATGATTCAAAACTAGTTCAGTGCCACCAAGAAAGCTATGCTTTCTAAAGATCAAAAGATGAAGAACATAAAAGATGATAAATTAGCTACTTCAATGTCAAGTTCTCTCTTTGATGAGAGGAGAAAATAGTTCATCATGGTTTCCTAAATTCCAAATAGAAGAAACAAGCTTTAGAGGTAGATGCTTCCTGAAAATGATGATACCTATGCAGTTGGTTTTGAACTCAAGTTGGCTAAACCTCACAATAGGGTGGAACTGATGGGAGAGTATCAAAAGGAAATGAATCATGATTATTTTAAACCCTCTCTTAAGTTGGAGAAGAAAGAAAAAGATCTATAGGATGCTAGAGCCATAATGGATAGATTTAGGTCTCAGTCCAAGTCCTATGAGTTAGAATGTGCTTGTCTTACAAAGGAAATGGATGATAAATCTTCCATAGTTCTATAATTAGAAAGAGAAAATATTTCACAAATTCAAACCAGATTTAATAACTCTTTATCTTATTTGAATGAAGGGAAAGTTAAGGCCTTAATAAACAACTACAATCAAAAGAACACGAGCCTCTACAGACCCAAAAGTGTCTTGAAGATACCTTAAGGAGTATAAAGATTTTAGAGAAAAAGGTAGGGCTTGAAAAGAATAAGCTCATTTAATAGATATTGGACGTCCAAACATAGTTAAAAGAGGATGTAAAATAAAAGGAGATATTAGAGAAGAAACTATAGGCAATGTAAAATAAGATTTTGATAAAATAGATAAGGAGCTTATTTCTAATATAGTTCTATAAGTGCCGATTTAACAAAAAATGCAAGATAAAGAAGTTTAGTTAAAGAGAGAAATACAAGAGGCAAAAAAATAACTAGAGCTAGAGAAATGGAATCATCAAATGAAAAAATATGCATTACAAGATAGGGAATAGAAATTGGTGAAAATCAAACAAGATATATCAAATACCTTACCAGAAATAAACGAGATATAGGAAGCTAGTAAAGAAAAGGATGTGCAACTACAATAATTGCAAGTCTCTATTATTTTCCTTATCAAGTTGCATTCATTTGGTCCAAATTTATAGTATGTATCCCTTTGGGACAAAATAAAAGTCTCCATGCTGGCCTTGACATCGACTTTCAAATTAATTTTTGATTGCTTAAACTTAATCATTGAGGTTACTTATATGATAGATGCAACCCAAAAGAAAATTATCCATATAGATTTAGAAGCCTAGAACCTGATTGAGAAATTATGTATGATATATGAGAGCATCTTGATGATTGCAAGAATTGCTAATAGAAGGATAGTGGCTAAAAGGTCTAGTGAATTTCTTGAGTGTCATAAAGCTGCATTCCACACCTGATAATGTCTAAGGATTCTTGGGCTAATTTATGTTTCACAAATGAAGAGACATTTGATATGTTCATACATATTGTTTTTCCCTCTTCTTTTCACTAGGATTGGATGTTACTTGAAGAGGATTAGATTAAGCATTTGACAAACAACAAAAGACAAGATCAATCTT
>BSBK01000282.1:60000-182500 GCA_027943335.1 Chamaecyparis obtusa | reverse complement strand
AAGGAAAGAGAAACCCCCTAATGTATGTCTTCCAAATCTGCATCATGAGAATCAACAAATGTTGAAGAGGCATCCAAGTAGTCATCACATTCTGCAAGATCTGAAACACTATGATCATTGTGCTGAATAGTAGAGCCCATGTCTGATGAAGCAGGAGGTGGAGAAGTAGGAAGCTCAACACTTGTCTCAATAACAAAATGATTCAAGTGCCCAAAGTTCTCCTCATAATTATCCCTTGGCAAAGGGATGTGTACATCATGAATATCATCATCATCATCAGCAAAATGTGAAAAGAATACAAGCGTGATGTATGATCAACAACTCCCATAGCTATGAAAACTCTATCTCCATGTCCCTAATGTAGACAAAATCAGGAGTGAACTCAACAATTTTACCTTGTGCCCCATGTGTAATTTGGTAAATAGAAAGGAGATTAGTGGTCAAGGATGGTACACAAAGAACATCATTAAATGTCCCCTCTCCCATAGGAATAGAACCTTTCCCACAAACTCTCATGAATGTGTTTTTACCTATCAAAATATTAGGAGAATTACAAGGCTCAATAGAATAAAACTATTAGGAATGAATGCTAAAGCCTTTGGCAGTCATTCTATAGCAGTGATTGTTGCATTCATGACTATGATTGTCATTGATGTCAACACAGTGTTATTCTGGAGTTTAGCAGAGAAGCAGGCACAGTTTTGTTTTGCGCACATGTTATATTGCAAATTGAGCTATGCACAATTGATGGTATGTTATTTGGTGTGTTATTAACCTATGGTTAAGAGCGCAAAAATAAATTCATTTATTCATGGAAGTTATAATCATTTTGGTGGAAGCAGTATTTTGGCAGTGTTCTTGAGTAGCGGTTTTTGGTAATCAGAGGATATCTCCTAACAGGGATGGAATCTGATTCTACACAGTTAAAGGGAAGTTTGAGACTCATTGGTGGTGATGTGGTTCATAGTGCAAATTTCGAGGTCACACGATTGGAAAGTTATTGTAACTGGAAGCTGACAGTTTTTATGTAATTTTGATGTAGCGTGTTGAAATTATTATTTTATATTTGGATGCCAACTCATTTGTAATTATTTGAGTGTTGTATAAAGGAAGGAATGTTTTCCTTGTTGTTATGGGATTGTAATAGTGGTGATATGAAATTGTGAAAGTTGTGATGCGAATGTATGCATGAAGTGAAGAAAAGAGCTAATTCAGTGATGAAGGAAGACTTGTGAAGTACAGAGATCTGGATTTGTGATCTTGTGTAGTAGAGAGTGTGGTTTTGGCACAGTGTGAAGGAGGTAACATATTTCATATTATTCTATTGAATAATCCTAAGATCTATTGGACAGTGAGTTCAAAGATCTTGCCTTGAAGCTGTTTGGGTAGTGGGTCCTTCTATCTTCCATAACTCCTAACAGGGTTAGAATATTTTAACAGGGATTCAAAATCTCCTAGCAGAGATTCATATGTACTAAATGTATTTCATAAGACTCCTAACAAGGTCCATCTTTTCACAAGGAACTTTCATATTAGTACATCATTTTGTGGGCATCATTCCCACTGGGGTTTACTCTTTGATCAAGAGGTTCCCTAGTTAACATATCTTGTGTTATTGTGTCATTGTGTATGATTATCTTTCTATGGTTGTTATTGCATTGATTATATGGTTTATAGCTTTTGAAGTTGATATTGAAGTTGCTAAATGGTTTAATTACTAGATAACTGATTCACCCCCCCCCCTCTCAGTTATCTTGGGGATCTTTTCTTTCTAACAAAAACATATCCATAGATGATGTCATATGATGTGATGCACCTGAATCAAGAAGCCATTTACCTTGCTCAAGATGTGTGGAAGCCAAAAGTGCTTGTCCTTTACCTTTATCTTTGGACGATGATGGAGATGTAGAAGCTGCCAAATGTGTAGAAGAATCAACAAACACAGATGAGGGAAACTTAATGTTTTGCTTCTGAATAATGTGAGTTAGCTCATCAATCTTCTTTTGAAAACACTTATTCTCATCATGT
Organism: Chamaecyparis obtusa; assembly: GCA_027943335.1. Classification (NCBI taxonomy): domain Eukaryota; kingdom Viridiplantae; phylum Streptophyta; class Pinopsida; order Cupressales; family Cupressaceae; genus Chamaecyparis; species Chamaecyparis obtusa. The sequence continues at coordinate 180,472 of BSBK01000282.1, read as the reverse complement.
CCTAGCTTTTTAGAATATGCACATTTATCCCTCTTTCTTCTAGATTATTCCTCTCTTGAAGAGGACTTGGATTCAATAGTATTGTGTGAAGGAGATTCATTACCTTTTTCATGAGGCTTAGGATCCTTATGTTGCTTCTTTCCTTTGCCATTAGAAGCCTTTGATGTGGACTCACTTGCAACCAATGCTTGATGTGTGGAAGCTCTCAATTGACCCATGTGTGCCAACTTTTCTTGTTCCCTTGTGAGTTGCACTGCAAATTCATCAAGAGAAGATAATTTGTATGCACTACCAAGAGCATTCATAGTAGCATAGAATGTAGAAACAAATATAGAATAATGAGGACCAAGCTTGGAAAGAATAGAAAAATCAATTGTTCATCCCCTTTAACAATACCACTTGTAGAAAGCTCCAATCTAATAGAATTGAACTTAGAAAAAAAGTCTTGAATATTGTCAAAATCACTAGGATTTAGACCTATGAGCTCATTCTCTAATCTAAATTTTCTCATTCTACCAGGTTTACCAAAGAGGCCTTCCAATATGACCCAAGCATCAGGAGGATGTGTGCAAAATGCAATATGAAAGTGCAAGTCATGAGAGATGGATAATCTAAGAGAGCCAAGTGCTTTATCCCTTCGATCAAACTATTTTTGCCTTTCTGTAACATCCGTTTGAGGTTCTTGATCTTGCTCGAGAGTCATTCTAGGCAATATAATACTCAATAAATGATCATTTAAAGATATTTTCAATTCATGGTAGTTATATGGAGTAAGGATTTTGACCTTTGAATTATCCATAATACAACCAAATAATGACTAATAACTACTTATAACTCCTTCAAATGATTGATGCAAATTAGAAAATTGAAATCTAAGGATTAACCAAGTGCAAATATAGCCCCAAATTACCTATTTTTGAAAGTAATATATGCACCCCAAATCACTGAAATATGATTGTAGATCTATAAAGTAGACAAAAATTCACACACTTTCAAAAAAAATTCACCTCAAAATGTTACCGTATGTGCCCAAACAAAGCCCTGTAAGTAGAAAAAATAGGAACAATCAAGAAAATTGGCAATTTATGATAAACCTAGAAACCAAATTGCAAAAATAATACCACCACTAGATTCTTTGGGAAATTCTATCCAATTTCAAAAAAAGTTGCTCGAAAAAAGGAGTAAAAATGAGCAAGATATGGCCCTCTGAAGTTGGATTGCAAAATGAAAAACTCCAATGGTGAAGGCTGAGCAAATTCAAACCCTGATGACATCAGCAGAACACAGTGTTAAATTGATGGCTGTATGGATGTCACAAAATGCCCAATCTGGCCTATTTTGATAGTTGTATGGCTGTCAAATTTATGCTCATAAAATGGTGACATCAACAAAAAATTTGGCTCTCTACTGATGTGGCATTGACATAGACTATCATACAGATGACGTCCCCTGTACAGATGATGACATCAGCACATGACTGTGTAGGCTGACATTTCCACTGGTGTGGCAGAATGGCACATGTCGATCAAGGAGTGGCTTTTTGTTGTTCGATGTGGCAGCCTAGTGGCTCGTCGTGGCTATGCCATGTGGCAAGAGGTGGCGATCTGTTGGTGCCTATGTCACGTCACACTGGAGTCTTGCCATGTGGCATCAATGTGTCACATAGGAGTCTTGTCATGTGGCGGTTGTATGCGTGGCAACACATAGGCTCTTAGGCATTGCTGATGTGCCAGCTTGCATGGTGCCTACTCGGCACCGCGTGGCTCGGATGTCCTTGGGGCAGGGATTTGAGCCGCTGGGGTGACAATGGGGATTTGAGTGGCTAGGGTGCACTGGGATTTAATCCCACATTCCTTGTGTAGAGGAATGTCATGAGGTTTATAAGATAAAATGCCCAGTTAATATGTTAAGGGGCACAATGGGATTTAATCCCACATTCCTTGTGTAGAGGGATGTCACGAGGCTTATAAGATTAAGTACTATGCAATGCATTAACCTAAGTAAGATTAAGTAAAGTGTAATTAGGAATATTTAATTACACCAATAAACATCAAGAGGAAGATCGACAATTTGAACCTATCCACTTTTGATGGGTTTGAAAAGACATTAACAAGAGCATGGGTATAAGAAGCAGATACCTTATTCTAGCTCAGCTGCCTTAAGACAAAGCAATCAAATTTTTAGTTCTACACATGGAGGGAATTGCTTAGGAATGGTGGCACCATGGGATGGTCACCCTTGGTCATGATCAAGTCACTTCATATGCTGATTTTATAGAGAAACTCATTAAATTATCAAGGAGTTGGCACAACTGAGATTGGTTGGATTGGTGAAAAATTACAACACACAATTTTAGAGGCTGTCAGTGTGGGTTACTGACATTTCTAAGAGGAGAGTGGTAGTGCTTTTCAAGGATGCATTAATGAAACCCCTTAAGGGTTGGGTCAAAGGTTTCAACCCGATTGCACTCACGATGGCAATCAAGAAGGCATCTTACATGACTACTTCATCCTCTTCCTCTAGGTTACACACATACCAAACCACTTTTGAAGAAGCCCTCAATGGTTAAGGCCACAAGACAAGAAATCATTTTCAAAGAATCCACAAAGGATGAAGCCACAAGACAAGAGATGAGAAGGAGAAATATTTGTTTCACATGCAAGGGGTCTTGGAACTGGGTCACCAATGCTTAGGTAAAGGAAAGAACCATTACATTGAGTTAGTGTCTGATATTAAGGAGGAGAGAAGAATATGAGGCACAAGAAGAAGAGACTAAAGAGGAAACCGATAGTGCAAAGAGGATTTCCACACTTGTGAGGAGGGGAGGTATTGGTTCCACACTTTTTAGAACTCTGAGATGTAGTGTCTTTCAAGTTCAAGGCACACTCCAGGGCTAGCATGTTGTAATCATGCTCGATATAGGAGCCACAGTCAATTTCATCAAATCCTCACTTTCCATCAAAAGGGGTTTTCATATGGTGGAACATTAGGGGTTTGAGGTCAAGGTGGTTAGAGAAAATTTACTACCATGTTCTCATTTTCTCCTATGGTTGAGTACTACCATGGGGAACTATACAATGATAGATTATTTTTTTGTGGTAGACTTGGATGATATGAATGTCATATTAGACATTCAATGGATGGAGACTCTTGACTAGTGTACAATGTCATATTAGACATTCAATGGATGGAGACTCTTGACTAGTGTACAATGTCATATTAGACATTCAATGGATGGAGACTCTTGACTAGTGTACAATGAGTTTCAAGAGGATGGGGTTCTCATTTGAGGTGGAAGACAAGGTGGTGTTGAGAGGAATGTCCAATGGGGGTTTGAGGGAGATCTCATCAAAGTGAAAGGAAGCAATTTTTAGACATGTTGAAGTCATTTGGGTAGCATAATGTTTGGTTCAACCAAACCATTTGAGTGGGTAACAAGCATACTACCATGATGATGAAATCCAAAGCATGCGGTCTTTGCAGACATTCCACCAGGAACACCCCCACATAGAGGTTTTGAGCATGCAATTGAGTTGGAGGATAGAGCCAAGTCAGTGATGAGTACTCTCTATTGCCATCTGAAGAAGTTCAAGGAAGAGATAGAAAAGACAATCTAGAGGCTCCTCGACAAAGGTTGGATCATACCTAACTCTAGTCTATTTGCATCTTTGATAGTTTTGGTGAAGAGGAAGGGTGGAACTCTCAAGATGTGCATTGATTATTGAGCATTTAGAAGACAATCAAGAAGAGATACCCCATCCATAGGATCGATGAGTTGTTGGATGAACTACATAGAGCACTCTATTTCTCCAATATTGATCTCTGATCTGGGTTTCACCAAATCTACATGAGGGAGCAAGATGTATAAAAGATAACATTCAGTTGTAACTATGGACACCAAGTTCATGGTTATGCCATTTCGATTGACCAATACTTCAAATTCTAGTCTTGCATGAACCACATGTTCAACAAGTAGTTGCATAAGTTTTTGTTGGTGTTCTTCAATGACATCCTTATTTACAACAAGCTGTGTGTGGAACATCTAAGGCATTTAGAGGAAGTATTAGGGGTCATGAAGTCACTACTATTATTTGTGAAGAGGTCCAAATATAAATTTGGGATGATTGAGATCATATACTTAGGGTACATCATCAATGCTTGAGAAGTTCAATGCATCAGGAGAAGATTTAGACAATTCTTGATTGGCCAACTCCTAGGACACTCATAGAGTTGCATGGACTTTGGACTGTACAGTTACTTTAGGAGACTTGTGAAAGGGTTTTCGTAGCTAGGGGCATTACTAACAAATCTCATGAAGAAGGGAGCATTTCATTGGGATGAGGAGACACAAGGAGCTTTTGATAGGTTGAAGTAAGTCATGAGTACATGTCCAATTCTGGTATTGCCAAATTTCACTAGGTGAAGGCATTGGCATAGTATTGATGTGAGATTGTTATCTCATTTCTTTTGAGAGTTGAAAGCTCTTAAGAGCCAAGCGATTGTATTCAACACCGGCTATGGTGCAAAATATTTGCACCTAGCCTCTTACCCATTTGCATGCCCTATTTGACTGTACGCCATCCTTCCCTAACAACTGACGCTTGAACTATGTTGTTGTACTTGTTAACTTTTAACTTTAAAAAATGGTATGCATCCTCTATAAAATAATTTTTTGAAGTAAAAATTATGGGTTAACATTTTTTTATTTCAATATTAAAGTGGAATGTCGATATATATTTTGTTTAATTTTAAATAATTTATTATTAAATTTTTATTTTTCAATTAAGTTTGTTATAAAATATTAAAAGAATTATATCATTTTAAAAGAAATTAAAATTTTATATATTTTTTTAAAAATAAACTAATATTTGAATTTATATATTCAATTGGTAAAATTTTAAATTTATTTATATGTACTATTTTATGTATAATTTGGGATAATTAATAAGTGTATTAAACTAAACAATAATAAGTTTGATTGTAATAGTTGTAATTATTCATGAAAAATTGAAGAGAATAAATTGATAAATATGAAAATGTTGTCATTATAATTTATTTTTTACAAATTTTACTTTTAAAATTATAATGATAACATTTTCATATTTATTAATTTATTGTAGTGCCTCCCTCATTTGCCTCCTTGCACAAACACCCAGATGGTGTAGTTTCGACTTTCACACTTGTTGGGTATGATCATGTTGGTCTCATGTCAGGTTGAATCTACCAAGAGCATATTTTTGATGTCCCACGTGAACTTGGAGACGTAGGGTGTGGTCTTAGATTGTATTCTGGTAACCCTTAGAGATAGGGATGAGTCGGTCTTGTGAATGTAGTGATTGTTATCCACATTATGTTTTATGATGGCATCGTGAGATGCACCTTGTTCATCTTTGTCATGCGTCAATCAGAGGTTATCATTGGGGTCGTGATAGGTGTATTAAGCGACCTCAACCCGATCCTATCATTTAATTGCTTCTATCTATATTATAAACTTAGTATTTAGATACGCCACGTTGATGCATCATAGATTTATTTTCTGATGGACAGAGGTTTGACCACACTGATTTGTGTACTCTTTTTCATGTTGCTTATGTACTCATGTCAATGTTTGTAGGATGCACTATGTTTGCTTAAGGGCTAAATGAATTCAACTAATTTTCTTACTATAGAGAAATTGAGTACATGTTTTGAGGGGTTTGAATGAGAATCAAACAATTTAAATTATAATGAGATGAGATGTAAATTCTAATAAAGTAAATATTATTTTCCTTGTGTATGTAATTTCTAATAGAAAATGTAGTAGGAAGGTGTGTAGAGTCATGAATTGAGGAGGTAGAATGTACCCTTAAGGAATATTGAAATGTTACTACTGGATATGAATGCTTAAAAAAATGACTATTTGAATTTATATTAGGTTCAGATGTGAATTAATAGGAAGTTGATTTTAGGTTTTTGATGTTAGGAAAGAGATTTTCGTGCATTATGCTTTGATTATTGATTCAAGAAATGTAATTCAAAGTGATTATGAAATCAATTGAAATGTTAATATTTTATTGAGTATGAAAGGGATTTTGGGATGCTTGTGAATATTGTATTTTTAGAGATTTCATGGAGAAGGAAATTCTGAGTATTACGCTTTGATATTATATTGATGCGAGAAATGTGAATAAGTTAAAATGTTGTATGTAAATGATTTAGGTTATTTGTGCTAGACGTGTTTCTTGGAATATCATGATATTGAAATTTAATAGATTTTGAGTAAATATGTTCTTGTGAAAATTGAATTTCATATGATGTGAAATGTAGTTAGATTTTATAAAGATTTAGGAGATATTTCCATGCTTCGATTTTCAGGTCTTCATGATTATGGTATTTGATGAATTATTTAATTTATAATATTATGTTTTAGTTTCATGTGGAAGCAAGAAATGTTTATGTGAGATGATCATAGTTAATGAATTAGGTTATTTGATATATATGTGTTTTTGAAATAATTTGTTTGAAATTAAGAAATACATTCTTGAGATTAAATGAATTGTATGTGATTTTTATCTAGTGTGCAAGAAATTGACCATGGAATTAAATAAGGAGAAATTAAAGATGGATGCATGTGAAAATCTTGTAAAGACAAGGTTAACTCCAAAGGGAGAAATAACCTCGTTGTCAAGTATAATGTTGTAAAGTTATGTTTGAATGAATCATTTAAATTGTGTTTATTTTATTTTATATTTATGTTTACTTGGCATGCCATGTGTGTAATGATGTGTTGTGACTTTATGTGGTGTGAATTGACACATGTATGTGAGTTGGCATGACCAAGTAAATTATTTATTGGTTATTTTCCACCTTTGAGTCATCTTGTAGTTTCCCAAGGTTAGCTATCTTGGTTGTTGAGCCTTGGGAGAGAATCTTATTTCAATTTTTTGTGGGCCAACTCTTAGTGGACTTTTGAGAGATTAAAAGTAGCCCTAGGGGTTGGTTAGGGTTAAAATGAGATAACCCCATAGGTGTACCTTGGGTTGGGAATCAAAATTTGACCAATAGGATATTTTTAGCCCATTTTTGTCTCTTCTAAAAATGTCATTTTCGAAGGTGACAAATTTGGAGAGTGTGCCATGTTTTCCTCTTTTTGCAATTTTGAATTTTTCTATTATTGGAGAGAGAACCCTTGGATAGTGTGTCCAATCATCTTTGAGGTTAGGTAGGGTTTTCCTTTTTAGTGAGATGGAGAGGAATTTGGTAGGTGGATTTTCCACTCTCCAATTTTGGAGACTTTTAGTGGACTTCACAAGTTTTGGTGGACTTAGCAAGGAAAGATGGTAGGAAAGGGAGCTCTTTTTAAATCATCATTGGCATAGCTTGGAGTAAGGTTGGCTGTCTTTTCATGGAAGACTCTTTTCTTTTACTTGTTTGAAAAATGTAGATTTTTGGTGTGTTATTATTTATGGTTTTGTGAAGCTTTATGTTGGCTTTCATGGCTTCTTGTTTATGTTTATTTGTTGGTTTTGTTTTAGTGTTCTTGTTTTATTGGGGTGTGAAAGGCAAAAATCACTCTTGGGAGGGAAGAGAGCCTTGATGGGTGAGGGGCTTTAGTTGGGAATGCCCATCTAGTGTAGATTCCTTCCTCATTGAGGAAGGGGATGAGGCATGGATGCATGGGCTTCATGTTTCCATTTTTTTATATTCTCATTTGGGGTTCATAAGGTTTGTTATATGTGTATGAAAATGAAGGAAATGATATTTTGGTTATGGCCTTATGAAGGAAATGGTATTTTTGATTATGGCCTTCATAATTGATATTTTGGTAATGACCTTGTTGAAGACATGGTTTCACATTTGAATGGCTTCTCCTACTTGGGTACTTTCCACGTTCACTCATCTTATGGGTCCAAGGTGGCCCATTGTGTGAAAATCCTTGGGATGAGAATTTTATGTAAATATGTGTTTGTTGGTTTTTTATGGTGCGTGTGTGTTGAAGCTTGTTTGTTCCCACGTCCATCTTTGTTTTCCCAAGCTCAGGGGTGCCCATGTAATGGTCTAGGTTGGGAGGTGAGCCTCCATTGTCAAAGTGGTTTTCTTTTGTAGATTTCTAATTGAAGGAGTTGCTTTTTTTCTTGAAGGAAAAAGTATTTTGTCATTTATTACTTGCAGATTTTTATGTTGTAAAAAGGGCTGAAAAGCCATGTGTAAACAAGTATTAGAAAAAGGCCATGTAGATGTCTAAATGCACAATGAATGCTTGTAAAAGTTTGTATTTGAATGTGAAATGTTCTCCATAAATTTCTATGTATTTCTAAAGAAAGAAAATGTAAAAATGAAGATTCATTATGCTTTGAATGCAAAAAAAGGCTTGCTGGTTTGTTTTCCCATATGCAAAAAAGTTAGATTTTCTTATGATTGTTAATATCTTCCCTATGTAATCAAAATTTACTTCAAGTATTTATTTGAAAAAAAAAGTAATGTATATTTTGCTTTCCTAGTAGTCTATGCTAGAAATAATTTCATTTTAATATCATGTTAGTTCAAAATAAAAAGACTTGTATATACACCTATGTATATATAATTGTATATATACATAGATGTATATACCCTATTGGAATACATTGCTATGTTGATGTTTAAAAAAAAAATATGTTGTGTGTGTTTTGCCCTAAGTTTTGGGAATGACATTTATGAACTCTTCAATTTTTCACGATTAATTACAACTATTACAATCAAACTTATAATTGTTTAATTGAATATACTTATTAATTATCTGAAATTATACATGAATTGATACATATAAACAATATCAAAATTTTACCAATTGATTATATAAATTCAAACTTTAGTTTATTTAAAAATAATAATATGAAACTTTAATTTCTTTAAAAATGATATTATAATTTTTTTAATATTTTATAACAAACTTAATTGAACAATAAAAACTTACTAATAAATTATTTAAAATTAAACAAAAATATGTACATTCCACTTTAAATATTGAAATAAAAAAAATGTTAACCCGTAATTTTTACTTAACAAAACAATTTTATAGAGGATGCATATCATTTTTAAGTTAAAAGTTAATAGGTATGACGACATAACTTAAGTGTTAGATGTCAGGGAAGGATGGCATGTAGTCATATAGGGCATGCAGATGGGCAAGATGCTAGGTGCAAATATGTTGCACCATAGCCCGTGCCATTGTATTCAATCTATGATAAGGAAATGCTTGATATTGTGCACATGTTGGACAAGTTTCGATAGTACCTCATTGGGGAAAGATTTATGGCGGTGACTAACCACAATAGTTTGAGATATATCTTGGAGTGAAAGATTGGAATGAGAGGCAACATAAATGGATGCAAAAAATCTAGGATATAATTTTCACATTGAGTATGTGAAAGGGAAGAAGAATGTAGTGGTCGATGCATTGTGTAGGAGACCCACCATATGTACACTGTTAAAGATTTTAGTTGATTGGAAGACTCATTTGTTAGTTGTGTACTACAAGAATAGTTTTTCTTGTTAGCTGTTGGCCGGCTAGATTTAGGATGATAGGTACAATGTGGTGGATAATGTCATCTACTACAAGGACATGATCTACTTGGTGCCAGAATCAAAGATGAAGGAGAGGATCTTGAAAGAGATTCATGATTCACCTTTGGAAGGACACCCAAGATACCTCAAGATCTATAGGTAGATTTGTGAGAGATTCACTTGGAAAGGCCTTAAGGATGGTGTGCTACAATATTTCAAGGAGTGTTCCACTTGTCAACATAATAAATTTGAGCATACTTTTCCAGCTGAACTACTCTAGCCCTTGTTGATTTCCAATCAGAAATAAGAGAGTATCTCGATAGACTTTATTACTAGACTTCCAAAGGTGCAAGGTAAGGATTGTATTTATGTTTTGGTTGACCGGTTAACATAATATGCACATTTATTTACCATTCCTAGGGAGTTTTGGGCAGTCCAAGTGCTAGAGTTGTTCTTTCCAGAGTTGTTTCGGTTACATGGACTTCCACAAAACATAGTGATAGAGATAACTTTTTCCTTTTCCTTTTGGGTGGAAAGTTTTCGATTGACAAACATTGAGTTTTCATAGAGTATAATCTATCATCCTTAGAGGGATAGTCAAACTAAGAATGTGAATAAGTTGTTGGAGGGCTACTTGAGGAACTACTTAGTAGCACAACATAAATAACATGGATTTTTTGGCTTCATTTGGGAGAGCACTACTACAACACTACCTATCATATGTCTATATGTATGATACCTTTCAAGGATCTTTATGGATATGATGATGCATCATTAGTGGATTTGGCATTGGGAGATAACCGAGCATCTAGGGCCAAGGAGTGGTTGCAAGAGAGTCTTAATATCCTTCGGCCCCTTAAGGATAATCTACAACAAGCCTAGAATCAATAGAAGGTGTATGCTGATCGACATAGGATTGAGAAAAGTTTTGAGGTGGGAGATTTAGTGTACCTTTGATTAAAAAAATACATATAGTCTTATTTTAGGAGAAGAGCATAGTAGTTTAAGCCTTGCTTCTATGGACCATACAAGATGGTATTGAGAGAAGAAGTTTCCTACAAGTTGGAACTTCCAAAAGGGGGTCAGATTCACATCGTATTTCATGTCTCACACCTCAAGAAGGTGGTTGGGAAGCATTCATGGTCTCTGAAGAGTTCCCACCTATTGACAAAGAGGGTAGACTTTCCTTGGAGCCTGTAGAGATCATTGATTTTGGGGAGGAATCTGAGGTTAGACAACATCAAGGAGTACCTAGTGCGTTGGAAAGATTTATCGATTGAAGATCCCATGTGGGAGATGAGCATATTTTGGAGCATCTAAATTTTCAATTGCTTGAGGGAAAGCAATCTTTGGGTTGAGAAGATTGTAATGTCCATGACATATTTATATAATTTAATTTAATTAATTGGTTAAGTGGTCCCAATTTTGAATAATATCATACAAACTACTTTAATTAACTAATTTAATTATAGAGTAAAAAGTAATCAAATGGTAAATAATGAGTCATGTTGGTCTTTGGTAACCTTCCAAAAACTTCTTGGAGGCCTTTAAAAGGTGGTGAATGGCATCATAGTAAATCATTGTGGAGTTATCTTCTCTTACAAATTTGCAATTCTAATCGGAATTGAGTTCTTGTTTGTTTTTTCAAAGGTGCAAAACCCTTGTAACACCTCGTCAGGGGACCCAAGAGGACAACAAATAAATGCTACTTTTTATTTTATTTTAAAAACAACAATAACAAATCTAAGTCTAACATGATAATTTAATTACACATGATAAATAAATAAATAAATAATACATCATATTCATCACATGTGCAAACATAAACTAGAAAATATATAATATGTCGAGATGTATCGAAGCGTTGAAATTTTTCAATTTAATATTTTTTATTAAATTGACTGATGAAAAAATTAAATGCCTCAATACATCTCGATGTATTTTATATATAGATTATATATTTTCTAGTAGTAGTCACACCACATGCAAGGCATTGAATAAATTAAATTTTAAATATAACATATACTCAAAGTGAGGGTTAGGGTTTAGGGTAAAGGTTATAGTTTACATCATGGTTAGTGCTTAGGTTAGGATTTGGGATAGTGATATAGTTAGGTTTAGTACCATTCTTAGGTAGCAATAATTAGGGTTAGGATTAGGCTTAGTATTAGGGTTTAGGTTATAGTTAGGGTTAGAGTTAGGATTATGGTCTGGGTTAGGGGTTATGATTAGAATTATGTTTAGTGCTAGGGTTTACACAATGCTAAGGGTAAAGGTCAGGGTTAGGGTTACAATTTTGATTAGGAGAATGGTTAGGTTTTAGGTTTAGGGTATGGAATATGGCTATAGTTAGGGCTTAAATAATGGTTAGGGATAGGGTTTTGGCTATAGCTAGCTATGAGGGTTAGGATTGGGGTTAGAATTTGAATAATGGCTACCGTTATGATTTAGGGTTATGGTTAGAATTATGAATAATGTTTAGGCGTAGGGTTTGGGTTTGGATTAGGCTTTAATTAAAGGTTAGGGTTATAGTTTTGGTTAGGATTATGGTTAGGATTTCGGGTTAGGATTGCAATTATGGTTATAATTAGGGTTTACCTAATGATTAGGGCTAGGGTGAGGATTAAGATTAGGGTTAAGGTTTAGGGTCAAGGTCACATTTTACATCATGGTTAGGGTTTGTGTTAGGATTAAGATTATGGTTATAGTTAGTGTTTAAATAATGATTAGGGCTAGAGTTTGAGGTATGACTAGGGTGAGGGTTAGGGGTTAGGGTCAAGTCCATAGTTTACATCATGGTTAGGATTTGAGTTAGTAATATAATTAGGTTTAGCACCACTCTTAGGCTAGTGAAATAGTTAGGGTTTACAATTTAAGATTAGGGTTTTCTATTTAGCAGTATAGTTTAGATTAGGATTTAGGGTTTTAAGATGAAGGTTTAATATTTAGGGTTATGGTTAGGTTTAGGTTTAGGGTATGGGTGTGTATCATAGTTAAGGTTAGGGTTTATATTAGTGTTAGGTTTTATGGTTAGAGTTAGGATTATCCATTTGGTTTTTGTATTTATAATTAGGGGTTAGCATTTAGGATTAGGGTTTAAATAACTATTCTTCTTCTTTTATTATACATTTTCTTTGTTCTTTTTTTTTAATTATGAAGATAAGTTTCTATTATAGATTTTCAAAATAAATTATTTTGGGGTTCACTACTTAGTATGTTTGTTAAGTGGTGGTGGTGTTCCTACAAAGGTTCCTAAATGCTTAACCCTAATCCTAATCCTAACTCTAAATTATAATCTAATACAAACTCTACCCCTAACCATAATACTAACCATGATGTAAACTCATACCCTAATCCTAACCATAACCTTAAATCCTAAATGCTAAACCCTAATCTTAATCCTAATGGATAATCATAAATCCTAATCCTAAATTCTAAATGATAATCCTAACCCTTATCCTAATCATAACCCTAACTCCTAAAATCTAAACCATAATCCTAAATGTTAAACCCTAATTACTAAACACTAATCCTAAATGCTAAATCCTAAATTCTAAGACAAACTATAATCCTAAATGCTAAACCCTAAATCCTAATCTCAACCTTATGTTAAACCCTAATCCTAAATGCTAAACTCTAATTCTAAATACAAAACCCTAATGCTAAATCCTACCCCTAATTGTAAAACCTTTCCCTAATATAAAATCTAACCTTAACTATGATGCATACCCATATCCTAACCCTCAACCTAAACATAACCATAACCCTAAATCTTAAACCCTCATCCTAACCCTAACAGCTAAACCCTAAACCCTAAATTCTAAATCCTAAGCTAAACCATAATCCTAAATGGTAAACCCTAATCCTAAATGGTTAACCCTAATCTTGAATGCTAAATGTTGAATCCTAACTGTAATCCAAAATGTTGAATCCTAACCCTAATCCAAAATGTTGAATATTGATCCTAAATGATAAACTCTAAATCCAACTTGAAACCATAATTCTAAATGGTAAACCCTAATAATAAATGCTAAACCCTAATCATAAATGTTAAATCTTAATCTTAATAATAAATGCTAAAATCTAATCCTAATCCTAATCATAAATGTTAGACCCTAATCCTAAATGCTAAGCCCTATTACTAACCCTAATAGATGAACCCTAATCCTAAATGTTCAACCCTAATCCTAACCCTAACCTTAAGCCTTAACCCTAATACAAACCTTGCCACTAACCATAATACTAACCATGATATAAAATCATACCCTAACCCTAAATCCTAAATGCTAAACCCTAATCTTAATCCTAATTATTGAGTCACAATTGTAAATGCTACATCGTAATCCTAAGCCTAACCTCAAACCTAACCTAATACAAACTCTACCCCTATACATAATATTAACCATGATGTAAAATTATACCCTAATCCTAAGCATAACCCTAAATCCTAAATGCTAAACCCTATTCCCTAATGACTAAACCCTAAATCCTAAGCTAAACTATAATGCTAAATGTTAATCACTAATCATAAATACTAAATCATAATCCTAAATGGTAAATCCTAATCGTAAATGTTAAACCCTAATCCTAACGATTGAACCCTAATCCTAAATGCTAAACCCCAATCCTTACTCTAACCCTTATCCTAGTCAAAAACTAACCCCAACAAAAGTCCTAATAAAATATAATTATATATTAATTTCTTTAATGTCTTTCAAGTTATGCCACAACTACTACTTCTCTTGATGCAATAATTGCCTCTAGAATATATATATATATGCATTTAGATTCTCAAAATAAATTATTTTGGGGTTCACCACTTAGTATGTTTGTTAAGTGGTGGTGGTTTTGTTCCTACAGGGGTTCAAAATCAATTACTAAAAATCAAACTTTCTAATTGATTAAGTGGTCGTGGTACCTTAAATTAGTTATTGAAAATTAGACTTTCTAATTTCATATCAAATGTGTCGATTATAAGTCGTTAAAAGAATGAAGCTTCTATATTCAATATATTTTTTCTGCTAAAAAACTCTCTTTTTTATTAATGAAGATTTTTTTATTATAAAGTTAAAAAATAAACTTCAAAACTTAATATTACTTATTTTTAGATTAGGGAAAAAATAGGTTTTAACGGGGATCTGAAACCCCTTAAATAAAGTTACAAAAGATTAGAGAAAAAGACCCAAAGTAAGAGACATTTCTGGCCAGATAACATACAACCATCAAACCAGCAACCAAAATCAGACAAAAACTAGCAAAATAGAGAGAAGCATAACACTAGACAAGAAACACAGAGAGAAGAGAAAATACATAATTCAGCAAGCTCCTTCAGAGCTTTAGCAGTCTAGTTCCCAATGATGGTCACCTCTTCCATGGTGTTTTCAAGATGTTGGATGATATTAGAAGGGGCAACGACTTTTTTGTTTAGGCTAGCCCTAGTTCTTTTAACTGTCCCATCTTTAGTAGCCTTAGTAGTAACCATCTTCTGACTACCAAGGTCGACATCCAACACAATACCATTCATGTCCATCTTCATTGTGAAGTCCTTGATCTTTTGAATGAAGGAGGAGATCTTTCCATCAATGTCATGCAAAATGTAATTCAACCCATCCTTATAAATCTTCATATACTCTGGGATTTTGCCACATTTTCTTCCAGGATCTTCTTGGCTTTGATTTCCTCATCCAGCTGGGCTTCCATCCTGCCAATATTACTCTAGAGTCCATGAACCTCATTATAAATCCATTGTTCTGGAGAAAGAGAGACATCAACTTTAGCTTTGGCCTTGTTAAGGAACTCCAGAGTGGATGGGATGGCATCAAAAAGTTGCATATCACCCTTCTCACTAGTATCCATAGGGTTAGCCGCTATATTTTTTAGGGGAGTCTTTTCAGGGTTAGAAAGATCAATAATAGAATCAGAAGATGGATAATCAACCATATTTATGTCTGGATTCTTACCATGACCAGAGAAACAAATCTTTTGCATTTTTCCTTCAATTCTCTTGCCAGGAATCATCTACTTGGAGGAGATTCTATCATCCACATTCACTAGAGGGAGAGGGTTGCTAACACCAATTTCATCCTTCTTCAATGAGACAGAGACACCTTTGGCCTCAAAGTCATCAATATCCATCCCCTTGGCACCATCTTACCAAAAATTCATATTCTCCTCATCCTCATTCATTTCCTTTGAGCTCTTGACTGAGTCAATCCCGGTCTCCATGAAATTATTGTTGTCATCCAGAGTAATCCTCCCCTTTTTATCTTTAGATCCCAAAGGAGATTTCTGCTTCACCCCACTAGACATTTCACCTTCATCTTTTCTCGTATTCTTAATAGTAGATTTTGGGGTACAAGATTTGTGGTATTCAATGAAGAATAAGATAAGCCCTTCATGTATAATAGGCTTACTAGATTTCTTGTTGTTCTCAATCACACTGTTATTCAGAGATTTAAAGATAAAGAAGGGGAAAGAGATCCTATCTCTATAACGAAAATGTTTCAGAAGAACAAAGATATAGTTGTGGACTCTAGAGTACCTACTATCCAAGGTGAAATACACCCTAATGCAAGACAACAAATTCCTTCATATAGGTTTGATTTTCTCATTGGCATAGTAGTTGCCCGTTTTCACCAGGGCATTCCTCTCTTCATTTTTTGGAAATTTAATAACTGCCTCATATACAATTTTTCTTTCTTTATAAAAATATTTCTCGTCACAAGGAAGGTCGATGATCTCCAAGATGAATCCAACCATTAAGTCAAATGTAATGCCATACCCTTTCACCGTTACATCTTTCCAACCCTTAATAAACTCAATAATGGCATCCTCCTTGTATCCATGAAGTTGCTCCCTATAAATAGTAACATCTCCATTTTGAAGCTTGTCCCAGACAACCTAGATTTCCTTCCATTATTTACAAGATCTTGGTTCTTTGCATTTTGGTACACCACTCATTTCTTTGTTATAATAAATACATACTAAGATTTTTCTCCCAATAATCTAATTGAAGTTGTCCTTCTCTAAGAAATTGAAAAACATAAAGCCATAAATTGGCCAAAACTGTGAGAGCTATAAATGGAAGGTGAGGTGTACTTAACCCCTCTCATGTTCATAATGGTCTGAGAGTCAAGGAAAATGTATGTCACTATCATTATTGAGAGTTATGTTTCCCACAACACTATGTGTCATGTGTCAAATCACCTTTAATGATTTCCTTTAGTTTTAGATCGAACTTAATTTCCTCATGCCACCAAAACATAATGCGATTAGTAATCACAACTAGGTTGGAAATACGATCTGCCACCTTATTATCTTTATGGTACATGTGCATAATGATAACATTTTCAAAATTTTCAATTAACGACTTGGCTTCTTTTGTAGTGTTCTCAACCGTCTACGTAGGCAAAGAATTTCCACGTAGACATCTAACAATATTGTTAGAGTCCCCTTCTATCCAAATATTTTTTCATTGAAGATCTTTAGCAAGTTTTATGATCTGTAATGTCCCATTAGCTTTAGCTACATTACAGGATTGGATACCCAAAGGGGTTTCCACAACTCCAATACAATTCCCATTCATATCACTTATAATACCTCCACTACTAGCTTGACCAGGGTTTCCTTTGGTTGCCCCGTCAAAATTTGCTTTCAACCAGCCCTCCAGAGTGAAAGACCAGACCATATTCTCCCTTATACTGAGGTTTTTACTTTTGGAGTTGAGGTTACAAAGGAGTAAAGCATTAGGATCATTTATGTCATCTCCCAATCCACCTTCATTTCTGATAGAGATAAAATTATCCTTAATAGACTTTATAGTCTTCTTTTCAACCACCCACGCATACACTTCTCTATCCTCAAATATTCTATGGTTGTGTTCCTTCTAGATGATCTAACAAAGATGAGGGGCAACCAACTTCCACACTTCCTTAGCATTAGTATTAGAAGCTTGGGAGGACCATTGTGAAATGAAATCTTGGATGCTTCCAGGGAAGACCCAAGATAAGTTCCAACTAGACAAAATTACTTCACAAACCTCACATGCAAAAAAAAAATGGACTAACATATGGAGAGAACATTCATAATCTTTTTTTTGCAAAGTGAGCATCTTTTGACAAGGTTGAATCCCCTCTTGCACAAATTATTAATAGTTAGGATTTTGTTTTGAATCATAGTCCAAAAAAAGGATACCAATCTTTGAAGTTATCTATTTGAACCAACAAGACACCCAGAAAGGACTGGGGTCTTTACAAGGGTAGAGCTGCAATAATCCAAAAGAAATTGAGTAGCATCCATTAGGATTAGGAGCCTAGATGAGGGAGTTAGGTTGACCTAAGAATATAACCCTCACATTAACCCATATTTTAATTTCCTTCCAGATTGGGATGGATGGAAATGAGATCACTCCAATTATCATTGATTAATATCAAGAGGAATCAGGCCTACCAAAGGAAATGAGATTCAAGCTCTTCACACCCACTCAAACTTCAAAAGAAATAAAAGGAAGTTCAAAAATAAGAAAGGAAACTCTAACACAAACCATGTGGGGAATCCAAATAAAACTCACAAACTAGACTTCTCCAAAATAAAATGTTTCAAATGTAATAAGTTTGGTCATACACATAGATACTATCCCAAGAAGTTGAAAATACAAGTGGCATTAGCAAAAGTAAAAGGAGCAGAAATATCACTATTCTTCTTAGTGTTATCAAGTGAAGTTAACTCAAGAAAAAATATTTGGATAATTGATAGTGGAGATTCTTGACATATAATAGGATTCAAAGATCAATTTGAAACCCTTGAAGGGGATTCCTCCGAAGAAGTTACAATTGGAGACAACTCCACCTATCTAGAAAAAGGAATTATGACCCCCTCTATCAAGTTGAAATTAGGGACTACTATACTATTGAAAGATGTTCTATTTGTACGAGGTATAAAGAGGAACTTAGTCTCCATCTCTAGCTTAGCCGATCAAGGCTATCGTGTCACATTCCAAGAAAATAAATTCTTAATATGGACAAAGAACTCCAATATTAAAAATGCTATTTCCTTAGGATATAGAGATGGAAGCTTATACAAAGTAGGAAATAGTATCAAATCCGCTCTAAGTCATGAAGTATCCAATACCAATGAACTCTGGCACCGAAGACTAGGTCATATCAGGTTTAGTACTCTTCCCTCCCTTAAGAATATTACTACAGGGATCTCAAATTTAAATTCAAATCATTGAAGCATTTGTAAAAGATGTGCTCTAGGTAAAAATATGAAAAAAATCCTTTCCCTCTAGTGAACATAAAATAAAAGGTACATTGGAACTCATTCACACTGACTTGTGTGGACCTATGTCAACTCTCTCACTAGGAGGTTACTCATACTATGTGATCTTCATTGATGATTATTCCAAAAAAACATGGATTTATTTTCTTAAACTAAAAGAATCAAATGAAGTGTTATCCAAATTCAAAGAATTCAAAGCATTAGTTAAAAACCAAAATAGGAGAAAGATAAAGATCCTAAGGTCAGATAATGGAGGTGAATATATTTCTGAAAATTTTAAAGAGTTTTGTATATATGTTGGGATTAAGAGGGAGTATACAGTACCTTATAATCCTCAACAGAATGGAGTAGCTCAAAGGAAAAATAGAACTATCATTGAAGCTGCTAAAGTAATGATGCACGACCAAAATCTGCACACTTCGTTTTGGGCCGAAGCATTGAACACTATTGTATATATTCAGAACAAATGCTCACACTCTATTCTAGAAAACATCACTCCTGAGGAAGCCTTTACAGGAAAGAAACGTGATATAAGTCAACTCAGAATCTTTGGATGTCTTGTTTACATTTATATTCCCAAAGAGAAAAGAACCAAACTATACCCTTCTGGAAAAAGAGGATTATTTGTTGGCTACAGTGAAACTACAAAAGGGTATAGGGTATATATATCAAGATAGAAATCTGTTGAAGTTAGTAGAGATATCAAGTTTGAAGAGGACACTGCTCTAAAGATTTCCATTTCCACTGAAGGAGGATCAAATGAGAATCAGAGGGAGACCCTTATGGGCTAGAAAAATGTTTGAAGAAAACAATGTTGAACCTGATGAGATGTCCAAACCAAATAAAAGAATAAGGAATCAAAAATGTTATCTTGCACTAATGGCAGAACTAAGAAAAATAGAACCGGCTAATGTAAAAGAATCCCTAACATGTCAAGCATGGAAAGATGTGATGATTGAAGAATACCAATCCATTATTAAAAATGATGTTTGGGAAATAGTCCCTAGACCAAAAGGGAAAACCACCATTTCCTCTAGATGGTTATTCAAAATCAAATATGCTTCTGATGGCAGTATTGAAAAACAAAAAGCTAGATTTGTTGCCAGGGGTTTCTCTCAAAAGGCTGGAATTGATTACGAAAAAACATTTGCTCTAGTTTCTCGCTACACATCTGTAAGAACTATCATAGCCATTGCAGCATCCAAAGGATGGAAGATTCACCAAATGGATGTAAAAACAACATTTCTAAATGGAATCATAGAAGAAGAAGTATACATAGAACAACCAAAAGGCTTCATCACCCATGACAATAATTATGTTTGCAAATTGAAGAAAGCACTCTACAGTCTCAAATAAGCTCCAAGGGCTTGGTATGAACGTATAGATAAGTATCTATCCAAGTTAGGGTACTCCAAGAATGAAGCCGATCCAAATATATAGTTCAAAATGTCCAAAGGAGAAATGGTAATTATAGTTCTATATCTTGATGATCTCCTAATTACTGGAGAAGATCATCTCATTGCGAAATGCAAACAAGAACTCACAAATGAATTTAATATGAAAGATCTAGGATTATTGCATTACTTCTTAGGATTAGAAGTAGTATAGAAAGAAGACTACATTTTTCTAAATCAAAGGAAATATACTATGGATATATTAACCAGATTTGGCATGAAGGAATGTAAACCCTTAACCACTCTGATGGAAACAAATCTTCATAAGCTCAAAGAAGATGTTGTAGATTCAGAGCCTAAAGACTCTTTCTACTACAGACAACTAATTGGGTCTATTATGTTCTTGGTAAACACTTGTCCGGATATTTGCTATGCCATGAATGTATTAAGCCATTTCATGTGCGAATCCAAGAAGATTCATTTATCTACTGCTAAATATATTCTGAGGTACTTATGCGGTACAACTAAATTGGGTCTAAAGTATGAAAAAGTTGAGATACAACTCCAAGGATTCACTGACTCTGATTGGGCCGGAGACTCTATTGATCAGAAAAGTACTATAGGATGTTGCTTTAGCCTCGGATCTGCAATGATTTCATGGTTCAATAGAAAATAGTCAGCAGTTGCTCAGAGTTCCACCGAAGCAGAATACATGGCTACATCTATGGGTGCTCATGAAGAAGTATGTTAAGGAAGCTTCTATTTGGATTGTTTGGTAAGCCACTGCAACCTACAATAGTTACTGTGACAATCAAAGTTGCATTACACTTTATGTAAACTCAATTTTTCCTAACTGCTCCAAACACATATAGATTCCTTATCACTATATAAGAGACATGGTAGATAGAGATATTATCAAGCTCATCTACCTAAGTACTAAAGAACAGAATGATGATATTCTTACCAAGCCTCTTGCGAAGTTGAAAATTGAGTACTTCAGATAGAAACTTGGTATGATTAAGTTGTGATTAAATTGTTGAGATTCTATCTCCTTATGTAATTTATATATTCATAAATAAAATTGAAATTTAATATTGCTATATTTTTTCTATTGAAAGATGACGATCTTTCTTGTGTGCAAAAATCACTATTGTAAGGTGACGAGCTTCAATAGCTTGATTTTGGTTATCCTCTAACCTAGTTCCAAATTTAGTTAGGGGTTATGATAACAAAAGGTTCAAGTTTTGATTTAGATTATGCCGAATATCTTGATACCTATATGCTATAGTTATCCTCTAATCTAGTTCCGAATTTAGTCGGTGGTTATGATAACAAGAGGTTCAAGTTTTGATTTGGATTGCACTGAATATCTTGATACCTACATTTATCACTAAATCCAGTTCTGAATAAGTTAGGGATTGTGATAAATTTTGACAAGTTGAACTTATGTTCCAGATTATGCCAGAAATCATGATTGATTATATGAGTAAAATCCTGATTTGAGTTAAAGTCAAGGATTTAATAATTAAAAAACTCATAACTTTTCTTATCAATCCACTCTCGCTAAGAGGGAGTGTTAAAATAGTAGCATCGATTTGATTGATGTAATCGAATAAGCTACCTTGATATATATAATATCATTGTTAATTAATTCACAACGGTCTATGTTATCAAGTGGATGTATTATACAAAGTAATCATCTCAGTTGATATTAATATTTTTATTGTTACATAACTATCAGTGGATAGTTAACGTAACATATGAACATATGTTACGTTAACTATCAATCGATAGTTAAGCGTAATCTTTGTAGCAATCAAAATATATATACGCCGCTTCATATGAGACACGTCTGTGAATAGACATGGCTCTACATGGCCTCAGCCACGTAGAGTCATGTCTCTACATATAGTTGCAATGAAATGTATTTAATGTATTATGTGTTGAGAGGATAGCGATCAATCACTACGACATTTTCTTCTCCTCTGCAACACACAACAATACAAATTAGTAAAAGTCTTAACAGAATACAACACAATAACATACAAATTTTCTCTATCAAAAATCTTAATTCCTTACAATAAATCTTCATATACTTTAGGATTTTGCCACATTTTCTTCCAGGATCTTCTTGGCTTTGATTTCCTCATCCAGCTGGGCTTCCATCCTGCCAATATTACTCTAGAGACCATGAACCTCATTATAAATCCATTGTTCCAGAGTAAGAGAGACATCAACTTTAGCTTTGGCCTTGTTAAGGAACTCCAGAGTGGAAGTGATGGCATCAAAAAGTTGTATATCACCCTTCTCACTAGTATTCATAGGGTTAGCTGCTATATTTTCCAGGGGAGTCTTTTCAGGGTTAGCAAGATCAATAATAGAATCAGAAGATGGATAATCAACCATATTTATGTTTGGATTCTTACCATGACCAGAGAAATAAATCTTTTGCATTTTTTCTTCAATTCTCTTGCCAGGAATCATCTACTTGGAGGAGAATCTATCATCCACATTCATTAGAGGGGGAGGGTTGCTAATGCCAATTTCATCCTTCTTCAAGGAGACAAAGATACCTTTGGCCTCAAAGTCATCAATATCCATCCCCTTGGCACCATCTTGCCAAAAATTCATATTCTCCTCATCCTCATTCATTTCCTTCAAGCTCTTGACTGAGTCATCCCCGGTCTCCATACCATTATCATTTTCATCTAGAGTAATCCTCCCTTTTTTTATCTTTAGACCCCAAAGGAGATTTCTACTTCACCCCACTAGACATTTCACCTTCATCTTTTCTCATATTCTTAATAGTAGATTTCGGGGTTCAAGATTTGTAGTATTCAACAAACAATAAGATAAGCCCTTCATGTATAATAGGCTTATTGGATTTCTTGTTGTGCTCAATAACACTGTTATTCAGAGATTTAAAGATAAAGAAGGGGAAAGAGATCCTATCTCTATAATGAAAATGGTTTAGAAGAACAAAGATATAGCTGTGGACTCTAGAACACGTACCATCCAAGGTGAAATACTCTGTAATACAAGAAAACACATTCCTTCATATAGGTTTGATTTTCTCATTGGCATAGTAGTTGCCCATTTTCACCAGGGCATTCCTCTCTTCATTTTTTGGAAATTTAATAACTGCCTCATATACAATTTTTCTTTCTTTATAAAAATATTTCTCGTCATAGGGAAGGTCGATGATCTCTGAGATGAATCCAACTGTTAAGTCAAAGGTAATGCCATACCTTGTCACTTTTTCATCTTCCCTGCCCTTAATAAACTCAATAATGGCATCCTCCTTGTATCCATGAAGTTGTTCCCGATAAATAGTAACATCCCCATTTTTAATCTTCTCCCAGACAACCTGGATTTCCTTCCATTCTTTACAAGATCTTGGTTGTTGGCACTTTGGTGCACCACCCATTTCTTCATTATAATAAATACATACTAATATTTTTCTCCCAATAATCTAATTGAAGTTAGCCTTCTCTAAGAAATTGGAGAACATAAAGCCATAAATTGGCCAAAAGTGTACGAGCTATAAATGGAAGGTGAGGTGTACTTAACCCCTCTCATGTTCATAATGATCTGAGAGTCAAGGCAATTATTTTTCACTATCATTATTGAGAGTTATGTTTCCCACAACACTATGTGTCAAATCACCTTTAATGATTTCCTTTAGTTCAAGATCAAACTTAATTTCCTCATACCACCAAAACATAATGCGATTAGTAATCACGACTAGGTTGGAAATATGAGTTGCCACCTTATTATCTTTACAGTACATGTGCATAATGATAACATTTTCAAAAGTTTCAATTAATAACTTGGCTTCTTTTATAGTGTTCTCAATTGTCCACGTAGGTAGAGAATTGCCACATAGACATCTAACAATATTGTTAGAGTCCCCTTCTATCCAAATATTTTTTCATTGAAGATCTTTAGCAAGTTTTATGATTTGTAAGGTCCCATTATCTGCAATTACATTACTAGATTGGATACCCAAAGGGGTTTCCACAACTCCAATACATTTCTCATTCATATCCCTTATAATAACTCCACTACTAGCTTGACCAAGGTTGCCTTTGGTTACCCCATCAAAATTTGCTTTCAACCAGCCCTCCAGAGTAGAAGACCAGACCATATTCTCCCTTATATTGAGGTTTTTACTTTTGGAGTTGAGGTTATAGAGGAGGAAAGCATTAGGATCATTTCTGTTATCTGCCAATCCGCCTTCATTTTTGATGGAGATAAAATTGTCCTTAATAGACTTTATAGTCTTCTTTTCAACCACCCACACATACACTTCTTGGTCCTTGAAGATTCTATGGTTGTGTTCCTTCTAGATATTCCAGCAAAGATGAGGGGCAACCATATTCCACATTTCCTTAGCATTGGTATTAGAATCTTGGTAGGACCATTGTGAAATGAAATCTTTGATGTTTCCAGGGAAGACCCAAGATAAGTTCCAACCAGACAAAATTACTTCTCAAACCTCACATGCAAATAAAATTTAGAAGAACATATGGAGAGAAGATTCATAATCTTTTTTGCAAAGTGAGCATCTATTGACAAGGTTGAATCCCTCTTGCATAAATTATCAATAGTTAGGATTTTGTTTTGAATCATAGTCAAGAAAAAGGATACTAATCTTTGAAGTTATTCGTTTGAACCAACAAGACACCCAAAAAGTGATGGAATATGGATGAAGTGACTGAGAGGGGGGGATGAATCAGTCAACCATAAAACACTTCACAATTAATTCTTTCCAGATCCCTTAGGATATCTTAACAATGTTATCTGTTTTAGCACTCGGTAAATAGATTGCAGTAATATTGAAGATGCAGAAAGTATTAGCAAAAACATCTTTAGATATTCATCAGCACATGTATATGATTGAGAAATAAATTAAGAACACAAGAGACACAAGATTTAACGTGGAAACCCAATATGGGAAAAACCACCAATGTATCTAGATACTGATTTTCACTTTTCTGAAGTGATGCCCGGTTAGAAGCCAACCCGGTAAAAGGTTACAAAACACACTGTTAGGTGTGACCTTGTTAGAGGATTTAAAACACCCTGCTAGGAGTGGCCTGGTAAGAGGTCTTGAAAACAATTCAATGGAATTGTCACCTTGTTAGAGGATTTACAATATGGTTGTTAAACCAACTCGGTTAAGAGATTTAGAATTCACTGTTACAATGATAAGAAGGTAACAATGAAAAAAATGACCTGTATAATAATGCAACTGTCTTGCTGATTACAGATCTTTGTTCTGCATAAGTTTGATCCTTTCTGATCGAATAAATATCTGCTGCACCTCAAGGATATCTGAACATCCTTCACAAATTCCCATACACCTTTCCTGCTTTTCTTCTGTAAATCTTCTGCTATATTTCTTGTTTACTTTTCACATTTGACCTTTTATTTATATGATTTTAGATTTGTCAAATCGACATTATTTAGTATAACAGTCGACTGAATTAAGCAAAATCTATTTGTAAAAAATCCTTCAAGGGCCGACAGTGTTCGGTGACCATAACTTTCTATAATCTTTCAGAGACCGAGGGAACTCGGTAAACACCGACAATCCTTTACCTTCGATAACCGACTGAACTCGGTAAACACTAACTTTTCTTCGATGACCGACTAAACTCGGTAAACACTAACTTTTCTTCAACAAACGACTGAACTCGGTAAACACTAACTTTCCTTTGGTAACCGAGTGAACTCGGTAGACACTGATTTTCTTTGATAACCGAGTGGACTCGGTAAGCACTAATATTCCTATCTGGCAGACCGACTGAGCTCGGTAGTAACTGGTTGCTGTGGACTATGACATTGTGTGACATCAAAGATAATACATAATTGAGTAGCAATTTCCTTCAGACAATTGTTTCCAACAATCTCCCTCTTTGGCATTGATGGCAACACAATATGTCATATCATAAGAAATTTGAAAGAGTTAGCTCGGTTCAGATTCAAATCTCCCTCTGTCAGCAAACTTCCTGTATCCTAAAAATTCTTCCTTCTGATTATTGAAAATTTCTTGAAGTAATAGCAAAGACATAGCAAACACTCCCTCTTTGACAACACATGCCAAAGATAATTCACATATTACCGGTGAAAATTAATGTACCTCAAGTACTGATTCATATGCAATGATTCCTTGAATATGCTGCATCAACTGGTTGATTTTCAATCATGTTCTAGTTGATGCATCACTAAAACTGTATTTAGTGAGCCTCGGATAGGGGAATGACCCCTAACTTTCCTCTTAGATACACAAATGCATCCTTAGGTAATGGTTTGGTAAAAATGTCTACAATCTGTTCTTTTGTATGAATATTTTCTAATCTGATTTCCTTATCCTGCACCAATTCTCTGACAAAGTGATATTTAATAGCAATGTGCTTGGTTTTGGAATGCATCACTGGATTCTTAGAAATGTTTATTGCACTGGTATTGTCACAAAATATAACAACTGGTTCTTTGATTTCAACCTTCATACCTTCTAATAGCTGTTTAAACCAAACAATATTTGAACAGTTTACTGCAGCAGCAACATATTCTGCTTCAGCTGTGGATTGAGATGTGCAATTCTGCTTTTTACTAGTCTAGGATACCAGTCTTTTTCCAAGAAAAAATGCTCCACCACTTGTGCTTTTTCTGTCATCAATGTTTCCTGCCCAATCAGCATCAGTAAACACTTTTAAGTCTAGATTGCCTCCAAATTTATACCACAAACCATATTCTTCAGTTCCTCTTAAGTATCTTAAGATTCTTTTGATTGCCATCATGTGATTTTCCTTAGGTTTTGCTGAGAATCTAGCTACTATACCGACTGCTAAGGCAATATCAGGTCTTGTATGTACTACATACTGCAATTTTCCAATCATAGATCGGTATAGGGTCTGATCAACTTCTTTTGAATCATCATTTTTGGTAAGTTTCAGTCTAGTACACATGGGTGTACCAACTGGTTTTGAATCTTCCATACCAAACTTCTTAAGTATTTCCTTAATGTATTTAGATTGAGTAATGTATATACCATTCTTGCTTTGCTGAATTTGAAGACCAACAAAGAATTTTATTAAACCAAACATAGACATTTCAAATTCTTTGTTCATTTGCTCTAAAAATTCTTTGCACTGATCCTCATTCCCTGTAAATATAGTATCATCCACAAATATTTCTGCCAATACAATTTTGTCATCCGGTCCTTCTTTAATATACAGATTGCTGTTATCATTAGCTCTTTTGAAATTAATTTGAATCAAATAGTTATGGAGTCTTTCATACCATGCTCTAGGAGCTTGTTTTAAACCATACAATGCTTTGTGTAACCTGCAGACCATGTCCCTTTTATCTGGATCAACAAAACCTTCAGGTTGTTCAATGTAGACTTCTTCATCAAGAATTCCATTGAGAAATGCAGATTTTATATCCATCTAATATACCTTAAATCCTTTTTGTGCTGCATAAGCAAGTAGAGTTCTTACACCTTCTAATCTTGCAACAGGAGTGAAAGTTTCTCCATAATCTATACCTTCTTCTTGAGAATAACCTTTACATACCAGTCTAGCTTTGTTTCTAGATACTTGACCATCTTCATTCAGCTTATTCCTGAATACCCATTTTGTTCCAATTACATTCTTATCTTTAGGTCTAGGTAAAAGAGTCCAAGTTTTATTCTTTTGTATTTTTTCTAATTCTTCATTCATTGCTTCAATCCAACTTTCATTTTCCAATGCATTTTTGATATTTCTAGGTTCAAAGTCAGTAAGCAGACATGTACCTTTTAGCTTGCTTCTTGTCATAGTACCATCTGATTTGTTTCCAATGATTTGATCCGGTGTATGATGTCTTTTGACATATTTGGCTAGTATAGGTTCTTTGCCTTTTGAATGATTCATGCTGTTGTCTTCTAGGATCTCTTCTTCAGGTTGCTCGGGCTCGGTAGATATTTGCTTGGTAACTTCAGGCTGAGACTCGGTCTGAATTTCTTCTTGTGACTCAGTTTGAACTTCTTCCTGTGACTTGGTTTGTGACTCGGTAACTGTGCTTGGCTCGGTAGATATAGTTTCCTTACTGATAGTTGTGTCTGCCAATGTTTCAGGTTCAATGTAAATGAATCTTCTGTAGTTCTCAGGTTCCCTTTTGCTTTCTTCCTCAATCTTTTCTGCAAACTCATCAAATTTTACATGTATACTTTCTATGACTTTGTGAGTAGATAAGTTCAGACATTTGTATGCCTTGCTTTTGCTAGAATATCCTAGGAATATTCCTTCATCACTTTTCACATCAAATTTATTTCTTCTGGATTCTTTTAAGATATAACACTTGCTACCAAATATTTTCATGTAACTTACATTGGGTTTATAGCCATACCATAATTCATAAGGAGTTTTGAATGTGTCTTTCTTCAGTTGTACTCGGTTCAAGGTATGAACTGCAGTGCTGATAGCTTCCTTCCAGTACTGTATAGTGATGTTCTTTTCTATCATTAGAGTCCTTGCACAATCCATAATAGATCTGTTTCTTCTTTCTGCTATTCCATTCTGCTCAGGAGTTCTAGGAGCTGATACCTGTCTTTTGATTCCTCTTTCAATGCAAAAGTTGTTAAAATCATGGGAGATGAATTCACCACCTCTGTCTGATCTTAAGCATTTCAATCTTTTCCCTGTTTCCTTTTCTACTCTTGCTAAGTACCATTTGAACTTTTCAAATGCTTCTGATTTTTCTCTTAAATACATAACAGTCATCATTCTAGAATAATCATCAATGAAAAGAATAAAGAATTTATCTCCAGTATAGCTTTGTATTCCAATAGGTCCACATAAATCAGTATGCACAATTTCCAAAATTTCTTTAGACTGATAGTTCTTACTCTTGAAACTAGTTTTACTCATTTTGCCAATCTGACAATTCTTACATAGACCAGTGTCAGGTTTCTTCAAAGTAGGAATGCCTCTAACCTTCTTGAATTTGCTTATTTTTATCATGTTATCAAAATTCACATGACATAACCTTTTGTGCCATAGCCAACTTTCTTCTATTTGAGCAATAAAGCATGAATATTCACTAAGATCAAGATAAAATAAGTTACCTTTTGTTTGTTTGCCTGATGCAATGAGTTTTCCTTTTCCATCCAGCAGTCTTGCTTGACCATTCATGAATTCAACCTTGAAACCAGTGTTGATTAGCTATGCTACACTTAGAAGATTATGTTTTAGTCCTTCAACCCAATAAGCATTATCACATATGAGTTCTTTGGTTAATGAGATTCTTCCTTTTCCTTTTATACAACAAGGTTCATTGTTTCCAAATCTTACATTACCACTATCACAGTCTTCTAGATATTCAAATTTTGTCTTGTCACCAGTCATGTGGTGTGAACATCCGCTATCTATTATCCATATATCATCTTTGCTTATATGAGAAATAAGTGCCATCTTATCTTCATCATCATCAGATTCATCTTTTATAGCAATAAAGACAATTTCTTCTTCACTATCATCAGAATCTTTAGCCATAAAACATGATTTCTTACCTTTATCCTTGTATGATTTGAAATTATTTTTGCCATAGTACTTGTGACTTCTCTTCTCTTCCTTGACTTGCTTCTTTGGGCACCTAGCTGCAATATGTCCAATTTCTTCACATGAAAAATAGATTAAAGGAGTTTTACCTTTATATTTACCTTTCCCTCTAGAGTACTTCTTTGCAAGTAATGCTTCTACAATTTCAAGATCACTATCAGAACTTTCTTCTGATACTTCTTCACTTTCTGACTGAACTTCTTTAATTTTCTTGTTCTTCTTTAGTGAAACCTTGGCCTCAAATGCTGATTCAATATTTTTGGAACTAGGAACATAGTTGTCATAGTTGTCTAATTCAAAGGCTGTCAATCTTCCAACTAAAGCATCCAAAGTTATATTGTGGTTTGTTTCACATCTTCTTTCTTGAATAGCTGATACTCTTATTGCATAGATAGGGAGTAATTTTTTGAGTACCTTACTTATAACAATTTCATCTGAGATTGTTCCTCCAGAAGCTCTAATTGCACTTACACTTGCTTTGATTCTTTCAACATATTTTGCAATGTTTTCATCTTCCTTCATATTCATCTTGTCAAACTGTCCTCTTAGGCTTTCTGCTTTGGCTCTTTTCACATTTGCATCACCACCATATATTTTCTTCAGTGCCATCCACATTTCATATGTAGTAGTGCAGTCTTTAATATCATCAAATTCTTCATAGCTGAGAGCAGATGCAATGTCTATCATCATGGTGTTGTGAGTCTTTTTATCTGCAATGTCTTCAACAGTTAATGCGCCATTAGGAATTGTGTATTCTTCATCAATGTATTT
Source organism: Chamaecyparis obtusa (assembly GCA_027943335.1). Lineage (NCBI taxonomy): Eukaryota > Viridiplantae > Streptophyta > Pinopsida > Cupressales > Cupressaceae > Chamaecyparis > Chamaecyparis obtusa. Next base: position 149,898 of record BSBK01000282.1, on the reverse strand, counting down.
GCATCCTGAATCACCAATGGAAGCTAGATGAAGTCGCATGAGACCTTGCCATGCTGAAAAGTTATCTCTGTTGAGCTTTGGAATTTCCCTCTTGTAAGACATCCTGATCTTTAGCTTAGGTCTTTGAAACCCTTCCTGCAAGCACCAAAAGCTCTGATACCAATTGATGGAATATGGATGAAGTGACTGAGAGGGGGGGATGAATCAGTCAACCATAAAACACTTCACAATTAATTCTTTCCAGATCCCTTAGGATATCTTAACAATGTTATCTGTTTTAGCACTCGGTAAATAGATTGCAGTAATATTGAAGATGCAGAAAGTATTAGCAAAAACATCTTTAGATATTCATCAGCACATGTATATGATTGAGAAATAAATTAAGAACACAAGAGACACAAGATTTAACGTGGAAACCCAATATGGGAAAAACCACCAATGTATCTAGATACTGATTTTCACTTTTCTGAAGTGATGCCCGGTTAGAAGCCAACCCGGTAAAAGGTTACAAAACACACTGTTAGGTGTGACCTTGTTAGAGGATTTAAAACACCCTGCTAGGAGTGGCCTGGTAAGAGGTCTTGAAAACAATTCAATGGAATTGTCACCTTGTTAGAGGATTTACAATATGGTTGTTAAACCAACTCGGTTAAGAGATTTAGAATTCACTGTTACAATGATAAGAAGGTAACAATGAAAAAAATGACCTGTATAATAATGCAACTGTCTTGCTGATTACAGATCTTTGTTCTGCATAAGTTTGATCCTTTCTGATCGAATAAATATCTGCTGCACCTCAAGGATATCTGAACATCCTTCACAAATTCCCATACACCTTTCCTGCTTTTCTTCTGTAAATCTTCTGCTATATTTCTTGTTTACTTTTCACATTTGACCTTTTATTTATATGATTTTAGATTTGTCAAATCGACATTATTTAGTATAACAGTCGACTGAATTAAGCAAAATCTATTTGTAAAAAATCCTTCAAGGGCCGACAGTGTTCGGTGACCATAACTTTCTATAATCTTTCAGAGACCGAGGGAACTCGGTAAACACCGACAATCCTTTACCTTCGATAACCGACTGAACTCGGTAAACACTAACTTTTCTTCGATGACCGACTAAACTCGGTAAACACTAACTTTTCTTCGACAACCGACTGAACTCGGTAAACACTAACTTTCCTTTGGTAACCGAGTGAACTCGGTAGACACTGATTTTCTTTGATAACCGAGTGGACTCGGTAAGCACTAATATTCCTATCTGGCAGACCGACTGAGCTCGGTAGTAACTGGTTGCTGCGGACTATGACATTGTGTGACATCAAAGACAATACATAATTGAGTAGCAATTTCCTTCAGACAATTGTTTCCAACAAAAAGGACTGGGGTCTTCACGAGGGTAGAGATACAATAATCTAGAAGAAACTGAGTAGCATCTATTAGGATTAGGAGCCTAGATGAGGGAGTCGGGTCAACCTAAGAATATAACCCTCACATTAACCCATATTTGAATTTCCTTCCCAATTGGGATGGATAGAAATGAGGTCACCCCAATTATCATTGATCCAATAACTTGTTACCAAGTTTCCAAAGATCCTTTTACAAGAATTAATGATATCATGATCATCAAGGAGATCCATGAACAAGCCTTCTTTGAGCCAATAATCTTCCCAAAATGTGATGCTCTTACCATCACCTAGCTTCCATCTAGACCCAATAGCAGCCAAATGTTTAGAGTCTTGCACTGAACCCTAGATAAAAAACCCATTTTCAATATTAGGAGACAAAAAATAATCCAGAGAGGGATAATTAAAGAGATATTTCCTCTTCCAATTAGATTACATTCCTTTTCATCCCCATAAATTCTCCAAATCTGTTTGGACAGAAGGGCCTTATTAAGATATTTGATTGGTCTAATGCCAAGACCACATCTAGAAAAACACTTACAAAGTTGGTCCTTGACAATTAGAGACATTATCTTCCTTTCCTTTGTACCAGACCAAATTAATTTATTATTTATTCTTTCCAGAATATCTCCATACTTAGTAGGGATTTTGAAGAGGCTAAGAGAATATATAGGAAGATTCTAAAAGAAGCTTTTGAGGAGAGTAACTTTGCCAGCTTGGCTTAGTAGGCAACCATTCCAACCTATAAATTTACTATTAAATTTATCCACCAGACCATTCTAGAAAGATTATGGGGGCTTGAGACACAAAGGCAAACCAAAATAGGATCTAGATAGAAGAGAGATAGAGCACCCCAAGATTCTAGAGATCTTTTGTTGCCTCCCTGACAGTAGCTTCCCCCACTATCCACAAAATTTTCATGTGTAAGACTAAGGATGTGAGGAGGGTCTTAGCCCATGAATGAATCCTTCAAAACCAAGAGCATCAAACTGTCTGGCTATACATTCTTCCATGATAGCAAAAATAATAGGGGATATAGGGTCTCCCTGTCTCAAGCTACGAGTGGGTTTAAATTTTTTTGAAGGAAATCCATTAACTAAAACAATAATAGTAGGGGTGGAGATAATTTGATTTATCAGCTGGATGACCCGAATCCCAAAATTGAAGGCTCCAAGAACCTTCAAGTAATCCTAGTCCACCTTTTCATACACTTTGGAGAGGTCCACTTTCATGAGGAAATCCTACTTCTAAGAAACAATCAAGGATTGGATATTTTCATGCACTACAATGATAGAGTCTAGAATTTGCCTTCTAGGAACAAATCCATTTTGCTAGATAGAAATCCACCCTGACAAAAAATTTAGAATACGAGAGGTGAGGACCTTTGAAATAATTTTGTAAAGATAGTTGCAAAGACTTATAGGTCTAAACAAGTCTGCAGTGTCTACCCCCACTTTTGTAGAAACAAAAACAAGAAAAGTAGTATTAGATTCTTTCAACAAATTTCTAGTACCAAAAAATTCCTTAATAACATTAAAAACATCATTTCCTATAGTATGCCAAAATTTCTAGAATATGAACATAGTGAACCCATCATAGCTCGGCGCTTTATCTCCTTCAAAAGAGATAATAGCTTTATGAGTTTTAGCTAAAGAGGGAATCACTTCCAGGATGTTGTTATGATTTTATGACACTAGTTTGGGAATAGAATAAAGCAACCTCTCATGGTCAGCCAAGCTTATTTGGTGATCAACAGTGAGGAGAGAGGAAAAATAATTCATTAATTCTCTAGCGAATTCTTCATCCTTGCTAAATTTACCATTGGTAGTATTAAGAGATGAGATCTGATTAGCTTCTCTATGTTTAAGAGTAGACAGGTGAAAGAACTTAGTGTTCTAATTATCACCTTCCTTTAGCCAGATGGATCAGGACCTTTGTCTCAAATAAGTTTTTTTCTTTTCTATAAGGTCATGAAACTTGACAAGAGTATCATTATTCTTATCCAACAAATGTCTAGAATAACCTTCAAGTTGTATTTTATCTTGAATCCCCTTTAGTTCCAACTGAACACTAGCTTTAGAATTGAAAATATCTCCAAAGGACTCCCTATTCCACTTCCTGACATAGTCTTTGATATTTCTTAATTTTTTAACCACTCTAAACATAGAAGTTCCACCACCTTAATATTCCACCAATATCTAAAGAGATCTTCAAAGTTAGGGTGATGCATCCACATTTTCTCAAATCTAAAGGGAAAGTTCTTCCCAGAAACAATCTCAATGTTAAAGACAATAGGGAAATGATCAAAACCAATCTTAGAGAAAGAGGAGAGAGAACAAAAATACCTTTGCATCCAATTCTATAATATAAGATCCCAGTCCAGCTTGAATTGGATCAAATCTTCTCCCACTCTCCTATTAGACTATTTGAATTTAAAACCACTAAACTCCACATCTATTAAGGCTTGTTGATTGATAAAGTCCATGAGGTCAAACTTGCTATCTTGCTGGTTCTGGCTTCCTCCAGATTTTTCCCCATCATTCAATATCATCTAGCTCTATAGATAAAATGGGCTCCCCTCCACCCAAAATAGTGAAATTTTGAGCACCATTAAAGGACTCCATCAAATCAGCTCTCCCTACTTCAAAGGAATCATTCACTCTCGAAATCAATCTAATAGGGTTTCCTACACTTTTGTTGATTTCCATAGGTTCTCCTTCTTCCTAGGTTTCAGACTCTTCATTGTCTTTTATTTATCCCAATGCCCACCTCCTCACCATTCTAGATTAAAGTGAAGAATGGGTTATTTTCCTTTTTTGGATTGTTATTGGCATTGGGGTTCCTGCTGAGGTTAAAGTTTCCTTCCACAAACCCAACATAAAGATTTTCCTCATTAGCTACTTGTGTAGAAGGAATAGGCATAAAATTTGATGGCAGACCACCACGAGGGGGTGTAGGAATCTTATTCTCATTTCCTTTGGGAAAAACCTCATTTAGATTTTTCTATTTCTAGACTATCTTCTTTTCTGGCTTCCTTCCAGCTTCATCTTCCTTTTTAGTGTCCTGTTTTACCATATTTGGACATTTCTTCGCCTAGTGCCCTATTTTTTTGTAATAAAAGCATGCAAAGTGAAGGTTTTTGAATTCCACTTCTTTAGACCATTTTACAAGTTTGGAAATAATATCTATTTTTTTCTGGTAGATCTATCAGTTGGTGGAAATTGACACAAAGTCGCGTATAAATCAATCTTGTCTTAGATGAATTCATTGGATCTATAGATATAAGTTCCCCAAAAGAGAAGGATAAACCTTTCAACACATTTTCATTCTAGTATTACAGTGGAAGACCAGGGAAGCGAACCCCAATGAGGGCCGAGTGGAAGAAAGTATCATAAATATCCATCTTAGGTCCCTATTTTTTAAATGCTAGAGAGTTCCTTCTAATCATCCAGGGATCTCCACATAAAATAAAATTTAGATCCTCCTTGTTAGAGAATGAAAAGGACAAAAAAACCCTAGGAAGAGCAGCAATGTGAACTTGATGCTTTAGCTTCCATTTCCCTTTAACCATTAATCTAACAATCTCAATGTTGGGTCAAGGGCCCAAATATTTCCTAAGAAAGGTAAGACCTATAGTAGAAATCGAATGGTCAACTAGAGATTCGGGGATAAAAATTTCAAACTCAGCTTTCTGCCAATCTATTTTACAGGTAATAGGTAGAAAGGAGGATTTACTATTAGGTTTAAGACAAAAGAGGGAAGCCCATTTCAATTGAGAGGCCTAAGCCTCCCTCAAGTTGAGGTATTTAATACCACCTGATCCCCTAGAGGATCCCTTGGATCAATGAGAAAAACACCACCCCGTGGGTCCCCATTCAAATCTTTTCCATTAGAGGGTTCCGGTCCCGATGAGTTGTCCTTGATGTCAGCAACACCAAGAACCCCACTGACCTTCCCACTGACATTTCCTTGCAATTTGCTACCAATGCTTCCTACAATCTCCTACTAACCACCTGAGTAGGAAGGCTAACCACCATTGCTAGATTCCCCCCCCCCCCAGATCATTGTTTAAGTTCTCCATTAATGTTTCTAAAGGATAAACTTAATATTACTTATTTTTTATCAACTATAATAGGTAATTTTATTAATAATCATAAAAATTTACGTCATCCATCAAATAGTTCATGAGACTTACATTCTACTATAGCTTATCTACTATCCTTAGTAGTTATATCTAGCTTCTACAATCATTGAACTATGCAATGATCTTCAAGTTTAGACTATACATACTAGATGTCATCTATGTTTATACAATCATTAAACCACACTGTAATCTAAATACCAGATCATCGATCCATATTGGTATCCCTATGCCAAATCATGTTGAATCAACTTCATTTGCCCGCAAACAAAGAAAAAAATATTTTTCATCTTCTCATGGTCTTGATTTTTTGGCTTGTCTTTCTTAGCCTACCCATGTCTCAAAAAACCATCCTTCATCTTCTCTAATATTCCATTAGTTTCTGTAAAAAAACCTTCCATCTATATTCTCATTCCTCCATTCATGTTGTGCAAGAAAAATTTGTGAAGACTATAAAGGGCTACAAGCTATTCTTCAAATGAAAACACAAAATTTCAAAAAGAGTCAAAATCCTTATGCAAAATACATCAATCTTCTTCCCGCAGCTTCTCCTTTGAATCCTCTTCTTAGGCATGTTAACATGAAAGGCTCTATTATTTCCTTCTTCCCTAACCTCGAAATTCTCCATTTCTTTTCTCAATTTCTTCCATTTACATGCAATATCCTCCAGATAAGCTCTTTTGTCCACCTTTCCTCACCAACATAGAAAGGGAACCAAACCATAGTTTCGATCCTCTTCCTCATCTTCAAAACATTCTTGATATTCAGATCCTAAACCTGGAACAACCCATTCAAGGATTAAATCTAGGTCTAACAAAAAATCATTGTTAAAATGCTTCCTTATTACTCGATTTACCTCCATTTCTTATTCTCCTATTTCCAGAGCCCATGCTATGATCAACAAAATGAAATCCACATTCGATCTTTGTATATGTTTCCTCTCTTGAAACTAGCTTCTGAGGACATCGATAGAAACTTATGCTACATTGGCATTCTTTAAAATTAGCATCCCTAACATCCTCTCCTTACTAATAGACCCTTTAAAAGCTTTAGGTTGCTTGTTGGTGTCAACCAAAAATGTAGTCTCCATATTTGCAAGCTAATTACTACATTCCTTCTCTTCAACTAAAAACAAATGCTTTTCATTCTCTTTGTTCCTTGATAAAAATAAAATCCAATTAATGTTTTAATGACAGGGATGATATGCAATCCTGATCTCAAAATCATTTCCTCTACTCTCAGCATTTAACACACGTGCCACTTGTTTTATCTCATAGTCGAGCACTGTTGTTTCCTTTAGCTAAAATTTAATTATGAAAAGATCCTCCATATTTCACATCATAATAAATTGATCTAAAAGGGACACCTTTCTCAAGATGCACGATCACCCATCCTAACATTAGCATTTAATAAATTATCTACTGGTCACATCTTAATAGGGTGCTAATGGTTATATTTAAAACAAGAAGAGGAGCACCACTTGAAATTTAAAAACCTAACTTCCACCAGACAAGCCTATGAAATCTCTTACTTCATTCATCCATCTAGAGTAAAGTCTTCATAATGAATATCATTTTTTATCATCAAGTTCGAAGCCCATTTAGAAATTACATATGCTTCCTAGTTGTCCTCTCTCCTTATATGGCTGATTCTAAAATCATGAAATGAATGAAGCAAAGAGTTAATTTCAACTATGATGTTCTGAAGATGTTATGCATGAGAAGCCCTATTTTTAATGGCATTCATAATAATTTTTGAATCACCCTCTAAGTGGATCCTCTTAGCCTTAAGCCTACAACCCACTTGGAGCACTAGCAATACAACCCTTGCCTCTGCAACTTTGTTTGTGCTATTATGCAAACTTTGAGCTTCTATGGCTATCAAATTACCTTTCCAATATCTTGAAATCACTCCAACACTAGATGGTCCAGGATTTTATTTAGAATCTCCATCAAACTTTATTGTGATCCACTCTACTTCTAGTTTTTCCCAATCCACTATCTTAACTTTTTTAACACAATTCTTAGCTCCTTTTAGGACACCATTTTTAAACTTCAAACAAGGCTAGTCAACATGAATTTTCCTATCATTTATAGAGTAGATCATATCATAATCCCTTTTCAATAAAGCTGCACCCATTACCTCCTCAATAGATGAGTTTACTATTCCTTTACCTCTTTCTAATGTTTCCATTTTATCTTGAAAGATTCTTCTATTTTGCTCCTTTCAAATTTCCCATATTATAATGGATGGGCTAATTTTCCAGATGGGAGACATTAATGTTGATTTCAAAGGAATAGGCCAACTTTTGAACACCTCTTTTACTTTATTTTGCATAGGTCCTATCCATTGCAGTTTGGATTTAACCATTGACAAACATTAATTATTTAAAGGGACATTGAACTAGAAAGTAATCCACATCCTTTGAGGCTAAATTACAAAGAACACATTTAGTTGTTCCACAATATCCAAATCTTTTCCTTCTTTCTGCAGTTAAAATTCGTTCATGCACTATGAGCCAAGAAAGGTCCTAGCCTTTGTTAAATAATCTTATCCCAACAAGCTTAGTTGGACAACATTATAGGCTTCATTATTTTCTAAACAAGTATAACCCAAATTTACTAAGTGCCACTATTTTGTGCACATCATATGAGTTTTTCCTCCTTTTCTGTCCTCAACACACTCCTTGAAAAAGGTTTTCCATGAGATTTTTATGATTCTCATTCAATCCAGCCTGAACCAGACTCCACATCCACTGAGGGAAAACTTGTGTTTCTCTTATTGCAAGGTAATCAAAGACATTTTCTCCCCATTTTTCTATTAATATTCTCCTCACATCATCATATCTAACATCATCCTTTAGGGCTTGTAATCCATTCCAAGAGTCTCTCCAAAATAAACCTATGTTTCCATCACCAATCTGCCATGAGACAAGATCTATTATGATCTTTTTCCAATCCAAAATAAAATTCCAAATAGCCGACCCATTAGGGAGGTTCCTAACGGTAAAAATTCTTTCATTTTTTGGAGAGTCTAGATATTTGGCTTTGACTATCTTCACCCATAGTCTTTGCGGGTTGGAATAGATATTCCACACTAATTTAGCTCCTAATGCTTGATTCATTCTTTTCCAGTTCTTGAGACCTGCACCACCTTTGGACTTATTTTACATATCTTATCCCATGCCAACAGGGCCCATTCGTCCTTATCCCCATTTACATTCCAAAAGAATTTTCTCGTTCTTTTTTCAATAAAACCCAAAACTTTATTCGAAATCTTGAGGTATCTCATTGAGTATATAGGTATAGAAAAAATGATTGATTGCATAAGGAGAATTCTTCCCGTAGATGTCATCTATTTACTTTTCCAACCATCCATTTTCTTTAGGAAATTACCCATAAGGTCTTTCCATAGATGTGGTTTGCATGTCCCTTGAAAGAGTGGCACACCCAAGTATTTTCCTGGAAAATTTCCCATTTTAATTTCCAAGATAGAACATAGTTGCCTTTACAAATCCAGACTTGTATTGAAGAAATAAATTTCAATCTTCCTCCAATTCACATATTGTCTTGTTGCTTCACTACATATGTCCAAGGTTAATTTGATAACTCTCGCCTCCCTAGTTGTGCCATCTCCCATAAGATAATTATCATCCACAAATTGTAGATGTGAAGTGGGTTCAACTCTATTTTGGATTACACATTCCTTTCCATTGTCTAACCCGTCTCTTGCTACAGATCAATCTTCCCAATAATTCTTCCATAATTATAAAGAGGAAAGTCAAAATGGGGTCACGTGGTCTAATCCCTCTTGTAGTGTCAAAGAAAACTTGAGGGCTTCCATTGACAAGGACAAAAAATCTTGAGGTATTTATGCAACTTGCAATCCATTTCAACTAAGCCTCACCAAAACCAAATTTCCTCAGAATTTCAATTAAGAAATATCTATTCACATTATCATAGGCTTTCTTAATATCTAACTTGATCATCATCATAGCCACTCTTAATTTTATAACTGTGTGAATTGCTTCATGTGCTATAATGATCCCTTCAAAAATGGATTTGTTAGGGTGCAAATCCACTTTGTTTTGGTGAAAGTATATGATCCAGAATAGTCTTAAGTATATTAGTTTCCACCTTATCTATCACCTTATAAGTAGTATTACACAAAGCTATAGGCCCAAAATCATAAAAGGTCACACAATCAGCCTTCTTTTGGATAAGAGTAATAAAGGTGTTATTGAAGTCCTTTAATATGAACCCTCCAGCCCTATATTCCTCCACCACTTCTCAAAGATTTTCTCCCAAAATATCCCAAGTTTTCTAGAAGAAAATGGCTGGAAAACTATATGGTCTTGGGGCCTTATCACCACCCAGACCAAAAAGATATTTCCTTACTTCTTCCTTAGAAATTGGGTTCATTAAGAAGGTATTATTCTCTTCTGATATACAATTGGGAATCAGATTTATCAAATCCTCCGTTCCTTTCAACTCTCCTGGGTTTCTAGGGAAAATATTATGATAGAATTCTATAGCTTCCTGATTCATCTATAGAGGGTCAATGATCATAACCTCCTATTTATTTTGAATGGAATAAATCTTGTTTTTGACTCTTCACACTTTTACATATTTGTGAAAGAATTTAATATTTATGTCTCCTTTCAACAAAGTCTCTCTTGATTTTTGTTTCCAAAATGTTTCCTCACTTGCTAATATATCTTTGAATTTCCTTTGAAGATCTTACTCTTCCTTAAACACATGTTCATCCATACCTTCCATAATAATTTTTTCATTAAAAGCGGCTAAATTTTGTTCTAATTTAATTTTTTCTACAATTTTTTTTCTAAAAACATCTCTATTCCATATTTTTAATTGATCCTTGAGAAATTGTATTTTTTTGAAAAAAAAAATGATTTGTTACCTTCCCATATGGGGTCATTTATCCACCAGTCCTCAATTTTTTCCATGAAATATTCATCTCGAAGCCACATTGCTTCAAATTTGAAGGGATATCTTTTAGGGGTCATATCCTCTTGGATGTTTCATCATATTGGGAAATGATAGGAGCCTGAGATTAGAAGTATGTTAGCCCTACATAAACAATTGCATCTATCGCAATTCTCATCTTGAAGAAATCTATCCAAATTTTCTCCTATATTTAAGAATCCATTCCTTTTGTTTGTCCATGTGAAGTCCCCCTACCTAAAATCAATCTACATCAATCCATTGTTCATGAAGAAATATGCAAAGTCCCTTTGACTTCTTCTGGACCATCCTCCACCACCTTTTTTCTCTGTTGGACTTAAAATGACATTAAAATATCCTCCTATCTAGAATATGTTGTCCTTCCTTTTTTCTATGAAACCAGAAATGATTTGACATAGTTCCTTCCTTTTTGTTGGATTATTTGGGCCATAGATATTAAAAATATAGAATTTTGATAGAAGTTGTCTTGAGGAAAATTCTATCCATTACCAATTTTCAGATTGGCTTAACATCTCAACCTTAACAACACTATTATCTCATCAAATACAAAGCCCCCCAGAAGCCCCTCTTGCTTAAGAAAAACAACTATTCCATCTACTAATTTTTTTTTAAAAACAATCATTATCTTGTCTTTTCAACTTTGTCTCTTGCAATAAAATTGTTTTCTTCTCTCACTTGATCAAGACCTCTCTTGATCAACTAAATCTAGTCAGGGGCATTGCATCCCTTGCCATTCCATGAAAGGAGCCTCATTGCTTCTAGGAAAAGGCATAGCCTTTTCCTAATCTCAACAATTTTGTTTGGTCTTCTGCACAACCAACCATCTCTAGTTTCTCCCTATTTGATTTTCCCCCCTTTTCCTTCTTTCACCTATTTTGGGCTTATTTAAATTTGAGTCAGTTTGGTCTAGACTCCTAGGATCCATGATTTTTGGAGTTTCATATAAGCCCAACTCATCTTCTTCTCCATCCTCACTCTGCGAGCTATAGATAGTATCTGAATCAATCAAAATGCCTCAACTGTCTCCTCCACTGTCTCTTACATCATCAAAGGATCTCTCCAAATTTTTGATGGGTAAAATCCTTTCATCATCAACATCCAATCTTTCCTCTACATTCCCATATTTCTCTTGGTGTTGTGCTTTGAGATCCAAAGGATCTTGTTTTATCTCTTCTATAGGATTATCACCTTAATTTTCCTGTTGAGAGATCTCATCGTCCATGTCTACAAATGGATAAGAATCTGGGACAAACCCTATTTTTAAGAGTTATGTTGTGGGTCTACCTCTTTGATAATACACTATTGTAGTGCATACTCATTAAAAATTTGGTGAAGTAAATGATCTAGGATTTTTTTCTTTCTGAGGTTCTTCAAACCTTACATCATTATTATTAGTTTGAGACAAGTGGAAGGGATTTTCAAAGACCACTTGGGTTGAAACATCCTCGTGGGATTTCTCTGTCCATACTTGTGACTCTAAAATAAAAATCCTATCAATCTCCTCCTTTTGCAAGCTCCCTGCCATTCTGAAGGTGAGGTCCATAACTGGAGCAAAGTATTTAAAAGTTTCCAAGAAATCTATTTAATCAAGCTGTATATCCTTACTTTCTACCATTTATAAAATGATGTCAACTAGCCTTAAATCATATGTCCCTTTCCCTTTCTCCTGCCTATCATCTTGGAATATTGAAACCAATGTATCATTCAACATTTCCTCTTCTATCAGGGGTTGTCTCCATATGTCTTTGTCATTATGTGTTATGATGTGGGAATACAGTTCATAACAGACCTACCTCCACACAAGAATCTTGGGGGTTATGGAAAAATTATTCTTATTAACAACCTCTTCAAAATTCACATATTTTCCCAAAGAATCACCTAAAATCTTCATTTTTTATGTACCCGTGTATTCCTATGGCAAGTTATCCACTCTAAACCATATTGGGATCTCTTTTATCTTCTCCTTCTTAGGATTAAAATTAGTTGTCCAATCTCTGATATAAAACCCTTTTTCTTTCATTATATAAGGTCAATTCCCTAAAATGCATTCTTTGTCTTCTTTTGTACAGAAAATAATGAGATGGAAGCCATTTGTTAAAGTTTTCATTTAGATGAATAAACTTTTCCATTTTTGTTTACACCATTGTTTTATTTTACTAAATGATGGACATTGGCATAACCATTTCAAAACCAAGGCTTTATTATTTAAGCAACATTTATAACCATTGAGGGTTGTTAAGAACTATTCTTGAACATGACTTAGCTATGGAAGTGTTTGCACTTAGCTTAGGGGACTTCGGATTGGTGCTTTTATTTGGAGTTTATGGTCTGTATCATCGAAAAATGGAAGCACTTCCATTTAGCACTGGTTTAGCCCTCCAAGTAAGTGGTTTGGGGTCATGTCAAATGCCTTGAATGGGTCTTTGACTTGGATCTAGATTTTCCCTTGTCTTGCCTTGTTTTCCACTTCTTTCCTACCTATTTCTGGTATCTTGATCTGAGATTTTGAGGTTCTTGACCTCAGGGTCAAGGTCAACCTTCTGGGTCAAGGTTGACCTCATCCCTGACCTAGGGTCTAAATTTCAAATTCTAAATATTTCCAGATGTCACAGTTTGGAAAGAATTCTTTCCCTCTTCTGGGTCGACTACTTTGGGCTTCAAAATGGTGACTTTTAAAAGACATTTAATATAGGTCCACTTCTAAGGGTATGAGCCCAATGAGAATTTATTTCTCATATGTCAGCCTCTCTAGAAGTTGGTGTCCTAGACTAGTATATAAGGAAGCCTTATCCTCTCATTTTGGAGAGGAAAAGAGAAGGAAAGGAAAAGGGAGGATCATCTATGCATAATTTATCAAAGGTCGACATAAAGGGGCACAATTGCACCCCCGTATTTGGGTCAAGGTCGACCTGGTTCAGAAAAAAAAAGATTTCTGGGTTTTCTCTATCTCTATGTTTCCATGCCAAGGCAAGTTGTAGAATTTCTAGAAACTCAGTACAAAAACCAGAAAACAACAATTTCTAGATCTGCTATACTTTGAGGTAAATATTACTCTCTTCCAGAACATAATGTAAGGTTGTCTTCTATCTTCTTATTGCTAATCGATTGATTCATTTATGCATTGACCATTTTCTTGTGGTTAATCAATTTGGATCTTTCCTTTGGGAATTTGGGGTTAAGAAGAGAATCTTACCTTCCTCAATTCTTCTATATGTAAAGGATATTATTTACCTATTGGTGAACACATCAACAATAACCAACAACAATCATTTCTTTTATTCTTAACATTTTGGTGAACCCGCTTATGACAATTCTTTCTTTTGTGGTGTTAGATTTACATTTCATGTTAGATATTGCATGTATATTAGATTAGCCTTCTTTTATTTGTTTGCATTTACATTTCAAAAATAAAACAAAAAAATCATATAAAGAAAAAATACAAAAACATTTATTTGTTCATGCCTTGTGTTTTCCTAATTTAGTTCATTTGCATTGCATTGGTGTATGAGCTTTAACTACCTCTAGTCCTACTTATAATATCATGATTAGATGAAGTCACAAACTTGTGGGTTTCTTTGATCCTGAGTCTTCCTCTCCTTTCCTTGGGATCCCGGATGATAATTTGATCACTCATGATTTCGATCTTACTATGGAGAATAACTCTTCTCACTCATCTCATGATGAGGATGATGCTTTAAGAGTTCCTCCTGAATAAGTCCAAAAACTTTCAACTGAACTTGATAAAATGGGAAATTGGCTTATTCAAGAAACCTATAATCAAGATTATATTCAAGCTATAGAGGCTCTTAAGAAAGTTCTTCGGGATAGTGATCAAGGTGTTAATCTCTTGTGTGGTATCACTTATCTTGTGTATTTAAATATCAAACCTTTAGCTCAAGAAGCTCAAGATCTAGGATTCACTCCTCATGTCACTAGTGTGAACCTTCTTTCATTCCTTTATCTAGCATTCCTACTTATAATCCTCCTTTAGTGACTACATCTCTTCCATCTCTTCTTGTGAGTGTTCCACCAGTGTCTCTACCTACCTCACAACCTTCTTACCATCGTGTTTCATTTACCTATTCCACCCCTCTTCCAACTATGGTTCCAAGTGTTCCACCAGTTGTGTCTTCCATTCTCGTTGCTTCCTACACTTTCCCTAGTGTTCCTAATGTTTCTATGCCTCCTATTTCTTCTAATGATTCCACAATCATTAGTCTGGCTCAAATGGTGTCCTCTTTACAACAATAACTTGCGTCCTTAACTCAATCCAAGTTTAGTATTCCTACATGTGACATGGGTAGTCCTTTATCCCTATACATTATTTGTGCTCCTATTCCTCAACAAGCTGATATGCCTCATCTTGAGAAGTACAATGGTAAGGGAGACCATGTCAGTCACGTTAAAATATTTCAAATCCTTTGTAGTGACTATTCTCATGACATAATCCATCAACCCTAAATCCTTTCTCCATTTTCCCTCTCTCTCCCTCCTCTTTGCCCTAAAACCTAAACAGTACCTAATCCCCAAAACCTAAACCCTATTACCATAAGATTGAAACCCTATACTAGAATTCTCTCTCTCTCTCTCTCTCTAGAAAAAATTTAAAGATAGTTTATTCAAGCACGCACCATATTTAAAATCACACAAATAAAATGTATCCTAATTCAATTTATAGTTAGTCCATACACATAGAATTAATAACAATACTTCATGCACATTTCATACAAGTAACATAGTTAATTCATACACATTTCACACACAAAATGAATGAAAGCTCTAAATGAAATCACCGAAACAACAAGGGATTTCAAAGTTCTAAAAAAATGGTTGGATCAAAGTTCATAAGTGCAAACAATGTGAATAACTAAAAATTAAACACACTAAGTAAATGAAATTCAAGTGCACTTCAAGCATTGCATATAATCAACGGATGTTAAACTTAAAACATACATAAAGTAAATACCAAAGATCAAATACTAAGTAAATGAAACACACTAAGTAAATGAAATTCAAGTGCACTTCAAGCATTGCATATAATCAGTGGATGTTAAACTTAAAACATACATAAAGTAAATATCAAAGATCAAAAACCCACTTCATAAAAATGATAAATGAAACCAAAGGGAATTCATTTTTAAAGTTAGTTTGTAAATAATTCACATACAAGAATGAATAATAAAGTTAGTTCATGCACATTTTGTACACATTTCACACAAAATGAATATCAAAAGCTCACTAAAATAATAAAGGGATGTCAAAGTTCTAAAACATGGTTGGATGCCAAGTTCAAAAATAAGTGCACACGCAATGTGAATACATAAAGATCAAACACACTTCAAACAAATATTTACTTAATGCTAAACTTTAAACTAAAAAACCAAGGATTCTCTCTCTACTAGAATTCTAAACCATAAGATCTAAACCCTATACTAGAATTCTCTCTCTCTCTCTCTCTCACACACACACACACACACATTAATGTATCATAGGAGTCCTAGGATACATTAAGGGGTCCTAGGGTACCTAATGAGTGCTAAGTGGTCATAAGGGGTCTAAGGATACATTATTATAACCTAGGACCCCTAATGACCACTTACGAACCTCATTATCCATTAATGTATCGTATATGGCACACACCATTTGACTTGAGTTTGTAAAACTTGATCAAAGTGGGAGAGAGAGAGGGGGGGAATACATTTTTTTCAGCAAAATTTGTCACACACCAGATAGGCTTGGTGTAACCAAGCTTAAGGCTCGACATGCAGAACCATATGGTGTGCGCCATATAGGGCGCACACCATATGCTTTTTTGGGGACCAAAAAGTTGAGTGGTATCTTTTTGGTCCCCCATCTTTGTGCACTTACCCATTTATATGTAGTAATACATATTAAAATATTATATATATATATATATATATATATATATATATATATATATATATATATATATATATATATATACTATTTATAATTTATATATTTAATATTTACATACATTTAATATATATTTTTTAAGGTAAGTAAATACATTAAATGTATGTAAATATTATGTGTAACTTATATTAAATTATTTTCCCCTTATTTTAATAATAACTTTATTTTATATATTAATATATTAGATATTTATATTACTATAACTAAATTAATTATATAAAACTTAAAAGTTTTAAAAATTCATTTTAAAAATATTTTGTAAATGTATGTGTCATTTGAAAATTAAATAAAAAATGAAGTTAGATAATTAAAGGGAAGGGAAAAATCTCTCCATTGGATAGAAAAATTAGGTAATTTTGTTGAAAATCTAAATTTATCTCAAATATAGAATATTAAAAAAAAATAGTAGTGATTTAATTTTTTTTAACAAACATTTAAATTAACATGGAAAATACTGAAATACAACCTCATTTCTTAACAACATTAGATGTATGCATGCACATTCACGCATGAGTGTGTGTTCTATAAAAATTTATCATGTCATCATGTGATTGATGTGCATGCAAAACTATTAAATATTTAATTATCTAAAATTTGTAATAAGTCAATGGGCCCTTGGTCTAGTGGTGAAGTTGTTTGGTTCTTAATGAGCCCACGAGGGATCGAGTCTTGTTGAGTGCAAAGGCTCTGACACCATAAGGGTTGAGGTTGGGATCATGCCCAAGGTGGATTTTGGTGGAATGGATACCCCTCAGTCCTTGGCTCTTAGTCGAAGAGGTTCTCTCAACAATAAAAAAAAATTGTAATGAAAAATAACCTTATCAATTATAGAATAATCTACTTTCAAATTTCAACACGTTATAGATAAAATGAATAATCTTAATTCTATACAATTTATTTTATAAGTCTGTCACAAAGCAATTATTTTGAACCAATCATGATTATGTTTGAGAAACAACATAAATTAAAGTAATTTTGGTTCAATTTTTTTAATTAGATTATAAACGAATATACATACTAACATACATACATACATACATATGCTAAAAGTTATCTTTCTTGATGCACCTATTTTCATCAGCACCTCAATGATAACTCTCGATGTATTTTATATATATTAATTTTTTAATGCATGTATGCTAGTATACATTCCTCTAATGTTTGTTAAAATTATGGATCTCATATTGATTGACATTACAACCTTAAAAAATATTTGTAAACAATAGAAAATTATTAAAATTTCTTTATATATGTATATATATATATATATATATATATATATATATATATATATATATATATATATATATATATATATATATATATATATATATATATATACACACACACACACACACACACACACACACACACATAAGTTTTAGTCTTTCAATTACAATGTTCTTAAAATGTGTGCTACTATGAATTGAGTGTTTAACAAATTATTATGGGATGTGAAATAATGTCTAAATGAATGTACATTTGAATTAAATTTTTGGAGTGGGGATGGAAACCAATTGTATGTATATGTTTCCTATTTAAATGACAATCCACCAAAACATGTAAACAACTACTTCGCCAATTCCTTCTATTTTGAAATTTTATTATTTTTATATAAGAATGTTGTAAACCATGGTTCAAATAGTAAAATAAAATTATTTATAATGTAAAAATTTAAATTTTAAAAAAAAAATTAAGTATCAAAAGGACATGTTTCTATTGTTTCTATTTTGAATCTTAAAAAAAAATAGAAGTTTCTTTCGTTATTATATTTCTTTCTAAAAAAAAAATTTAATTGTGAGATATGTTTCTATTATAATTTTTTTTTAAATAACTGAACAAAAATTATTTTATTTGTGAATTTTTTTAATTTCTTCAAATATTTCATTACGCCAAGAGGCGTAAATCGACAGTGGCATCAATCCTTCCTATAGGAGGTCATCCAAAAAAATGGTGTAAGAAAAAAGAAACCCTTCAAATTCCAGTGCCAACTCACATTTCCCTATCCATGCATTGAGAAAAGATGAAACTAAAGGAACTAAAAAATACATCACTAATAATGAAATATGAATAACAACAACAACAATAACAATGGAATATGAACGGTACAAACAACGACAACAACAATCAAACATGAATGAGGAAATAACAGTGGCTTTTTTACAATTTTAATTATAGAATGTTATTCGCGTGCATGACTACAACATTTGTTAACATTTGAAGAATTTTTTAAAGAAAAATCTATCCACACCATGTGGAAAACTATGCATACGCTATCACAAGCGTATCTGTAACAAGTGTATATGAACGGTATAAGGATTTGGAAGCACGTAGGCTATTAATAGACAATTTTAAAATTGGATGGTGTGCATTAGATCACAAATACAAAGTGGGGGATGAAGTGCCATTGTATGCTAATAAGGTCGGTCCATTTTAGAATCTCGGGTACTTTTTTCACTCTTCCTTCATTTGTGTTTCGATCTCTATATTTTCCTCGTGCATGTTATATAATGAACAGTACTATGAAAATCAAACTTAACATAAATAATTAAAACACAAAAAGATTTTTTCTTGATAAATTTATGAACATGATAAATTTTCAGCATGTGTGGGTGAATGTGAGGAATGAAGAGGTCCTGGAATATCCAATGGTGTTGGAGAAGGCATGTATCACTAGGCAAGGTGCAGAAGAATTTGGGGCACGAAAATAAATATCGACAATATTTTAATATTTGATTATCATTACTATTAATGTCAATTCAATCAATTATAAAATTACTTTATTCTAAAATTAATTTTATTTTAAAATTTAAAATAAGAATTTAGTTTAATTAGATAATTTAAAATGATTTACATGAAAAAATAAAATAAAATAGAAATATTTCTTCAATAGCTAAAAATAAATTAGAAAGATTATATTAAAATTTAGAATTCAGTTTGAATTGACTTAGGTATAATAGAACCGTTGTTTAAATATTTAGAATCTATAAAAATAGAATAGAAATATTACTTATCTATCTAGGAAAAAATTAGAAAGGCTCTATTCATATTAAATTTTAATTTTAAATTTATTGTGAAACTAATATATATATATATATATATAAAATTTTCTTTAATTAGAATTTGAGTTGATTTGCATGGAAAAAAGAAAAAATAGAATAGTAATTTTTTCTAGATATCTAGATTAATTTATATTTTATTTTTCAATTTTACAACTAAAAGGATACTCTATCTTCTGATAAGGCATGTACACATATAATGTTATCTTCAATAAAAGATTATTAATAATATACTATTTGATATTACTCAAATTAAGGTTGAAATTATGGTTAGGGTCTAATTAAGGTTCAATTTAGATAAAGTTATTATATCAATTAGGGTTAGGATTCAATTAGGATAAGAGTTAATATAAATGTTAAATTTGAATTATCTTTATATTTTAATGAAAGTTTAATTAGATAGGATTACTATTAAATTGATTTTAGGGTTAGATTTTAATTAAATTTGTGAATAAGAGAATGATTTAATAAGCATTGAGGATTAATAAGAATTGTACTAGGCCTAGAGTTAGGATTATGGTAAGTTCTTAGTTAGCTTCTAAAATAAGTAGGATTTGAATTTAGGTTAGGGTTCTTCAGTAAAAATAAACTAAATTAAATTATATCTTTAAAACTTAGTTCTCTAACCTGATTTATATATTATGTACCATAACTCTATCCTTATTTCTATCTTTATCCTTAACCCTACCCCTAGCCCAATTTCTACCACTTAACCTATCCCTAACTCTAACCTTTACTTGAACCTTAAGGCTAACCTTCAATTTAATCCTATCATAACCACTTTTACAAATTTTATTACTATGTAGGAGACAAGAATACAATTACATACAATTAAAGATTAAATCTTTAGGATTTAACCCTAAGAATATTCATGATGTAAATCACAACCCTAACAATAATCCTAAACTCTAACCATTATCCTAGCCCTAAACTTGACCATAACCTAAGCCGCAAACCTAATTGCAACCCTTACTATCAACATTAAAATAGCTAATATAATATAATCCTTAACCATAATCCCAAACCATAACCATAACCATAATCCCAAATCATAACCCTAACCATAATCCCAAGCCTAATTCTAAACCTACCCTAAAACATAACCCTTTCTATTATATAGCCTTAAAACTTAGAACTGTGATGAAAATACCAAACCTAAACATAATTCTAACTATAACCATAACCCTAGGTAAACCCTAATCTTATCCATGATATTAGGCCATGTACCAAAAAAACAAGAATAAAGAAAGCAACCAAAGATGAAAGTGATGATAATTGTGACTTTTCCTAAAGGTATCCTAATTAAAAAAGAAAGAAAGAAAGAATAGAAAAGAATTTAAAAAAGAGAGTTTATTAGAATAGAAGTTATGTTTATCCTTCTTCATAGTGCTGGATCTAGTTCTCTTCCTCGGACCATCCTCCGGAGATTTATCTTTACCGCTATTGGGAGACTCCTCCTTGCTACCCCTGTGTTCCTCAATTTTACTAATCAAAGCCTTTATGTTGTCGTTTGAAGCTTTGAGAATGCTATAGCTTTGTTTAGCGATTTTCCGTAAGGTTCCCTCCATGCTCTGAATTCTTTTCTTCACTTCCTCCATTTTATTTTCCATATCATTCTTCTCCTTAGTAAGCCTAATCTTGTTGCTGCTATCCTCCCTCTCCAACCTGCCCACCCTAAATTTTAACTCCTAGATTTCGTGGTAGGTCCATTTAGTGGTTCTGTAGCTATCAATGACATTGTTTTTGGCATTGTTGAGCATATCCATCTGAGGGTTTTCTTTAGTGATGTCGCTCAGAATAACCAGGGTAGGGTCAATAAAGTCCTCCATTTGAATTTTTCCCTCCTTATTCTCCTTAACCAAAGTTTTCATCATTTCCCTCTTTAAACCCATCCTGACAGAAACATTATGAAAATCTCTCCAAACCACACTCTTCTCTTTATCAAAGATCTTGCAGGTGTACTAGTTAGTCCCTTGATCCTCACAGTCCTGCTCATGGTCATCCTCTCTCCCCTGACTCTCCTCTTCCTCTTCACTATCCTTCCCCTCCTCTTGTCCTTCCTCCTTATTATCTTCTTCAAATTTCTTCCTTTTCCTCTGCTTCCTGCCAGAATTGACATCAGTATCCTCTTCTCTGTCCGCAGGCATCTTAATAGTAATGTTTCTCCTTCCTTTCTTTTTCTCCTTAAAATCCTCCTCCTCCCTGAACATTTCTTCATCCTTGTCAACACTATCTCCCTCCATTTCCATGCCCTCCACCTCCTCATCATAATCTCTCAAAAGAGATCTTAATGCTCTGCTTAGGTTTCGATTTCTCCTTTTTCTCCTATTTCTATTTCTTAATCTTCTTTTTCCCCTTTTAAGTGTGAGGGGAGGCCTCAACATCCATGTCTGAATGCATTTCTTGGCTTTCTTCATTATCAAAAGGGATGTACTCTTCTTCACCCAAGTCGAGCTCCTCATTAGAGCCCTCCTTCCCCACTTTCCCTTGTTTAATTTCTTTACCTATAGTCCTAGCTTTGAAAAATTCATAAATCAACAACAAAAGCCCCTCATGGAAAGCAGGGTTGCCAATGGGCTTCTCCCTTTAGTCATTGATATTCTCATTGATAGACAAATAAAGGTAAAAAGGGATAGAAATTTTAGCCCCAAACCTGAAATGATTGAGGAGCACGAAGTGGTAAGAGTAGATGCGGTCGAATCTCGTGTCCAGGGAGATGTATTTGATAATCGCTCTCATCACAAACCTCCACAACAGTTTAATGGACCTTGGCAGGTAGTAAGTGCCCTTCTTCACTAGAGCCTTCTTTTCCTCCTTTCCTTTGGTAAATTTTGACATCCCCTGACCCGAAATGCGCCTATCTCTGTAGAATTTCTTCCCGATAATGGGGATGCCCATTACTGCAGAAATAACCTCCTCCATCACTGTGAACTCGACCCCGTCAATTTTGACACTCCCCTTGTTCTAGTTCTTAACCATTGTTTTGGTGATAGAGGGTTTCCACCCATGCAAGCGCTCAATGAAGGAAGTCACCTCGCCTTTGCTCAAAATGCCCCATACCTTTGAACGTCGCTGCCACTTCTCAGCTTCATCCTCAAGTTCCCTCCTGTGTCTTTTCCCCACCATTTTATCTCTCTCTGCAAACAATTCTTCTGATCACAAGAAATATTCTATTTTTATTTATATTTTAGTTTTAGTTTTAAAAAATGTAGAGTTTATTTTAATTTTAGAATATAAATTTATTTGCATGGCAAAATAGAATAGAAATGTTGAAATTTTTTAAAAGGGTTTTAGCTAAATTTTAATTTTAGATTTTAAAAATTAAAAAGATAAAAAGTTAGTTTAATTTTATCATTTGAATTGATTTGATGCAAAAAGTAAAAAATACTATATTCATATAAATTCAGATGAGATGTGGATGAAATTGATTAATGCCTAAATAATATAACTTTAATTTTAATACAAAATACATTAATAATATATTTTGTATAAATGTAAGTATAATGAAAAATAGAAATGTCAAATTATTATTTGATAATAATATTTTATTACTATTTATCTTATATATTTATTAATCAAATAGATATTAAGATAACCTTCATAAATATAACTAATCCTAATCTAACCCAACTTGAAACCAAACATTAAACTTCACCCTAACTCTAATTAATCTCTACCTCAAAATCAAAACCTAATCTAACTATATAATTGAACCTAACCCTACACTTAATCCTTACCCTAATTAAACCATAGTCCTATTTGAATCATATGTAAAATGATAAATTACAACTAATTGAATATCTTGAAAGAAACTTTGACAATACAATAAATAATTGAAAGACAGTGATTGATGATCACCGAGCTACTAAAGTATATGTAGGACAATTAAATCAGTTAATATATTGTCATTGATGTCAACTAGTTTTAACTGTACTTATCATGATGGTCACAAACATCTTAAGAAGGAAAATGGTAAAGGAAAGAGATATCTACATGAAGATGAGATAGATGAGATAGATGAGAAAGATATGGATATGATATACATTGGGTAACTTATTGATGAGTCAGTGGCATTATGTTGATGACTTGATTGTATTACATGATTTTATTATGTATTTAAGATCAAGAATGAACAAGTTTATGTGGTCGTTAAATGAAGATTTTTGTGTACACCGAGCAAGTGTAGTGTATACTGAGTATAGTATTAATCGGGCTAGTTATCACTTACGCATATTGGTATTGACCGAGTGAAAGAAATAAATGGAGTTTGTAGCAGCTGACTAAAAATGATGAGCTGGACAATTGTTTATGATTCCGAGGTAAAAGATAATGTTTGTTATGATGATCAAACGACTGACAAAATTCAAGGATGATCGGACAAAGGAGAATGAAACATGTTATTTACATAATTATCGAGGATGGTTAAAGCAGCAAAATCTACAGTGAAGATTAAGAGGTAAAATCTATGGATGGAAAGAAAATAGTTTATGATGTCTATATAAGGAGACATGAGATTCATTATTGAGTTTGAGATTCTTGATGCTACAGGAGAATTTTCTTGAAAAGGATTGATTTCATGTTACACTGATCAAAGTGGTTAAAGATACAACCGAACAAAACTATAGACAACACCGAGTGTCAGAGAAAGCGTATACCGAGCGAAACAGAGTTAGAGGAAATGAAGATATTGAATTGATAATTGATCAGAGGTATTTTTGAGCTTAGCATAGATCTAAAAATTTGCAAATCAAGTTGTATTTGAATCAGATCATTACTATATCAGTTTAACCACTGTTATAGATAAATCTCTTAATTGAGTGGGACTTAACAGTCTTTATATTTCAATATGACATTTAATGAATGTTGATTATTTTCTTGTTGAACCCATAGTGAATGTTTGGTCCAAGGAGAACTTTTAATGATAAATCCTCTAACCAGGTCACACCTCACAATGTGTTTTGTAACTTTTAATAGGGTTGGATCCTAACTGAGCTCACTTTAGAAGAGTGAATTATTTTAGGTTACCGGTCCCAAGTGGTTTTTCCCCTGACAGGGTTTCCACGTTAAAAATCTATGTGTTATATATATATGGATGTGTTGAATTTTTATTTTACTTTACACATTTCTATAACTAGATAGATCGATAAACACGGTATTTAATTTACTAGTAATCGGTAGATGAAGAGAAATGCACAATTGATATTTTGCCAAGTTTATTATTTGATTTGAAAGTTTTTTTATATACAGCTGGGAATATTTGGGACTGTAGGATAATTGGACTTAACTGATTCACCCCCCCCCCCCCCCCTAGTTATCTAACAATTGGTATCAGAGCATAGAGTGCTTGGAAAGAAAAGTTTGAAGGACTTAAGCTAAAGATCATAAGATGTATAAGAGAGAGCTTCCAAAGCTTAACAAAGACAAATTCTCAACATGGCAAAGCAGAATAAGATTGCATCTATCGGGAATTGGAGAATCTACAATATACTACTTAGATATTGAATTCATTTTGCTTATTACACCCTTGACTATTGATCAGATGAGAGATAGACATGAACACAATGTTTCAATGATAGAGCTTGTTGCTTCCTTATCAGATGCCAAATTTGAAGATGTTAAGACATGTACTTCTACTAAACAGATGTGGGACAAGCTTGCACTAGTTCACAGAGGAGATTTGAATGTGCTAAGGGCTAAAGCTGAGAGTCTTAGAGGAAATTTTGATGACATGAAAATGAAAGAAGGAGAGAACATATAATGGTACAAAAAACCGAATTAAGGAGATTGTCAATGTTATTTGAGAAGCAGGAGGTATTATTGAAGAAGACACTATTGTAAGTAAAATTCTTAGAATCTTGCTACCTACTTATGCTATTAGAGTCTATGTAATTGTAGACACGGAAAATTGGCAAAAGGCTTAAATCAATCAAAAGGTGCAATCAAATCATCAAATAGCACAAAAAATCAATAAATGGAACAAAGGCAATTCAAATCAAAGGAAAATTCAATTAAATGATTAAATGATTAAATAAAGCTTGAAAAGGGGAAAAACACTACGAAATTGATTAAATTCAATTAATGACATAGTTGTTGAAATGAAAAATCAAAATGAACATCTTACCCTTCATGGCTAAATTTAATTACTTTAATTAATTAATAAATACTAATTTCCCTCAACAAAGCAAAAAGGAGACAAAATGGACACAAATCACTCACTTTTGTTGAAATGGTCCAGCCTTTTGAAACTATTTAAATGTTTGTCCCCCCATTTATGGACAAAGCAAAGCCAATTGACCTTACCCAAGCATAACCATGGTTATCTCACTCTACCCCCTACCCTTGGGAAAATCCTATATATTGAAGGCATTTAGAAGCATAATTCATCCACTCCATATCTTTGAATTGCAGCAAAGCTCTGACAATTTGCATCCACATCACTCACTTATCATTTTTCATTGCTAATTAGCTTAAAGTGCATTGATCATAGTAGATTATTCATCAAATAGAGCTAGAATTTGATAGAATAGATCTAAATTTGCATATCATATAGCTTAATTCTCATCTTTAGAGTGTCACTAGTGAGGATCATAGCTGAGAGCCTCATTTACCACTTTATTTTAGAGATCCATGAGATATTTAGATTAATTGTGCATTATTTAGATTAGTTTGCTTTGAATAGTGTAATTGTCTTTTAAATCTTGTTATTTCATGAAGGTGTAAATCACTCACACACAAATGGCGCCCACCGTGGGGCTCAAGGCCTCAAATTCATCATTATTTTCACATTTTTTGCTAAATTTAGGCTAGAAATTATATATTTTTGCTCGATGTCTGCAGATCACAGGGAAGAAATCATGCCGACAGATAAAGAGATCTCGCCTTTAGCAAAGAAATGTTGCCTACAGAGAATAAAATGACGCTCTAAGTCTGAACTTTTACGCGGATTAACCTACAGATTCACGCTATCGGACAAAGAAATAACGCATTACAGAAATAAAATCACGCTTCAGGTTATTAAGTTGTCACGTTTGTGACAAAGATACCATGCATCTGGTCATTTAAATATCGCAGACATAAATTGAGAAGTCGCTTTCAAGTCATTTTACGTCTGGTGTGAAGGGAGTACTCTACCTTATTGATTTAATTTCTTGCTTTTGTCATTTGAAATGTCACCTTTGATAAATTAGATATTGCTTTTATCGCATCAGTTTGTCACGTCTGGTAAAGATTTCACGCGTGGATAAATTAGACATCGCTCTTGGTTATTTTAATCTCACTTGAGCCCCGTAAGGTGACGCTCGCGGTTAAAGTAATCACGCGTTTGTGAAATTTAATCTCGCGTACAGTTTGGACAATGTCACATAGACTGTATTTTTGTGTTTTATCAAATTGTTAAAATGATGACTTAATTTTAACTCTATGTCCATTTTTCTATCTCAGGTACATGCTCTGTCGCAGAAAAGTGCTCAAAATTATTTTTTTTCTTTTTTGCATGCAAAAAAGAAACAAAAAAGGACGTCCTATTAGAGTATACCTTGCACCTTTTGGATTTAATTTGCAAATATTTGAGTTCAAAATAAATCAAGAGCATAATCAATTTGATCATTTTAAGCTTTTTGATTTTGGTTTCCCCTCACTTTGTATGAATTTGTGTTGACTAACTTGTTGGTGGAGGGAACGTTTCATTAAGGTAAGGGAAGGATTTGGAGAGAAAATGAGAAAATCTACTACTTAAAAATGCGCCTAGCCTTTGCTAGCATCGTTTGAGGTATTTTTCTCATCAAGCTTGCACATTCCCTTAGCTTGTGGCATTTCAAAGTTCAAAACATAGTTTAATCATAAAAGGAAAAGAACAAACATTTCAATTCTAAGAACCCCTTTGTCACGGGGTTGAAAAAGAACCAAATTGATTGTGAGTGTTTGGGATAAGGGAAAAGCAATAGGGATATGCTCTTCACTCTTTGAGTGAATCAAATTTCCAAACTTGTTCTACCAAATCCACTTTTCATGCTTTCAAATGAACATGTTTAAAACTTAGTGGGCTCGCCTCCTGAGATTGCCTTAAAAGGGCCGGTGAGAGGGACAGCCCAAAGTGGGATACACTTGCCTTTGCCGCAAGAATCTGACCCACTATAAAAAGAAACACGTGTATCCTTAATGGGGTGCACGACAAAAGGATTTTAGCCCTTTCGAACTTCCTCTAGTAGTCCTAACGGATTGCGCAAAATCATACTTCGGTGCATGTGGGAAGCCCCTTAACATACTTGGGGGATGAATGGCTAAGATCCATTTTGAACGGAAAACTTACTACAAAATGGTAAAAATAGCAAAAACTACCTAATAGAGCCATTTAAAAGCCAAATTTGTGCTAGGTAGCTTGCTTGGAAGTCTTTCTTGTGTTCAAACCCATGGAAACATTCGAGAATATACACATTAGAATGAGCTAGGGATATGGTGAACTATTGATGTGTGTGTTGAGATTGTCTTCAACTTTTCAAACAAGAAGTTCCAAAGTACTTGATCAAAATACAATTAAATTTTTAAATCTTATCAATTGATCCAGACTTGTGACACATTCCAAACCAACCCAACTGGATTGAAATTAAAGAAGGAAGGATTGATCCATAATGATGAGCCTATTTGAGGGAATGTCCGACGATCAAATTTTAGAAGCATCCAAAAATATCGAATTGATCAAAGCAATGGAATTAACTTTGAAAAGGTGTAATGAAGCATATTCCCTTTATTTAGCTCAATCAAAAGCTAAACTTCCTCATAATGATGACATGTCAACTCTAAGAAAGGATGAGGAAAAACAAAAAGATACTTTGTCTAAAAGGTGATCATTAAGATCAATGTGTCCTTTTCTTTATAATGATAGGCCATCCATATCTTCATTGTCCTCATATCAGAATGTCCATTGGAATCAAAATGATGAGGTGTCTGAAGAAGAAGTTTCAGAAGCAATTCAAGATCCCATGTTTATGGAAATAATGAAATTAGTTTTAGAGAGGAATAAAGAAGCATATTTCATGGAGTTAGTTCAAGCAGGAGCTAAGCTTCCACACAATTATGACACATCAACCTTGAGAAAGGATGAGGAAAAACAAAAAGATACTTTATCTAAAGAGCCATCATTAAGATCAATTTGGCCATTCCTTTATGATGATGGGCCATCCGTATCTTCATCCTCCTCACAAAAAGAAGCATTTCAGAGAAACAAAGTTATCTCAGATCAAAGGAAATTGCATAATCAACCTATTTGTGATCAAGATAATAAAGATTATGGAGTGAAAAATACCGCTCTCAAGAAAGATAATAAACCTCCATATAGCAAGAGTAATCCATTCATCCTTTGTCCATATCCTAACAAGGTTTCTCCCTGGATGACTTGTACACCTTTCATCCTTCATCCATCTCCCGAACCTCTATCTAGCAAAGACCCTCCCATAGCTAGCATTCCTTTCATCTTTTCTTCATCTCCCAAAGCTCCACAATTATCCAAAATTCCTCCATCAAAGAATGAGCCTAATGATGACACTTTTCCCATTAACTATGTCTACCCTCAAGGGCTACCTCTAAAAGAAACCCAAGCTAACTCACATCTTGCTGTAGATTGTTTCCATGCTTCAAAGATCTTAGAACCCAAAGCTTCATGTGCCTCAATGCCTATTATACCTATTCAAGAGGATCCTACACCATTCTTCCAAACATTCCCCACACATATCCAAACATCTACCTTGTCCTTAGAAGTGGCTTCATGTCAAGAGGATAATCTAAAAAGAAAAGAAACAAATATTGATAAAGATCAAGATCAAGATTATATACAAACCCCTCCCATATTTGATGAAGGTCCCATATCCCTTGAACCTTGTGATGATCCCCTTGCATCCTTTCATGTCTTTCAAGATGATATCCTTCCGTTCCAAGAACAAAGTACCCTTCCAAGTTCCATATTTTCTCCACTTCCCGAGCAAGATCAAGATATCCCTTCCATAACTTTCGATGAGCATATTGAAAATCAAGAGCAAAATACCTTTGCTACACAATTCAAAGATCCTTGTCAAGATCAAAGTATTCCATCATTTCCTTGTCATATTCCTCCATGTTCACCTCAAGAAAACATCAATCTTCCAAATCCCTTGTAAGATAATAAATCCCTTCAAGCTTCAGTTGATCCTATCAAATGTGTTCCTATCAAAGCTACTCATGAGCCTATTAGTATAAAGATAAATCTTAAAGATGAGAATGTTGACGATGGAGCTCCTTCCAAAGATATTGATATCCCTTTCACACCTTATATCCCTCCATTCAAATACAACCACATACCTCCACTACCTCCAAATCCATTCTGGGTGCCTATGTCCCAAAACAAAAGTCTTCATCCCTTCCATCCATACTAGGTCCATATATTCCTCCATCAACCATTCCTATCATCCCTAGCTATCCATTCACTTACCCTACCATGTATCAAGATCAACAAAGACACACATACTTGAAGAATGTCCAAACACCAATCCATATGAACCATCCATATTATTCCTATTCATCCACAATTCCTAAGTATTTTGGAAGCAATGTTGATGTGCAACATAAAAATCATAAATCCAAGAATCCATATGTGCATAAAAATCACAATGTCCCATCTAATCGACATGTGAATGAAAAGAAAAATGAAATATCCAAAAGGCCGCAAAGGTCCATCAAGCAAAAAGAAAAAAATAAAATGTGGGTTCCTAAATCCCTCATTGAAGAAATGCATTCAAAAGCATTCCAAAAGGAAGAAAAATCAAAGAATATGTGGATTCCCAAGTCATTGTTAAAAGACTTGCACACAAAAGAAGAATCAAAATTGACATTCAAGCTTCCAAAGGCTTCCATTCCATCTCCTTCCAAACATCCTTCATCTTCTTACATCCCAAAATCCACTACCTCAAAAACATCCTTACCTCCAACATCTATTGTTCCTCCATCATTCCACCACTCTTCAAAGTGTGTGTCAAAGTTGATCTTGCCAACATTTCCATCTTCAACATACCTTCTTATTATCCTCACATTCATTTTCCAATTCATACTTTCTGTACTTCCATCCCTCTTATCAATACCTTTGAGCATCCTAGTCATACCCATGGTTTATTACAACATATCTTTCAAAGGAGCATTGTCCAAAGATTCTAAGGTTGGGAAAATATTGAAAAATACAAAAAAAGAAAAAAAATGAAAAAATAGAAAAAGTGCCTTGGTGAAAACCTAGCAATAGGCACCTTGGTAGCAAAAATAAAAAGAAATAAATCTAGGGTGAAAACCACTTCTTGTGGCACCTTAGACAAGTACCATGATGAAAACCTGGCAAACAGGCGTCATGCGTAATTCTTCCTTCTTGCACTCTACACTTGGGGGTAAGTTTCATCCATGCCATCTTCCATCTTCCTATCATTTACCTCACTTTTGTCCATATTTCCTCTATCACCTTCATCTTGACAAGGTTGAACACATCCATGAGCATTGAGTATCTTAACATCCATTATCCTTTCCATCAACTTATGTACTTGTTGCATCCATGTTACCCTATCATGATCTTGCTTATCCCAAATTCACCTTCATTATTCCTTGACAGTCTTTTCATAATCCCAAAACATCCCTTCATAGCCTCCATCACTCCTTTATCTTGATTGTGTTATCTTATCCACATCTTACCCAAATTCACCCTTGGTCTTGATCAAGATGAAAAAAAAAATTTGTTATCAAAAACTTCTTGACATGTCCACTCTTTTGGATCACTCCTTTTCATGGCAGCAGATCGTTATCCTATAGGCTATCTAACACTGTATCATTGGCTTCCATGGCTTATCCAAAAACATGCTTCACATTGCTATATCATTTTTTCCTTAGCTTGGGTACTCTTGAGGAGATAGTCCTATGGGTCACATTCGCATACTTCTTCCATCATAGCCTTTCCATCTCTAATCCATCAGCTTGAAAATCCATCTTTCATGTCCTATATCTTGTTAGACATTGGGGGAAAACCAATGTGATCTTGTTTGAGAGCTAGTAAAAAGGAAAGCATAAAGTGCTTCTAGATGCATCTAGCATGAACCGAGTTTTTGTAAAATCTTGGAAGTTTGCTCAAGTCCAATATTTTTCCTATCCAACTGGGGCATTTGATCTTAATCAGCGGATTTCAGCAAACAAGCATGAATTCACATGAAGCAAGGCATTAACTTCAAAAGGATTCAATAGTACAATATTCAATCACACACAGAGAGAAATTATCAAAATTTCAAAAGAGAGAAGAAGATTTTCGTGAACCTTTGATGGATATCATTGTTTACTAACCAAGAATTCAATTACCACAACTTGATCCATGAGCCTTCATTGACTTTATTATTCGGGATTAAAAATTGACAAAACACTTTAAAAAGATCAGAATGCTTGGAAATACTTTTTGAAAATCATGAAACATTGCAAAACACTTGAAGCTTTCTTTTGATGATCTTTACTTACATTGATTTTTATCACATCTTTTTAGCTAATCGATGAGGTTTCGACTAGATTGGCGATGATGGAGACATGATATTTTTCTTGTCTTTGAGTGACTGTCTTGAGGGATATCCAACAACTTATGTGAATTCATCTAATGACATGGTCATCAAAGAACCATTGAGGACTTTCATATAGGGTGGAAGGTTGACCTTTGCTTGTTTATGCAACATTGAATTCATTGAAACTGGTATTCATACTCTCATAGTTGGTTTATTCGACTAGTGTGGGTTGTACTAGTTCAAAAAGGAGGTTACCAAATGCGATAAAAAGTGGTATTCATATCATCATGTCAGTGGGCAGTGGTGATTGTACTTGCTTTCCGGTCCCAAAGTGCTCAATGATGAAAATTTATCCTCAAGGCATTTATTTGCTAAAAGCTAGTGACACTTAGCTGCATTGCATTGCATTATCATGGAAGGTTAATTGCATTATCATGTTAGATTAATTGCATGTGCATTTGTTTGTAGTATTTTTCCAAGGGAAAAGGGGGGTCATTCAATTGAAATCTTGATCAATCATAAAATGGGTCATTCAATCAAGAATCAAGGAAAGTCCATAAATTAAAAAAAGTGTCCATAATATCAAAGATCCATGAAGTCTATCTAATCAAAGATACAATGTCATCAAAGTGATACATCAAAGTCCTAATCAATAACTGAAATATCATGATACAATATCAACAAACTGAAAGAGCTCCATAATCAATCATCTCAATAACATGTACTCTAGCTGGGTCAAACCATGACTTAAATCCAAATATCCAAGAAGCTAAGGTCCGTATATATATATATATATCATTTACGAAAATGTGCGTATTTTGCAAATCAAGGGAATCATATCAGTATTCTATATCAGTGAGTCATCTTACGTTAATCAATCCTATCAAAGTATCAAGCAATCACACCCTGTACCATTTGTTCATGTCTCTGTGTCCTGAGAACGAAGCAGTAGTATCAAATCATATCGATTTTCACATTGATTGATTTATCCTATCAGAACTATCCTATGAGATTGACAAATCACATTCATTGGTACCATTATCCTGTTATCCTAATCACTTGTTTCGCTTAACTACAATAGACCTATCTATCTTGGATATGCAAAATTGCAAGTCATGGCATATCATCAATATTTTTCAGAAATGAAAACATATTGGACCAATCAATCAAAATCTTTCAAATCAAGGAATCACTATGTTTTATTTCTGAGGGGGCATCAGAGTATCAAATTGGCATTGCATCAAAAACATTTATCAGTGGGGCATATCATATCAGGTTATCATATCATATCAGTTTCATATCAGGAGGCAAATCAGTATCAGATCAATTTATCATATCATATCAAGCAGCATATCACTATCAGAGACAGTATCATATCATCATACCAACTATCAGAGGTATCAAGGAATCACAAAACCAGGACCTGAATCAGATCATCATACTAAGGGAATCTTTGAATCGGTGTTCTTCGCACATCGATCCAAAGAGGGGCATTTGTAGACATGAAAAATTGGCAAAAGGCTTAAATCAATCAAAAGGTGCAATCAAATCATCAAATAGCACGAAAAATCAATAAATGGAACAAAGGCAATTCAAATCAAAGGAAAATTCAATTAAATGATTAAATGATTAAATAAAGCTTGAAAAGGGGAAAAACACTACGAAATTGATTAAATTCAATTAATGACATAGTTGTTGAAATGAAAAATCAAAATGAACATCTTACCCTTCATGGCTAAATTTAATTACTTTAATTAATTAATAAATACTAATTTCCCTCAACAAAGCAAAAAGGAGACAAAATGGACACAAATCACTCACTTTTGTTGAAATGGTCCAGCCTTTTGAAACCATTTAAATGTTTGTCCCCCCATTTATGGACAAAGCAAAGCCAATTGACCTTACCCAAGCATAACCATGGTTATCTCACTCTACCCCCTACCCTTGGGAAAATCCTATATATTGAAGGCATTTAGAAGCATAATTAATCCACTCCATATCTTTGAATTGCAGCAAAGCTCTGACAATTTGCATCCACATCACTCACTTATCATTTTTCATTGCTAATTAGCTTAAATTGCATTGATCATAGTAGATTTTTCATCAAATGGAGCTAGAATTTGATAGAATAGATCTAAATTTGCATATCATATAGCTTAATTCTCATCTTTAGAGTGTCACTAGTGAGGATCATAGCTGAGAGCCTCATTTACCACTTTATTTTAGAGATCCATGAGATATTTAGATTAATTGTGCATTATTTAGATTAGTTTGCTTTGAATAGTGTAATTGTCTTTTAAATCTTGTTATTTCATGAAGGTGTAAATCACTCACACACAGTAATTCATGAGATGAGATCAGCTCCGGGTAATCATCTTACACACATGATAGTCTAATCAGTAGATTGACTTCTTTTGAGCTAATTAACTTTGATAATAGTGTTGCTCCTATTATTGAGTCTGCATTTATGTCATCTCTGAAAATTGACCTAAATCAAGTAGTAAACACATGATAAGAAATGAGGGTGATAGTGATAGTGATGAGGATGAACTTGATGAGCTTGAAGCATTAATGGCTAGAAGACTACAGAAAAGTAAAGGAATATATAAAGGAAAACTACCTTTGGTATGCTTTAATTGTAAAGAGATTGGCCACATTGTAACTAGATTTCCCAACAAGAAAAAAAATGAGAAAGACAATGAAAGATCAAGTGAAAGGAATTTTGACAGAAGAGATAACCGAGAACACATAGGTAACCAACATTATGAGAGAAGAAGTAACTGAGATTACAAAGACAAAGGAAATAAGGCATGTTACCTTGTTGAAGATGATGATGATGACACTAACACCGATACTGATGAAGACCTTGAGGTGGTATTCGTAGCTTTGAAAGAAGATTAAGAAGAAGAAGGTATGTTGAAACAACATTTATTTCTAAAGTTAGCAAGATTGATACTTGGATTATTGATAGTGGCTATACACATCATATGACTAGTGATGAAGAAAATTTTGAGTACCTTGAACATTATAATGGTGGATCTATTAAAATGGGAAATGATACACCTTGTCTAGTAAAAGGAAAAGGGTCTATATTATTGAACAATAAGATGAGATGTGAAAATACATATTGGGTGAAGGGACTTAATTACAATCTATTGAGTGTAGCACATCTAAATAACATAGGTCATTGAGTTGCATTTGAGATTAGAAAGGTGAAAATATATGATGAGACTAGAAAGTTAGTCGGTACTGGTGAACAATCTAAAGGTAATCTATTTTATCTTTTTAATGTTGGAACTTCTTGTTTATTGGATATAAATGAAGATGTGTGTCTATGGAAAAGGTTATGTCATGTGAATTTTGACAACATGGTTATGATTAGTAAGAAAAGGAGAGTTATAGGTTTACCGAGCTTATCTAAACCTGACCATGTCATGTGCAAATAATGTCAAATGGGAAAAATGTAAAAATCTAGTTTTAAGAGAAAAAACTATTCATCTAATGCTATTTTGGAGTTGGTTCATATCGACTTGTATGGTCCTATGAGAATTTAAAGTTATTATGGAGATAGATACTTTATCTTGTTTGTTGATGACTACTCTAGGATAATGACTGTCATGTTCTTGAAAGAAAAATCTGAAGCTTTTAATATGTTTAAATGGTTTAAAGCTAAAGTGGTAAAGAGTTAAAATGATTGAGATTAGATAGAGGTGGTGAGTTTATTTTTGATGAGCCCACTAAATTTTTTAATGATCATGGAATTAAGAGACAAGTTTCTACACTGAGGACACTACGACAAAATGGGATTGTTAAAAGGAGGAATAGATCTATTGTTGATTGTGCTAAAGTACTAATTATTGAAAAGGATTTTGGACATAGATAATGGAGAGAAGTTGTTAGTACTATTGTACACATTGAACCAAGTTCAATTGAAAAAAGATTCAAATAAGAAACTTTATGAATTATGGTATGGTTACACACCGAATGTAAGTTATTTCAGAATATTTAGAAGTAGCTGTTACATTCTGAAAGTGATAGAAATGGGAAATTTGATTCAAAATGTGATGAAGGAATATTCTTAGGATATTCTACTAAGAGAAAAGCTTACAAATGTTTGAATATGGCTACTAACAAGATGATTCAAAGTATAAATATGAGAGTTGATGAATTTGTTGAGAAGAATGATGAAGAAAGAAAAAAGGAATTGGATGATTATGGTAGATTTACTTACATTGAGAAACCTGACACTCTGCTTGAGCAATAGCCTGGCGTTACCAAGAAACAAGGTAATGCTACCAAGAATCAATCTATACAGACTGAGAATCAAGAAACAATTACCGATGAAGATCATGATCCTACACCGAGTGAAGAACACAATGAAGAACAAAGAATTGAACCAGTACTTGCAAAATATGTGAGGAGACATCATCTATAGAATCATATTATTGGACACAAGAAAGCTAGCATGTTGACATGAAGTAAGTTGAAAAAAACACATGCTTAGTTTGTAAATTTGAATCTAAAACTCTTAGAGATGCAACATAAACATTGGTAACAAGACCAAATGATAAGAATGTAATTGGAACCAAATGGATATTTAGAAACAATTTGAATTAAAATGGAGAAGTCACTAGGAATAAATAAATACTTGTATGAAAAGGTTATGCACAAGAAGAAGGTATTGATAATGGTGAGACTTTTGCACCAGTTGCTATACTTGAAGGATTTAGAATATTTCTTTCTTATGCTTCTTACAAAGGATTTAAAGTTTATTAGATGGATGTTAAATCTATATTTCTGAATGGAATAATTGAAGAAGAGGTATAAATTGAACAACCTGAAGGTTTTGTTGATCCTAATCAGAAAGCAAGGTATGCAAGTTGCACAAAGCACTATATGGATTGAAAAAAGCACCAAGAGAATGCTATGAAAGATTGCATTCCTATCTTATTCATATTGGATTTGTTAGAACAAGTGACAATAATAAATTATATTTGAAAGGCTAAACTGATGATAAAATTCTTATTTCTGAATTTTTTGTTGATGATATCATATTTGGAGGACATTATAATCTGTGCAAATCATTTGCTAGTGAAATAAGAAAAGAATTTGAAATGTCAATGTTTGGAGAAATTAAATTCTTTCTTGGCTTACAAATTTTACAACAAAGAGAAGGCATATACATTACTCAATCAAAGTACATAAAAGAAGTATTGAAGAACTTTGTTATGGAGGATTCAAAACTGGTCGATACACCTATGGTCACTAGATGCAAATTGATAAAGGATGATCAGTCAACCGAGGTAAATCAAACACTATACAGATCAATGATTGGTAAGTTGATGTATGTTGTGCATATTAGACTAGATATTGCAAATGTAGTTAGAATTGTAGCAAGATTTATTGCTAATCCTAAAGAATCACATATGACTGTTGTAAAAATAATTTTGAGATATTTGAAGAACACCCAAAAATTTGGTTTGTGGTACAAGAAAGAGGGCAATTTTGAACTGAAAGTTTACACAGATACAAATTAGGCTGGAAACATTGATGACAGAAAAAGCACTACTAGTGGAGCATTATTTTTGGGAGAAAGATTAGTTACTTGGATAAGCAAGAAACAAGGATGCATTTCTCAATCCAATACAGAAGAAGAATATGTTGTTGTTGTTGCTAATTGTTTGAACATTGCATGGATAAAATAACTTTTGAAAGGTATGAATAAAGAGATCACTAACCCAGTGATAATATATTGTGATAAGACTAGTGATATAAACATTTATAAGAATCCAATGATGCATGCAAAGACAAAGTATATATCTATAAAGTATCACTACTTGAGGGAACAAGTACAAGAAAAGAAAGTGAAGCTGGAGTTTGTGAAATCAAAAGAACAACTTACATATATATTTAATAAACCATTACCTAAGGATACATTTGAGTACTTAAGGACTAAAATAGGGGTCCATCCATTGTCTATTGGTCACTAAGGTGATCAAGAGGTTGCATCAACCTATACTTTATCAGAATATCAAATTATGTTGGTGAATGATGTTCACACTTTAGGTCTCCTGAAGATGTGAAAGCTAAAAGAAGAAGGACAAATTGAAACTGCATATCGGTACATGAAAGGTACTTGATTTGAACAGAACACCTGAGATAAAATTTTGGCTATTGAATATTTTTTTATTCTTTTTGGCATTGTTATCAAAGGGATCGAAGAACCAATGAAATATCTATCTAAAGAAAGAGAAGAAAATAGGAGAGAATAAAAGACACTGGAATAAGAAGATCAAATATGTAGGGAGAGACTGCATGGAGTATTAATGTTGTGTAGTGATTAAACATATTAAATGTATAAGCTAGGGAGATCTTATCAAGTTACAACATTTGCTTACAAAGTTGTAGAAATTTTTTTTGGTATTCTATGGCATATTTCATATTGTGTTGCCATCAATGCCAAAGGGAGGTATTGATAAACTACAACTGATTGAATATCTTGAAGGAAAGTTTGACAATAGAATGGATCATTGAAAGACAATGATTGATGATCACCGAGCTACTTTAAAGTGTATGTAAGAAAATTAAATCAGTTAATATATTGTCATTGATGTCAACTAGTTTTGACTTTACTTATCATGATGGTTACAAATATCTTAAGAAGGAAAATGGTAAAGGAAAGAGATATCTACATGAAGATGAGATAGATGAGAAAGATATGGATATGGTATACATTGGGTAACTTATTGATGAGTCTATGGCATTATGTTGATGACTTGATTGTATTACGTGATTCTTTTATGTATTCAAGATCAAGAATGAACAAGTTTATGTGGTCGGTAAATGAATATTTTTGTATACACTGAGCAAGTGTAGTGTATACTGAGTGTAGTATTAACCAAGCTAGTTATCACTGGTGCATTTTGGTATTGAATTTGAGTGAAAGAAATAAATAGAGTTTGTAGAAGCTAACTAAAAATGATGAGCTGGACAATTATTTATGATTTTGAGGTAAAAGATAATATTTTTTATGATGATCAAACAACTGACAAAATTTAATGATGATTGGATGAAGGAGAATGAAATGTGTTATTGACACAATTGTCGAGGATGGTTAAAGCGGAAAAATCTACATTAAAGATTAAGAGGCAAAATCTATGGATGGAAATAAAATGATTTATGATGTCTATATAAGGAGACACGAGATTCATTATTGAGTTTGGGATTCTTGATTTTGCAGGAGAATTCGCATGAAAAAGGATTGATTTCATGCAACATTGATCAAACTAGTTGAAGACAAAACCAAGAAAAACTGTAGACAACACTAAGCGTCAGAGAAAGCATATACTGAGCAAAACAGAGTTGGAGGAAATGAAGATGTTGAATTGATTATTGATCAGAGGTATTTTTGAGCTTAGCATAGATCTGAAAATCTACAAATCAAGTTGTATTTGAATCAAATCATTAATGTATTCATTTAACCATTTTTACAGATAAATCTCTTAACCGAGTGGGACTTAATAGTCTTTATATTTAACTATGACATTCAATGAATGTTGATTATTTTCTTGTTGACCCCATAGTGAATGTTTGGTCAAAGGAGAACTGTTAGTGATAAATCCTCTAGCTAGGTCACACCTCACAGTGTGTTTTGTAACCTTTAACAAGGTTGGCTCCTAACCGAGCTCACTTCAAAAGAGTGAACTATTTTGGGTTACCGATCCCAAGTGGTTTTTCCCCTAACAAGGTTTCCATGTTAAAAATCTATGTGTTATATGTGTATGGATGCACGTTGAATTTTTATTTTACTTTACACATTTCTATAACTGGATAGATTGGTAAACACAATATTTAATTTACTGGTAATTGGTAGATGAAGAGAAAGGAACAGTTGATATTTTACCGAGTTGATTATTTAATTTGAAATTTTTGTTATATACATCTGGGAGTATTTAGAACTGTAGGATAACTCAACTTAATAGACTCACCCCCCCCCCTCTCAGTTATCTAACAGTAAAAATTTAACCCTAATTAAATACTAATCTTAATTAAATTATGACACTCATATAATTAAGTCATAACCCTAATTCTAGCCCTAATTGAACTATATTCCTAACCCTAACTATAATTAAGTTCAACCCTAAATAACTTAACTATTTCCCTCTTATTGAAATCCAACACTAATCTAACCTTAAGTCTAACCCTAATTGATCTTCAACCATACAACTATTTTAACTATAACTCTATCCCTATTGGAACCATAACCATAATTTAACCCTGAATATAACTATATTCTTAATCCTAACCATACCCTAATCTAAACCCTAATCCTAACCCTAACCAAACCCTTATCTAAACCCTAATAAAACCTAATATAAATATTAGCCTTAATCATAACTAGAACTCTAACCGTAACCTTAACCCTAACCCTAAAATTTATATCAACCCTAACGCTAACCATAATTCTAACCATAAACCTAACTATAATCCTAACTCTAACTAAAATCGTAACCTAAAACTTAACCCTAACCATAACCCTAATCTTAATAATTTTTCTAACCTAAGAGTGATGTTAAACCTAACTATATCACTAACCTAAAACCTAACCCAAACTCTAACCATGATGCAAATGCTAACCTCATCTATAAACCCTATTAATCATAATCTTAACACTCGTGCTAGATATACCCCAAACCATAAAACTAAATATACAATTAACCCAAAACCTATCCCTAATCCCAACCAAGATGCAAATCTTAACCTCAGAACTAAAGCCTAACTATAAATTTTATCCTAACCCTAACGCTAACCTTAACCTTAACAAAACCTAAATTTAAACCCTAACTAAAACATAATATAAACACTGACCTTAATCATAGTTATAACCCTAAACCTAACCCTAGAAAATTCTAACCTAAACCCTACTCTAACAATAATTCTAACTCTAACCCTAACTATATCCAAACCCCTAACCCTAGCCCTAACCTTGATGTAAACCTTAACCCTAATTATAATCTCAAAACTAATCCAAAACCTAACCCTAAACTAAACCCTTATCTCGAAACCCTTTAACCCTAACTATAATCTCAAAAGTAATCCAAAACCTTAACTAGATAACCCTAATCCAAAATCCTAAACTAAACCCTTATCCAAACCCTTTAACCCTAACCCCAAGTATTATGTAAACCCTAATAATGACCATAATTCTATCCATTACCCTAAACCCTACCCCAAAACATAATTTTATCTCTATACCCTAACCTTAACCCTAAAATCAAGTATAAACCTAATCCTAATTATTTCTCTAGCCTAACAATGATGCTAAACCTAATTATATAATTAACCTATACCCTAAACCGTAACCCTAATCCTAACCCTCACTTTAGCCATACCCCAAACCCTAGCCCTAAACATTATGTAAATCCTAACTATAGCCATAACCTCAATCCTACTTCTAAACCCTAACCATATTCCTAACCAAAACTATAATTTTAATCATAACCTTAATCTAAATCCTAATGAAAACCCTAACCCTAATCTTGAATATCATGCAAATTATAACACTCAACATAATTCTAACCATAACACTAAATTGTAACATTAAGCCTAACTTTAATTTTTACCATACCCTAAACCCTTACCTTATCCCTAACATAACTATATCTCTAACCTAAGAATGACCCTAAATCTATCTATATCATCAACCCAAAGCCTAATCTTAACCCTAATCATGAAATAAACCCTAACCTCAACTGTAATATTTATCCTAACCCTCACTCTAACCTTAACCCTAACAAAACCCTAATATGAACCCTAACTAAAACCTAATCCAAACACTAACCCAAACACTAACCCTAACCACAATTTATAATTTTAGAATGTGTTTGTACTATAAATCTTTCAATAATTGAACTTTAATTTTGATTATTATTTTTTTCTTTAAAAATGACCTTTTCTTTTTCTATTATAATTTAAAAAAAAACAATTTTAAAACTTGTTTTATTTATTAACTTATTTAATTCCTT
This sequence comes from Chamaecyparis obtusa, assembly GCA_027943335.1. NCBI lineage: Eukaryota > Viridiplantae > Streptophyta > Pinopsida > Cupressales > Cupressaceae > Chamaecyparis > Chamaecyparis obtusa. The sequence continues at coordinate 107,798 of BSBK01000282.1, read as the reverse complement.
CAAATATTTTATCTTAAATTAGTTATTAAAAACTACACTTTCTAATTTAATAACAAAAGTTTCTATTATAAACTTATTATAATTTTAAAATTTTTTTATTTTGTATATTTTCTTGACCTTGAGAGTCCATTGCAACCACCTAAGAGAAACTCCTTTGAGGTTTAGATTTCTTATCCACCATATAATGCTCAACCGTGGCACCATTCCACCGAAAAAGAAGACATCTTTTTCTTCTCTTAACCACATTGGGTAGCAACATGACCAATATTAAAGAATCTTCTACACCTTAATGGTAACCCTTTATAGTCCAGCGACTGAACCCAGGACCCCTTCGATGACTGGAGTAAGATTTCAACAGGCAACCCCTTAGACACATCAAAATCTATGAGGATACGAGAAAACGTAGAATGATATATGTTAGAAGACTCATTATCCACTATAAGGAAATCCCCAAGATCATCTCCCACTTCCTCCAAAAGAGAATCTACCCAAAGATGTAGGGGGAGATAAGGAAGTTGAACCCATATCGATATTTTTTAAAACATTTTGGTAGATGGATTGAAATCAAAATGCCATGGTTTAATCCTAAGCATAAATTTATTCTCCCAGCTGAAGAAACAACTACACAAAACCTTGTCTCTATCTTCAACAATATCAAACTTAGCTATGAAAAAACCCCTTACCATAGGGAAGATGTGTACTATACCTAAGAGGAGAGGTTCCTATTGTTGAGATATCCAAGCGTGCAGTTGAGGAAGACTAGGCTAAATGCCTCTAAAGTGACAAATCATAACATGGGAAGAGAGAACAAAAATGTTGTGGTCTATTTCCTCCTTATTTTATCATTCTATATCAATGGAAATACCCTTCACAACTAGAATAACTCTACCATCAGTAGTGCACCTCTTTTCCCTAAGTGGAGCTTGAACAATAGCAAACAGTACCCAAGAAGCACCCTCCCTAGTGGAAACCTTGGAAGAAGGCAAGCTAGAACAACTTTGAAACTTTGTAAACTAATAGGATACAACGTTGCTCCTATCAACTGAAGCCATTGGAGTGGGCCTCTCAAATTGACTCAAATGAAGTTGATAATTATGAAGCACTGCACATAATTAAGTAAAGGAAGAGAATTTGGAAAGTAATATATTATCTCTAACATATTTTTAAAATTACCAATTAAATTATGTTGCACATCAATACTAGGCACCTCATAAGTAATCTAAGCATGCAAATGTTTAAATCTACTAATGAAATCAGTCACTTTTTCTTTAACACCTTGTTTACAATGCATCAAATCAATCAAAGAAATATTAGGACCAATATTGTTTCAAATTGTTGGATGAAATCATTAGCAAGTTTTTTAAATGAATAGATGAAATAAGGAGGTAAAGAATAATACCATTGCAAGGCCTTATCTTGAAATATTCTAGTATTTATAATTTATCTATGAGATTATGGTCATGAGAAAAGTCATTGCACAATGTTTGAAATATCTTCATAGGAGTCAAGGGATCACCTTTGCTAGTACAAGTCTCGTAGTGAGGTATTTCCATGTACTAAGAGACAACAACAAGAATGACATCTAAGGACAAAGGACTAACAATATCACAAGTGGAAATATTGAATTTGGATTGAGTCATGAAGATAATTTGTTGTTGTAAGGATTACACAATTTAAGAAAGACTATTGATAGTGGATTTGGTGGAAAGTTTGGTATGACATGTGCAAAAGGTTTGGAGAATCATATAAAATTGAAGGAACATTGCAAGAATACAAGAATCACATATTGTTATAGGTAGGCATGGGTGAAGGTTGGGAAAAACATAGAAAACTTAAAGGAGGAGGAAAAATATGATTAGGAATACTTCCAAGACTAAAATGTGGAGGATTTAATTTTGGAACAAATGTAGTCATTAGAGATAGAACGTATGTAGAAACACTAGTTATTAAAGTAGTAATAGTTGGATATAAGTCTCAACACTATTGTTAGGTTGAGTTAAACCAAGATCTTAAGTACAATATTTCACAAGTTTAACATTGATATGAATGAGATGGGAAATAGCATGTAACAAGTCAACACTATTATCATCATTGTGAATCATCTTCTTCATCATTTCTACTAAAGATATGGCTTTTGTATTATAATGTTCTTGTCCTAATCATTGCTCAAATTTTTCAAAGTCACAGGAAAAATATTGTGCTTGATTAGGAGACACTCTTAATGTTTCATATTCATCAAGAGAAGAGTGAAAAGAAGGATTATCAACAATAGTGGGAATGTCATTAGTAGGTATGTGTATTTCATCTAGATTCCTAGGAAACAAAGAGGACTCAGGAGAAAAGGAACCCATATGTCTACGACCTCTCCTAGCCAAAATGATATAGGCAAGACTCGATGTTATAATGATCATGCACAAGGAAATGAAAGAGAGATATGTTTAAACAATGCAAAGAAATGAAAATGCAAACACTCACCGGGTTTAGGCAACATGAATTGTATTAAGCATAATTGCACATGAAACCTAATGGAGAGCACATCTAACCATCAAATCAAAGATATGGTAATGGATACAAAGGAGATCTAACCATAAAATTTAGAATGGAAATGTTATAAGTTGGGTTCACCAAAATGTACAAATAGGAAAATGGGGTGTTGTAATGAAATAGAGAGGGATTATCCACCTTTTGCTAATGTACACACAAAAAAGAAGATGACCCAATAGGCTCAAGTAGGAATTAAGTGCTTAGTCAGTGTAATTATCCTTCGTGATAATGATTAGGATGAGTTGGATTTGAGGGGATATGATGGGGTGATGCAAGGTAGAAGGATAAATAAGAAAATATGACAAGTTTCAATAAACACAAACTAACATAAAACAACAAAGAACTAGTAAGTACTTGAAATAATAACTAGATGATGGTACTGACCTGAAGTTTGAATTTGGAGCTAAATTATAGGGAAGAGGATGCCTTGGCCATCCTAAACCTGGGAAGAGGTTGCAAAAATCATCTTATTCCCACTGATTTTAGTTGATCTTAGTTACAAACTTTTCATCAAATATGGTACTTCCTAAATCAAGTCCTAATATGTTCACCACCTATTCCTATACACTAAAAAATTGGAAAATATTGCATTGGAGGATTTTTCCTTAGTCAAACCCCATATGAGGAATCAACCTTGAAAGATAAATGAAATTGCATGAAAGGAAAGTATGCAAATGTAAAGGTAAATGTTAGATCTACCTTGTAAATATGTATACCTTTATAAACTGATATTGAGATCGTGATATCTATGAAGATTCTTGTATATTTATTTAATGTAGTTGTATGATAAATTTGAATCTTGGAATGTAGGAAGGAATAAAGGATTCCTTTCACAAATTCATGGATCTATGTATGCTCCTCAAATATCTTTAATGTTGTTATTCTTGATGGACTCTTGCCCTGAATAATGGAAGGATGAAATACACATAGATTAGCAAAGTGTCTTCTTTCTTGATTGAGAACTCCTCTACTTGGTCATAATGGAAGATAATCCTGCTACAATGGATAAGATTTCCTTTAAAATTCATGTGAATGCTTGAGATCTTGATCTTGAATTCTTGGATGCAAAATTGCAGGATAGCACTTGCTTGCAAATCAACTTACATTGCTCGTATCCCAAAATGTAGAGAAATACACCACTTATATACCTTCATCATCTTAAAATGGAAGCACTTCCATGATAAGAGCATTTAGACCTTCGAGTAAATGGTCTAGGGTCATGTCAAGCACCTTGATTGTGATTGTTCCCCCTGATCTGATTGTATCTCCCTGTTTCCAACCTCATTTCTGGCAAGTTTATCTGAGAACCTTTAAAGTTTAACTTTTTGGGTCAAAGATGACCTGAAGGGTCAAGCAAGACCTAGTCCCTGACATAGGTTAACCTCATCTCTGACCTAGGGCAGAGACAACCTCGTCCCTAACCCTAGGTCCAAAATTTAGATTCCTAAAGTTTCAGGATGTCAAGTTTCGAAAAGAATTATTTTCCCACTTCTAGGTTGGCTATTTTGGTCTCCAAAATGGTAAACTCTTAAATGCATTTAATCTAGGTATATTTTCTAAAGGTATGGCCCAATTGGAATTTAATTCCCCTATGTGGCCCCTCTAGAGGATTGTGCCCTAGATCACTATAAAAGGAAGCCTTCCTCTCTCTTTTTCACATCCACAATCAAGTAATTTGACATCCACTTTTCATGATCAAGACATCTAGCTCTCAAGAGATCAAGAAATTATCAAGAAAGCAAGAAGGAGAAAGGAAGCAAGCAATCATTCATTCATCCTCAAGCATTCAAGCATTCATCAAGGAGATCCATTGTTAGCCATTGAAGGATTCAATCTCTATGGAGCCCTCTTGTTGAAGATTTCTCCATTCATCCATTCAAGCTTCTTCCTATGCAAAGATACATTCAAGATTGGTGTTGAAGATCAAATGTCATTGATTTGAGACATCTCATACATTATGATATTCATTTGGAGCATCCCTACTTGTGGATTCAAGGATTTGAATCCTCCAAAAGGACTTCAACATAAGTAAGGTGAATAGTTCCATTTACTTTGTTTATATATATTGCAATTTCAATTCAATTTCAAGGTTAATTCCTAAATTGGGGTTTGACCAAGGTAAACCCCCCATCCAAACAACAAAAATAATTTTTCTTCCAGGTATAGGTACAAGACGATGAATTGAAGTTCAGATCTGAATACCCTTTTTGGCGAACTTCCAAGATCCGCAAATAGAATTTCTGTCAAAGCTATCCAGGTCAAGGATGACTTGGAGGTAATCTTCATCCCTTTATCTGGGTCAAAGACTACCTGTTTCCAAAAAGACAAAAGTTTTCTAGGTTTTCTCTATCTCGGCATTTCCAGTCCGGAGCAGGTTGTAGAATTTCTCAAAACTGTGCACAGACGCCAGAAATCAGCATTTTCTAGATCTTCCCTATTTTGAGGTTAGTATTTTCTTTCTATTCATTTCAAGTACATACTTTCTATAGCCGATTATAGTATTTTCTCCTTTCTTCATATTTTCCATTGTTTGATTTTTTTGTGCATTGATCACTTCTTTGTGATTAATCCGATTCGATCTTTCCTTTTGAGAATTTGGATTGAGGATAGATTCTATATTCCCCCTTTCATATCATATCTACCATTATTCAACCCTATACCATAACTATCCTTTCCATAATAATTGTGGACTCATCACATACTTCATTTCCATCTCATTCATTTTGGTGAACCCGACATACTTACCCTCTTTTCTTTTATGGAATTGGATGCCCTATTGTATTTATGGTGTTAGATTTCCTTTTATATTATTTGGTTGATGTTAGATTTGTCTTTTATGTTAAATCTTGCATGCTAATTAGATTTCTTGCTTTTATATTTCAAAAACACAAAAAAATTATAAAATCTCTTTCAAAATACAAAAAAAAATTCATGCTTTGTGCTTTCTTAGTTTAGTTCATTTGCATTGCATTAGTTTATGAGCTTTACTACTTCTAATCCTACTTATAATATTCCAGTTAGAAGAAGTCGTAGAATCATGGGTGCTTTTTATCCTGAATCTTCCTCTCCTTTCCTTAGGATCCCGAATGATAATTTGATTCTTCATGATTCCAATCCTATTATGGAGCAAAACTCTTCTCACTCATCTCATGATGAGGATGATTCTTTAAGATTTCCTCCTAAACAAGTCCAAAAACTTTCAACTGAACTTGATAAAATGGGTAATTGGCTTATTCAAGAAAACCATAATCAAGATTCTATTCAAGTTATAGAGGCTCTTAATAAAGTTCTTTTTGATAGTGATCAAAGTGTTAATCTCTTGTGTGGTATTACTCACCTTGTGCATTCAAATGTTAAACCTTTAGCTCTAGAAGCTCAAGATTTAGGGTTGATTCCTCCTATCACTACTGTAGAACCTTCTTCTATTCCTTTACCTAGTATTCCTACCTATACTCCTTTGGTGACTATGACGGTTCCCTCTATTCCTATGAGTGTTCCTCTTGTGTCTCTTCCTACATCACAACCTTCTTATCATAATGTTCCTTTTACTTATTCCAATCCTCTTCCAACTGTATTTCCAAGTGTTCCTCCAGTTGTGTCTTCCTTCCTGCAACTTCTTACACTTTACCTAGTGTTTCTAATGTTGCTACTCCTATTTCCTCTAATGATTCAAAAATCATTATTTTGGCTCAAACTATGTCATCCATACCACAACAACTTGCATCCTTAACTCAAAACAAGTTTAGTATTCCTACATGTGACATGGGAAGTCCTTTGTCTCAAGATATCATTCGTACTCCTGTTCCTCAACAAGTTGATATGCCTCATCTTGAGAATTACAACAGAAAAGGAGACCCTATTCATCATGTTAAAATATTTCAAATCCTTTGTAGTGATTATGCTCATGACCATAGGATTTTAACCAAGCTATTTGCTAGAACCTTTCATGACAAGGCCTTATAATGGTATTGTTCCTTACCACCTTATTCTGTTGATTCATTTCCACAACTTGCCAATGCTTTTATTCAACAATTTCAAAACAACATTGGCCTGCAAGTGTCTTTGACTGATTCGATGCATTGTAAACAAAGTGCTAAGGAAAAATTGATTGAATTCATTGGTAGATTTAAGCATTTGTATGCTCAGATTTCTGATCCTGTTCCTGATATTGATATTTAACATATGTTTATTTCAAATTTGCAAAAGGATATTAGAGATAAGATTATGCTTACTGAATTTACCTCTTTTCAACAACTTTGTGCAGTGCTTCATCATTATCAATTACAAGTGAATCAATTTGAGAGCACCACTCCAATGGCTCATGTTCTTTTTAATAAGAGTGATGGTGCTCCTAATCCAAACAAGTTTAAAAAATTCAACAACTATTTCAAGATAAACAAACAAGCGAATGTAGTTGCTGATCAAGTTGTTGTTACATCTCACAATGCCACTTTTGTATCCACTACTTTTTGATTAAATCATATGTTTACTCCTCTTTCTAACTCTTTACATTATATTATGAATAGGTTGTCAACTGCTAATATGATTACTTTACCTCCTATTCGACTACTTTTACCTGCTACGATTGCATCTAAATCTTTTGATCCTAAAGATTTTTATCAATATCATCGTCAGAATGGTCATGATACTGAGAAATGTTATTTTTTAAAACATAAGGTTCAAGACTTAATTGATTCTAATGCCATATCTATTGTTAATCTTGATGGTAGTGGGAAAAAATCTAGCTCTCCTCCTAATCAAAATCTTCAAATCTATATGAATCCTTTACCTGCGCATGATACTAATACCATTGCTCAGCCATCTTCTATGGAAATTATGTATGATTCAAAGATGGATGATCTATATTCCCCCTTTCATATCATATCTACTATTATTCAACCCTATACCATAACTATCCTATCCATAATAATAGTGGACTCATCACATACACTAGTACATTTTGCACCATTTTTCTACCAAAATTTTTGACCATGAAATAAAAAGGTTTTGGTTGGTCGGATTATAGAAGGAAAACTTTCATTTTTCTAAATCCATGCCTGTGTTAGTCAAAATTTCTACCACTACCGTGTATGTCAAAATTTTGACGAACACAGACATAACTTAAAAAAAAAAAGAACTCATTTCTAATTTTATTATCACCACTGTGAATTGTTTGAAGGGGCAGTGCGTGAAACCTCATCGGCCAGGGTGAATTTGGCACTGTGTATAGGGGTTGCAATAGATTTCATTTCTCATTTGATCATTATCACCACAATGAATTTTTTCAAGGGGCAGCGCATGAAACCTCATCAACCAAGGTAGATTCGGCACTGTGTATAGGGTTTGTAGTTTTTATCTGGACTTGGGCCTTTGATCTTCGAGCTTGGTTTTGGAAACTTGGCTTTTCCTTTCCTTATCAAATGGAAGCTCATTGAGGTAGGGATTTTTTTGTTATCTCCTCTACATTTTGATAGAATACATTGCATTTGATCATTTGATTAAATACCATCATGTATTTTGAGGGCACATATTACTATGATATTCATTACTCCATGCTTTGTTATATCCATGGCATTGAGTTCATTTCTTTGGATGATTTGATTATGGAATTTGTTATGTTAGTGAGCTAGAGCATCATGTTAATGTATGTTCATTAGATTCTTTAGTTACCCACGAGCTAGGGCATCCATTTATACAAGCTAGGGTATCATTGATGATTTCCTATCAATTATATGATGCTGGTAAGTCTTTCCCAGCCCACACAATGGTTATTAATACCAATATGAATAGACATGGCTGGCATCATTTCATTATCTTACATAGTGATACGAATAACCACTAATTAGTGGTTATCATAACACATTAACAATGTGTTACGATAACCATTAATTACTGGTTATTGTGTGATCAAGCTGTATCATCTTAAAATGGAAGCACTTCCATGATAGGAACATTTAGCCCTCTGAGTAAGTGGGTTGGGGTCATGTTGAATGCCTTGAATGGGTACTCGATTTGGATCTAGATTTTTCCTCTATTCTGCCCTATTTTCCACTTCTTCCTAGTATTTTCCTGGCATTTTGGACTATGAACCTGAGATTCTTGACCTTAGGGTCAAGGTCAACCTTTTAGGTCAAGGTCGACCTCAAACCTAACCTAGGTCAGGGACAACCTTGACCCTGACCTGGATCAAGGTTGACCTCATCCTTGACCCTAGGGTCTGGGATCCTCGGGGTTAGCTTCCGGTTTCAGGATTTCATCAAAAACTTGTCTTTTCCCTCTTGGGGGCCATTATTTCTCGAGTTAAGTGTTGAATTCTCAAATTAATATTTGAGGTGGACCTTTCTCAATATTTGTATAGGATTCCTAATTTATTATTGGAGATTAGCCTTTCTCGAGTTTTGTGCCTAATGCTCAAATTAACTTTGGGGTTGGCCTTACCTCGAATTTTGTGACAAGACTCTTAAATAATTATTTTATTTCTATATTAAGGGTGGTCCCCTTCTAGAGTTTTGTGTCAAGACTTTAATTTAATTTCCTCTCCATGTGCATCTCTCTAGAGTTTTGTGTCATGGGCCCTTAATTATTGTTTTCTACGAGGCCCCTCTTGTGCCCTAGATCACTATAAAAGGGAGTCTTCCTCTCTCATTTTCTCCATCTCTCAATCAAGTTTGGAAATCAAGTCATCAAGTTTTGCAATCCATCTCTCAAGCTCTCAAGCAAGAAGATCAAGCATTCAAGCATTCAATTCATCAAGGAGATCCATTAGAAGCCATTGAAGGAGTCAAGCTCTATGGAGCTCTCTTGTTGAAGATCCATCCATTCAAGCCTCTTCCTAATTCAAGATCCATTCAAGATTGGTGTTGAAGATCTAAAGACAATTGATTGGAGACATCCTACATTCATCCATTCTTGTGGATTCAAGGATTTGAATCCTCCACAAGGGTTTCAACTCAAGCAAGGTGAATTGTTCCATTTACTTTGTTTACTACTACAATTTCATTTCAATTTAAAGGTTAATTCCTAAATTTGGGTTTGACTGAGGCAAACCCCTTCCCCCCAACAAAAAAAAACATTTTTATTGCAGGTATAGGTGTAAAATTTCAGATCTGAGATCAGATTTAGATACCCTTTTCGGTGAACTTCCGAGACCTACAAACAAAGTCAAAATTGACCTTTAGAATAAAAATGTAGCCTTTGACCTTTTATGAGGATCAAAGTCAACCTAATCTCATCTCGAAAAAATATTTCTGGGTTTTGTAGCTCTTGCAGTTTTGGCTTAACATATTGAAAATCAATAGTTTTTGAGACCATTTGACAAGGTTTTCAGCCGATTCTTTTTCAGAGGTAACTACCTTTATTTCTTAATTTCAATATTAATGATCTACATTTACTTTCCATATCAATACAATTTCATGTAAGTGTAAAATATTGGTTTTGGGGTCTCTTTTATGTGCAAACCATTATTCTAGGACCCCATCCATATTCTATCTTATACACAAGCAATCGACTAAGTCGATCTTAACAGTGACTACATAATATATATAATGTGACTGCATAATATATTAATAGTGACTAGTTAATTACTGTATTCCAAAGCTCCCATTTTGGCACAAGCAGGGAGGATGCTGGCAAAGGTTTTGGAATTTAGCTTTACACCTACCATTTGCATTTGCTTGAAATTTTCTAAAGCCTTTTCAAAAAATCCATTTTGTACATAGCCCGTAATCATGGCATTCTATGATACCACATGTCTTTGATGCATTTTGTCAAAGAGTTCACGTTTCTTGTCTATAGTTCCACATTTTGCATACATGTCTACCAGGGTAGTTGCAACTACAACATCTAACAAAATTTCTTTATCTTTTATGCTTTGATAAAAAGGTTTGAGATTTTCGCTCCTCCATGTTACAATGATGTTTATTTATTTGGTTACAACAAAGGTAGAAAAACTCTTGGCTCCCTCCTCCATCAAGCATGTGGCTTGTCACTCTATGTTATTTCCTTTTAAATTTTATTACTGTCACTATGTGAAGAGTGCAAATATGTATTTGGTAACATTGAAGGATGAGAAAAATGGATTTAAGCAAAGTGTGGTTGTTGAATGCCATATGGATACTAAACCTTATCCCGTTGAAAGCTTGGCGCTTCTTAGCCTCAATCTAAAACCAGGAGAGGGTGAATTTTGTCACTAGGTATCTAGTGATACACTTCTTTTTATCGAGAAGGTATGAATATCAAGTGATAATACTATCCAATTTGAATAAAGTAGCTTAGGAAATCCTTGATATAAGATTACAAGAGCAAGGAAGAACTAGCTTCAACTTATGTGTCTATAATGTCTATTATTCTCAAATAGGAGCTTTGAAATCTTATGATATAAGATCACAAGAGAAAGGATGAGATTGCCTTCTGCTTATTTCAATAATATCTATTGTTTTCAAATAGGAGCTTGGAAATCCTTCTTATAATCGAAGGATGAGATTGGCTTCAACCTATGTTAATAATATCTATTATTTGCTACTCAATATTTTCTTCATTGGTGTTTCATTTTTGCAATTAAATGAAGATTGACCTATTACTATGCTTAATGCTTAAGAATTGATGATTTTATAAGATTAAATGCATGAAAATACAAGGAACCTTTCAATAACTTGATACCTCAAATACTTATATAATCAGTATGCCTGACAAACAAAGACTTAGTAGTAAAAGCATAAGGTAGATATCTGTTGCTGATTTGATGTTTATATGTTACGTATGCTATTTACTGTAGAAAAATAGAATCATTCATGAATTTAGAAAGAAAGAAGAAGATTTGATAACTAATTCTGAGGATTAATATAAAACAGATTTCTATAACAAGGCTTCAGAATAATATAGACTAATGTAAAACAGATTTCCATAAAAAGACTTTATAATAATAAATTTTATATCAGAAGTGGATGTGGATGTGAAACCTATATAATTCATCATCATCTTTATTATGTGTTGTAGAAAATACATCTGAAGTACCAGCAGAAGCACCATTAGGTCTATCTGTAAATTAAAATTCAGAACCAAAGCCTCGAGATTGTTGTAGTGTTTGTGAAAAGGTTTGATACTTCTGAATATCAGCATCACTGACACTTCTTCGGGCATATTTCATTGAATCCTCAAAATGAGAAGCCTTTATTTCAGCTACCTTGTCACTATAATCCTCATCCATTGCCTCAGGGTTCTCACTTCTTTTTCTTTCACATTCAATATCCTGTAAAAGTGTAGAGGAAAGAGAACATGACAAATTATCTTTAGATGATGTTTGAATTCCTACACCACCTCTTTGATGTTGATAGTCATTGTGTTTCTTTATATTAGAGATTACTTATTGTGATCCTTTATGGTTGTTTTCATGTATTCATGATGAAAATATAAACCTTGTTAGCTTTCAAAACATGAAAACATCAAACTTGTTCTTTGAGGGCTCAATGTCAAAGATGCCTTTTATGTTGTATGACAATACTTGTCATTTGTTGTTTTAGTTTGCCTTATTTTGAAACATTGCATTTGTTTACTTCATGATATTCTAGAATACTATTTTGATCACTGCAGCTATGTATTGAAGCAGCTTGATATCCTATAATTTGGAATGCTTTAATACATTGATGACTTTTTGGAAAGTATTTGGTGGCACTAAAATACAAATCATTTGTGTCATTGTTTCTTTTCTCTATGATTGATTATAAATATCATGGTGTTCTATGGAGCTTTCATTAATTGTATCATGGTCATCCTCTACTATTGTACTTAACCTTTAACATATCTCCAATGATTACACTGACTTGCACATGCATGTACATTATGGTTGTTCCATCTTCTTATTGTGATTGGTTCTGATATAAGCCATGATATTTCAATGTCTTCTTATTGTATTTATTCTATTAGGACTTCAAACAAAGTGACATTTCCTTTTCACATGAGCATAGAATTCAAAATTGCCTCTATAGAAGAAATTGTTCATTAATAGTAGATATATGTGTTTTTCCCTATGATCTCATGATAATGGCCATATTCAATAACTCTATAACATGATGGTTATTCCTTTTAAGAGAGATGGTTGTTCCATTGTTCTAAAAACTACACTTTGTTGTCCTTTTGACATGATAGCATTATATGTCAGAAAATTTGAGGTTCTCTTACCTTTTGTATGTCATGGCTTCACCTCTATGTAGCTAAATCTCACTCTGAAAATGATCTTCTTTTAGGAAACAATTAAAATCCTCAATGGGTTCATACATATTGTGACTTCCCATGACACACTATCATTCCTTGTACACTGTATTTTTACAATTCTTGTAAATTGTCACTGTCTTTGAAAATTAATGCCATATGTTGCTTACATTTGATTCAATTTCCATATTAATTACTCTCTTCAGTTGTATTAGGAACTTTTTCCTTAAGCATGTGTGATGCAAACCTAGATATAGATGAGCATTAATTCTCAATTGAATGATACGTTCCCACAAAAATGTGAACTCCTATTAATCTATAAAATCTCATGTTAAACAACTACAGAATAAAGTCAACATAGTTAGATAATTTAATTTTAACTTTGGTTGTGTTAACAAAACAATGTTGACTTTATTTTTTAGTTGTTTAACATGAGATTTTGTAGATTATTAGGAGTTCACAGATACCAGTGTGCCATAGTTGCCCATCTATAACTAGTGAGATGCACATAACTCATGTACCTCATGCTATTGTGCTTGGATACCTTGTATACACTATTTTTTATTAGACTAGACATTATCCAAATAGTGAGTATTTATATAAAGTGTTATAACACACAGACGGTCCTCCTTTTACACCAATTAATAACAGTGACAACCCTCACATGCAATTGGATAATTTCTAGTCTAATCCAAGCACACTAGCATGAGGTACATGAGTTATGTTCATCTCACTAGATATATATGGGCATTAATGCTCAATTGAATGATACGTTCCCATAAAAATGTGAACTCCTATTAATCTACAAACTCTAATGTTAAAAAACTACAAAATAAAGTCAACATAGTTCCTTTAACACAACCAAAGTTAAAATTAAATTATTCGAAAAAGGGTTTGTGTTTTGAGTTAATTGGTTTATGTAACTAAATGACAATAACCATTGTAAGGACCCACTGTTAGACCATTCCAGATGACCCTAATCTAACTTGATCAACTAGATTAGAGTGTCTCTGTGACAGTCGATAGTGCTGGAGTAGAGTGGTTAAAGTTAGAAGATTTAGTTTGAAGACAGTGAATTCTATGCAAAACGGCCTTGACCCAAATCCAATAACTGATTGAAGGGAGGAACATAGTTGCAGGCTTAAAACTAGAGAAAGATTGTGATCCTGAAGGGAATCAAGAATCAGGAACATAGTAGCGTGAGGTACATGAGTTATGTTCATCTCACTAGATATAGATGGGCATTAATGCTCAATTGAATGATACGTTCCCATAAAAATGGGAACTCCTATTAATATACAAAATCTCATGTTAAACAACTACAAAATAAAGTCAACATAGTTCCTTTAACACAACCAAAGTTAAAATTAAATTATTCAAAAAAGGGTTTGTGTTTTGAGTTAATTGGTTTATGTAAATCTATTTTGTGTTTTGAGTTAATTGGCTTATGTAAATCTATTTTGTGTTATACCCGTATGGATCAATGGAAATTTTTTAGTCTCTATAACCTGTGTGGATAGTTCTTGTGTATATCCCTATTTCATATTCAGTTTTAAAAGTATTAAAAGTATTGAAGTTGACTAATTCTAGCTTAGGTATAGTTAAATTGTCCTTGCTGCCCTAGAATGACATCTTTGTTCAAACCATTGATTGCAAACATTTTTAAGTACTTGAATCTACAATAGAATAATAGTGGTGAATGTATGATTATTATAATCATATGATTATATGTTATAATATTTATGTAATAAATGTAGTAAAGATGGTGTGGTGCATTATTGATATAGGCTCGATGGCTCTTGTCAATGTGCCAAACTGTCAATGTGGTGGTGGGCAATGTGTGTTGAAGACTTCACAGACACAGAGCAACCCTGGATGACAATTTTGGTGCTGCCCAAATAGAAAAAAAGTTTCTAATGTGTATATATTTAATGTTTCTAATGTAAATACTATATATTATATTACAAGAAATAATGTAGATTAGGCATCACAAGGAAATAATGGTTGTGGATACTTTATTTGGGTCGATGACAACTCATTTGCATCTATCCACCCATCTCCACTTATTCGCGATGAAGGATTTGAGTGCAAAACATGTCAGGCTAGGGAAAATTCTAAAATTAAATTTTTACGATGTCTTCTATGTATTGTAATCACATATCTTGTTGCGACCACATGCAGAGATGAACTCAGGAATTAGTTAGTTTAGTATTTTCATATTGTAAATAATATTTTAATATGGATATGTCATAACTTCTCTTTGCCTCAAGTGCACATATATATGGTTTACATCTTTTTTTATAATAATTCATCATGTTTATGGCTCAGGTGAGCTTAATCTGCTATCAATCACATGATTTAATGTATAGTGTTTTCTTGGTTATTCTATTTGTTGCTTGACCTTTGAAGGCCATTTGGTAATTTCAACTACACTTAAGGATCCATCACTAGTTGTGGAAAAAAAAATTCATGTTGCAATGCCCAAGCTGCGAGATGGGAAAAGAGAGGTAAGAAGAGTGGAAAGAAGATGATATTCCTGAGATCATGGATCATTTTCAAGCTTCAATGAGGCTTTGTACCACGCACTATCCATAGATTTGTACACAATGTTGATTTAGGCTGGAGGTAAACTATATGTGTCATGTAAACAACATGGTTGAATGCAATCTCTTTTGCGTATTTTCAAGAGTTTTCCCACCAATACAAGTGTAAATAATGCATTGAACGTAATCTATGAACATTGTGTGGTATGAAGTCTCGTTGAAGTTTGAAATACAAGAGTAGGTGATAAGAGCAAGTGACATGGATCTCCCATATGATAGAGGTTGCGGGGATACTCCTCCCACCCATTAGTGATCTTTATATCTATATCATGTAACATATTTCAAAGTTTTCATAGGTTGCAGGACACATCAACGGCAACAAAGGCCAGAATGCAAAATATTTCACAATAGCTGACAAACATAATTGTAGGCATCATGGTCACAATTTTTTGGAGACAATGTAATTGAGTTGTATACCTAGACGATGGAGGGCCATAACGACCAAAATAATATAGGATGAACCTCAAGTTAAATGAGGTAATTGCAAACATTTTAATACATTTTTATTATTAAATAATGAAATTTACATATTATACTGTTCTAAGCCCCGTCTATGCAAATTTCATTATTTAATAATAAAATTCTATTAAAATGTTTACAATTGCCTCATTTAACTTGAGGTTTGTCCTATATTATTTTTGTCATTACGACCCTCCTTTTCTCTCTAAATTTATTCCTTATCTATGGTCTTGGGATCCCGTAGTGTCAACTTGGAACTGGAGGAGCAGAAGTTTCTCTTCATTGTCTAGGTATACCACTCAATTACGTTGTCTCCAAAAAAATGTGACCATTATGCCTACAATTATGTTTCTCAGCTGTTGTGTCCCAGGACCCCTTATGACCCTTTACGACTATTTACAACCTCTAAGAATACATCTTAGAGGTCTTAAAATGACATAAAGGGTCATAAGAGGCTCCTAGGAGGGGTCAGATGAGCTTCCACCTTCACGTGGTTGTCCCTGTTAAGTAGAGAATGTTAATTAAACTATTCTCAAAACAAAGAGAAGCTCAATAATTTAAGGTCTCAGTCCATGGAAAAATTAAATTAGACTTACTAAGCCTCTTATTATAGTTTATAATAAGATTGATTTGCAACCACTAGAGACTACTCTACAAGCTTGAAGAAGCAGTATATTTTGGCAAATGAAGAGTGGAAAGAAGATGATAATCCTGAGATCATGGATGGACACAATGTTGCAGACTTTATTGATCTGGATATCTTGCAGAGGCTTGAAGAACTGGAAAGGGAAGAAGGGCTTAGGATGGCAACTAAGGGTGATGAGGATTTCACAATAGTTGACAAACACAATTGTAGGCATCATGGTCACATTTTTTTGGAGACAATGTAATTAGTTGTATACCCAGATGGAGTGCAACTTCTGCACCTCCGATTCCAAGTTGACACTGCGGGATGGAGAACAACTTGGAACTGGAGGTGCAAAAGTTGCTCTCCATCATCTGGGTATACCAGTCAATTACGTTGTCTCCAAAAAAAATGTGACCATGATGCCTACAATTATGTTTCTCAGCTGTTGTGTCCCAGAGCCCCTGATGACCCTTTATGACCATTTACGATCCCTAAGAATACATCTTAGAGGTCGTAAAATGTCATAAAGGGTCATAAGAGGCTCCTAGGAGGGGCCAGATGAGCTTCCACCTTCACGTGGTTGGCCCTGTTAAGTAGAGAATGTTAAACTATTCTCGAAACAAAGAGAAGCTCAATAATTTAAGGTCTCAGTACAAGCACTAGAATTGAGTTTTTTGGCATGTGCTGGGAAATTTTTGTATATCAACATGCAATAGAGTTTGGGCAAAAAACTCTATCACATGTTGATATACAAAAATTTCCCAGCCATGCCAAAAAACTCAATTCTAGTGCTTGTACTGCATGATTGGTGCCAAAACAGGGCTCTCCCAATCACTAACTGTGATCTACTGGCAACAAGCAATAGAATGAGTGTCGACACCTAAAGATTAATATCAGGTAGGGGAAAAGCACCTACAACAACAGAGGCAATAGTTGTAGATACAAATGAGGATATCCAAAATCCCTAATATAATAAATATGGTGAAGAAAAAGAGTAATGCAGAAATTATTACTATTTTGGAAGATGCAAATCCAACCGAGGAGATGCTGAAGAGGACAAATGAATTGATGGCATGAGCACGTCATTTTGAAGTAAGCAGTAATGAATCTTTAGTTATAACAAAATTTCAATAAAGGTTTATATTTTATACTCTTTTATGTCATGAACTAAAATATGTATTTGTTCTTGTTACAAGATTTTTTGCTTGCTCAATTACTTGGTCATGGACATCGCAGTGAGGCTGGTAGTAGCATCATGCAAAATAGTAATAATTTTTGCATTGACTCTTTTTAGTTTTTTCTTCACTGTATTTATTATATTAGGGATTTCTGGGATATCATCATCTGTATCTACAGCTATTGCCTCTATTGTTGTAGGTGCTTTTCCCCTATCTTGAACATCAAATTGTGATAAAAATATCAGTAAAACTATCATAATAACTCCATGAACATTGTTTTAAGTAATTATCTATGAATGTTGTGTATTAATATTGAATTATATGTCATGTTAATGAATATTGTTATGTGTTAATGGGGAATTTAGATTGATGTTAGGGGGAGGGGGGTGAGGCCATATGAGCTTCCACCTTCACGTGGTTGGCCTTGTTAAGTAGAGAATATTAAAGTATTCTCGAAACCAAGTGAAGCTCAAACTAAAATACCTTCATTATTTAATCAACTTCATTTGTTCTAGGTCTTTGCTCATAAGTGTATTTTGAATGTGTCATTGTCAGGCAACTATCAAATAAAAAACTAGAAGGGCCAATAGTCAACTTCTCATTGTCATTGTCTGGCATGATTTGGCTTCATTTTGTGTAAGTATTCTCGTATTGAATGTGTGAACCTGTCTTGGCCTAATATGGATTATTTCATTGGTTTGTGTTTTTTAGTAGGTAAAGTGTTAAATCAGTTCCTATCTTCTATTCTTAATTCGTTCAAACTGCAGGAGGGCTTGACAGATATACTCAACATAGAATTGACTGCGAGTCTAGGCAATTGAACACACTAAGTCTTTGGCTTGAGAGAAAGAGTTGGGTAATGTTGTTTCTGGAGACTTGTGCAATTTTCCTCAGTGGCCTCTTTTTTTTTTAACAAGTATTTTTATATATATGTAGTGTCCATATTTTTTTTTAGTACAGATTCTTTTTGTGTATATGCTAGTGCTATGGAACCTAAATAAACAATTATAAATGTAATAGATAATGTATTTGATGAAGAAATTGATGTACCACATGTAAACCAAAATCCATGCTTAATTCCATTTTGTGCAAAATGAGTTTGTCTATTAGCATATCAGATTTTGTTACACCCTTCATGATTGTAATGTTTAAGTGAAGTATTGATGCAATTTTCTAAAGTAGCAAGTTTTGTTGTCATTGTTTTTTTTCTAGTGGTTCTGAGGAGATCAAGAATTATCAAGGAAAGATATTGAAGTGGAAAGGAAAAGATTCTGAGAGGTTACAAATATTGAGTCATTGATCATGTATACTATTTTTTAAGTAATCGCTATAGAAATGGTTAAGTTTTCCTGAATTTTTAATATAAGTCATAATTATTCAGTATCATATTCTTAGCTGCAAGTTGTAGGTCTTCATACCATAAATTTTAGAGTTCAAATCTTACATGGACAAAGTTGTAGGTTATATTGAACCATCTTTTATCTTTTTTGACTCTTTAGTTGTCAGAAAGATTAAATTCACATCCTAGTTATCATTATGTTTGAGACATAAAGCTTTATTTAACTAAATTAATTCTTTTAATATTGAGATAGAAAAATGTACAAATAAAGCCTAGATTGGGGACTGCATAGAAAACTATCATATGAAGAACTACTGAAATGACAGTATCAAAGTTCCTTACAAGCAATCCACATACCAAAATCTAGTTGTAGGATTGAAAAAAAGACAAGATAAAAAAGCTCATAGGCCCATACAAGACACCCAACAAAATATAGACCATCAATTTATAGAACCCTTGCAAGATATCCCAAGGAACGACAAGTAGTGAAAACTAGATAGATAAAAAAGAACATAACCATATGCTGCCTCATCTATTTGAGATAAGCCAAACTTGGTCCAATTCTCTTAACAATCATACATATCCGTCCAAGTGCAGAAACCTTCAAAGATTTGCAATGGTAAAGAGAATCCCCATATTTTATTAGCCTAACATAGTCTTTGGCCACTTTGGCAATGAGATTGCGAGCAATATTGATCTGGCCAAGGGCCAACTTGTAGTGATCTTTATCATATAAAATGTTTAGCAGATCTCCATAAAATGGATGCACATCATCTTGGTGGGGGAAATTGTCTTAGCAAATACATCCAAAGTAGTAGCAGCAACAAATACATCACTAACACTTTTCGAGCATATTTCATTGACTCCTCAAAATGAGTAGCCTTTATTTCAGCTACCTCATCACTATCATCCTCATCCATTACCTCAGGGTTCTCACTTCTTTTTCTTTCACGTACAATATCCTGTAAAAGTGTAGAGGAAAGATAACATGACAAATTGAAATAATAAGATACAAGTTGAGGAAAATTGAATCAAAAAATTTAAAATTCTAACAAACCAATTCAAAAAAACCATTAAGAAATTCATAACCAAATCTAGTTTGCAAAAGCCACCACAATTGAAACTCACCTTCTCAATATTTTTTCTAATAGCATACTTGCAAGCCCGCTAACAAATCTCTGTAATATCAGCTCCATTGAATCCTTGGGTATAACAGGCCAATGCCATTAGGTATAATGAAAAAAAAATTCTTGGTTGTCATACCATCCATCTCCGTCAACAACTGGTTAAGGAATCTGTCTGCAGCACCACCAGCATCCCCAACACTGCTTCCACGTTGCAAACATGCAAACCAATTATGCATCACCAGTCAGAGCCTATCTCTCAAATAGTTCAAACAAAATGAAAAAACCCACAGTTTCACATAGAGAAGAGCAGATGGATTGCTAGAGCCCGCTGACAAATCTCTGTAATATCTCATTAATAAATATAATGGACGGGGCATTCTTCTCAGACTCCTCAAAATACTTTTGGAGATTACTTTCACTTTCTCCAACCAACTTTGACATGATCTCAAGTTCATTGATATAGAAAAAGAAGGCACTGGTTTCATTTGCCACTTTCCTAGTAATTAAAGTTTTCCTAGAACCAGGAGGCCCATAGAGAAGAATACCCTTTGGGGGCTTCACACCAATAGATTTGAAGAGTTGTGGGTGTCTAAGAGGAAGCTCTACCAATTCATGAATCACCAGTCAGAATTAGTTGAACTAGACTTTCTTTGTTGTAGAATTGATTTAGTATAGAATATTTTCTAGCAGGATTTTTTTTTAAAAAGCAAGGTTTTCGTAGCATTATCTACCACTTGAGAAAAAGTTTCCATAGCTAAATTTCCTTACCATAGTTAATATTTCTCTAAAGACTTACAAGTTAGTAAGTCCTTGGCTAAAGGGCTGATAAAACTCATACAAGCAAAAGTCAGAGCCAAATTGAATAGCATTGGCTATTTGTCAGCGGAAGGTCCCTGCTAGAACAGACACATTTGTCACTTCATTAATATGATAATTTTTTACTAAGGTTCCTAACCATATAAGTCATCATCATCTTTATTATCTGTTGTAGCAAATACATTTGAACCACTAGCAGAAGCACCGGGAAATCAAAATTCAGAACCAAAGCCTTGAGATTGTTGTAGTGTTTGTGCAAAGGCTTGATACTTTTGAATATCAGCATCACTGACACTTCTTCGGGCATATTTCATTGACTCCTCAAAATGAGAAGCCTTTATTTCAACTACATCATCACTATCATCCTCATCCATCGCCTTGAGGTTCTCACTTCTTTTTCTTTTACGTTCAATATTATCTTGTAAAAGTGCCGAGGAAAGAGAATGTGATAAATTGAAATAATAAGATACAAGTTGAGGAAAATTGAATCAAAAAATGTAAAATTCTAACAAACCAATTAAAAAAAACCATAAACAAATTCATAAACAAATCTAGTTTGCAAAAGCCGCCACAATTGAAACTCACCTTCTCAATATTTTCTCTAATAGAATACTTGCAAGCCCGCTGAAAAATATCTGTAATATCTCATCAATAAATATAATGGATGGGGCATTCTTCTCAACCTCCTTAAAAGCCTTCCAGAGATTGATTTCACTTTCTCTAGCCAACTTTGACATGATCTCAACTCTATTGATACAGAAAAAGAAGGCACTAGTTTCATTTGCCACTGCCCTAGCAATTAAAGTTTTCCCAGAACCAGGAGGCCCATAGGATAGAATACCCTTTAGGGTCTTCACACCAATAGATTTGAAGAGTTGTGGGTGTTTAAGAGGAAGCTCTACCAATTCACAGATCACCAGTCAGAGCCTATCTCTCAAATAGTTCAAACAAAATGAAAAAACCCACAGTTTCATGCAGTTCAGATGGATTGCTAGAGCCCAAAGCAGTCTGGAAAATAGAACGAGCAGGGACCTGCTAGCAACAAGTAGTAGAATGAGTGTGGACACCTGAAGATAAATATCTAGACTAATCACCGATTAGGATGTTGTTGGTGATCAGTCTGGATATTTATCTTCAATTTTTTTTAAACACTCTGCCTGTCATCGAACTTTCGACCCCAATGCATCGAAATACTAGCCTAAATTCTATGATTCTATGTTGAAATGTGGCATCATGGGTTTGGCATCC
Source organism: Chamaecyparis obtusa (assembly GCA_027943335.1). Classification (NCBI taxonomy): domain Eukaryota; kingdom Viridiplantae; phylum Streptophyta; class Pinopsida; order Cupressales; family Cupressaceae; genus Chamaecyparis; species Chamaecyparis obtusa. Next base: position 85,650 of record BSBK01000282.1, on the reverse strand, counting down.
TGGTCAGAGCTGCTAAATATTTTGACCAAATTTGGTCAAAATCTAACCGTCGCAAATTTTGCATCCTGGTCGGAGCGACCAAAGTTTTTGACCAATATTAATTTATATTGGTCGAAAGATCGACCACTACACAAACACTTGCCAATGTTATTTTCGGCCTAGATTTCCCTCATTTTTTACCAATAGTGGAGTTGATCATTCGATGATTTTAGTAGTGGGTCGATATTTTGATGCACATTATAGCGACAAACCAGTTGGTCGACCATTCGACCAAGTTGGGTAGAAACTTTGACCAATTGTGCGTCAAAAAATGGTGCAAAATGTACTAGTGATACATCATTTCCATCTCATTCAATACCCCTCACAACATTTTAGGATTCAAAAATTGGAGGAGGTCGACACAAATCTAAAAATACTGCTAAAACCACAACATGAGACCCTGCACCAAATTTGGGGCTAAACTTGGGGGAAGAAGACGCGTTGGGCATCCTCTATCAAGAAAAGGATGCCTAGGGATTCCTCCTCCTCCAAGAAGAGGCTAAAATTCAAACTAGAGGTTGGGATTGAGGAAAATATGTTATAAATATAGGAGATAGGTTGTTGGATCAAGCATAAAGAACATGAAATCTCAAAATTGCCAAAATGGGGCCTAATATAGCATCTAATTATAGGTGTTTAGTTTTTAGGATAGTACTTCAATATTCCCATTTCAAGGCTAAATATAGACTTCTCAAGGCATACATGTTATCTACCCTTAAATTTAGTTCATTAAAAGGTGGTCACACTAATTTAGTTATTGAATTAGTACACCTTGAATTGGCTCAAATTTTGGAGATGAAAAGATAATAGGGCCTAATTATTAGATCTAAAATTTGTATTGGTGTTGACAAAATAAAAGTGGAGCTTCAATTAAAAGAGTATAATCTACAACACTATATTTAGCCCCTACTTTAGCAAGAGTATGAACTAAGCTCATACTTTGATAAATTAGAAATGAAGAGATAGAACATCCGAGAGAAAAAAAAGCTAGGGATAGGATGACACTAAGTTTGAGTGATGATCAAACCCCGAAGAATAAGATCATATCAATTCATCCAAGATACATGAAAATATACAAGGACACACACCACTTTAGGATGGAAGAAGACATGAATTCCACTATCCAACAAGATGTGTTATGATGGGTGATTCATGTTTAAAGCATAAGAATTTATTCTATTGGAAAAAAAGGTTTCTTTGTGTTGTGTGATCTCCATGTTTGGAGTCATATTAGTCTAGAAATATTTCTTTATGGTGTGTGATCCATGTGAAATAGAGTCAAATCATTCTAGAAATGTTTATTTATGCTAGTTGTCCCTAGATATTACAAACCTAAACCCTCTTGTTTGCTAAATAATCTATGCCAAACTCAAAGATTACCAAAATAAACCAATTATTTACAAGGTAATAAAAAACACAACTACAAGATGGGTGTTGTAGTGTCACTAACACAAAAATTACCAATAAAAACCCTTTTTTTTCTCCTAGGTAATCTAAAAGAATAACAAAGGAAAAATAACAAGGAGGCCTAACATGCCCACCTTAATATGTCAATATACATCCATGTTAGTATCTTAAAGAAGATAGAGATCCACATCAAGGATAAATCCCTTAAATACCAAGGGGATATCCTTAATAAAAATGTGTGCATTCTAAGCTTAGAAGAAAGATCCTTGTAAAGGATTTATTTATTTAAGCAATGAAGAGATAGTTGTAAAAGATATATCTTGCCAAAATGTAAAGGGATCTATAGACTTATCTATAAGTGACCTAAGGCCAGTGCAATTTAAAATATAATTTTACATAATCATAGGAATTTTATCTCTTTTTGCAATCTGAAAATGTGTTTTGTGACGTGAAGTGGACTTGTCAATGTCTTATTTATTATTATCTTTAGTAGGCCTTATTGAACAGACTTCTCAGGTTTCACAACTATGGAGGTTCTTTGTGGAGGAAAAGAGGGATCTTTTGCCAATGTCTGCTTGTATAACATATATTCTAGGAAAATCTTTGCAAGTGAGGGGCATCAAGATAAAGACTTTTAAAGTTATAATAATGACATCAACATTAAGGGAGAAAGAAAAATTCCATGTATACATAGATCAATCATGGTAGGAATATCATGTTCCCAGGTGATTGTAACTACTATGTGTGGATTTGTCCCATGTGGTGGCAAACACTTGAGTTTTCTACAAAGTGGGAGAAGATTCTTAGTAGTGGGTTAGTCTTATAAAAGGGAGAGGGATTAGTTTTTTTAGATGTTCTAAAGTTTAGATAGGAGAGAGTATGATATTCCAGTATTTGTATTAAGACTTGATATTTTCTTAGACTTTAATTTCTAGTTTAGTTCAAGTTGTTTCATTTTAGACTATTCTTTTAAGCCTTTCTTGTATTTTTTTTACATTTGAATTAATGGAAGGTTCTATTTTGATTGATTCATCTTGTCTAAATATTTGACTCTTATGGTTTTAATCTAAATGATTATAAGGTTTAATCATGTATTTTACTCTTTCAGTCTAAATGGTAGTGAAATGATTGGAATTATACCATGTTGCTAATCAATACTAGTATGGAAATATATGTGTAAGTAATATAAAAGAGAATTTGCATTACTTTCTAAGATTTAGAAGATGCTCCCTGATGAGACAATTTATTATCTCTATTTTGTTATAATCTTTATGCTCTGTTGAAACATTTCCAATACATTGATGAACCTATAACTATGTGAAATTATGATAAATACAGTTAGAACCTCAAAGATTATGGGTAGTTAGATATGACATGTTTTGTTGAACATTATATATAAATTGCAGTACTTCATATAACTACTTTAATCTGTGTTCTAATATTTGGGTAAGAATTGAAATGTTGACTTTTTTTTTGGTCGATAATAAGAAGTATTTTATTAATATTAAATAGATACAAGTGTTTGGGGAAGCATTCGACATTGCTTCCATAGAACCCATACAATCCAAAAAGAAGATTTCTAGAAAGGCCCCACCCTAAGCACCTAAAGACAATAGACAAGGAAATACATATATGAAGATATGGGCCTCAAAAGGTAACCCCAAAACACCAACCACAACACCACCACCCCAAGCACACCACATAGGAAAATGAAGCCTTCTTGCACCCTTCATAGAAAAGGCCAAACAACAGCCATCAACATGAAATATGAGCCCTCATCACTAGATTAAACTAAAAATCTTGCAATAGGGATATCAAAAGACAAAAATCATTGTTGTTCAGAGTATAAAAAATGATGAGTGTTCAAAGCACTAGTGCCATCTTAACTGGCATTATCATCTCTTTCCCTACGCCCATGACGAATAGACCTACACCTCTTTGGGAAGGTGGTCGGCACTTGCATCACCCTTTTGCTCACTTAAAAAAAATTTATATGCCATGTTTCAGACTTTCCCAACCAGCTTTCCTTGCAGCCAAATAGCTAACCCTATTCACCCTTTTCAGCCAACGCACAAAAGGGAAAATTCCAACCTCCACCCCTTCCTCCTTGTCTGCAAAGCATTTGTTGTAATTGAAGGCCCACCTGGGGTGCACCCACTCAAGCATAGATGCCATCCCCACAATCAAATCCTCTTCAAACAAAGCATTCATAACCCAAGTAAGACAACGTTCATGTTCTCCCAATTCCAAACCCCAAGCCACAATCATAGTAGTAATGTCCACTTGTAGCTTCCATTTTTTTCCTCCATTATGAAACAATGGCCCTAATGTCTGCTGAAAGGCTTGGATGACCTCCTTTGTGGGCCATTTTGTCATCAATTTCACCTTGTGGTCTTCCGTAGGGCCAAAAATCCCCTTCTACTGTCACCTTGTATGAAAAGTGAAGGTCGACTCCATGGTGAGGTGAAACAAAGACCTTCAGACTAGAAGGAGCCCATGTCCAGAACTGAGTAGGAAGGACTCATTTTCCCTGAATTGAAAAACTTACAAAAAGACACCTTTGGTTCAAGCTTTAAAAGCAATTCAATTGCAGAAAACCAAATTCTTTCATAAGCATGCCAAACATCATTGCTACATCGTGATTTTTTTTCTGCCATTTCAGAACATAACTCTCCTTCGTGTGTTCCTACAAGAAAATGAAACTTGTGCAAGAAATAAAGGGACAATTGCCACCTTTCTTATGTCGTAGGATTCTAACATAAGCATGTAAGTCATCATCATATCAAGTCCATCTACTACTTCATTCTTTTTTGAAGATTAAATTCTTCAACCACAATATCCCTGACTTCCTCTAACTCTACCGATTTCTTAGAAAGTAAGTCCACCACCACATTCCCTTCTCTTTTAATATGGGTGACCTTATAGTTTTCAAATGTCGATAACATATCTCTGATCAGCTCAATCTCATTCTCTAAGTACCAAGCCTTAATGGACATATTGGAGATTGCTTGCACAACTAACAATGAATCTCCCTCGAGATATAATTTACTAAAACCTTTATGGTTTGCTAGTCTTACAACTAAAAAATTTTCTTTGCATTCTACCATGTTGTTCGGGCCATCCTCGAATCTTTTCAAAACTGTCAAAATAGTGTCACCATTTCCATTTCTAAAAATCACGCCAATCCCACTTCTCCCTGGATTGTTCTTTGCTACCCCATCAAAATTTTCCTTCAACCACCCTACCTCCGAAGGGCATCAATTAACCTTTTCCTTGCTATCCAAACTTTTCCTAGTAACTAGAGATCCTATGGGGGAGGTGAATTTAATCCCCGGCCACTGCAATTGAATAGCCCTATCCTCTTTCATATAGGGGATTTTCATAAATTGTCTCCTTGTTGTTGAAGTGTTGACCACTTCCACAATTGCATGTTGCAGCCTCTTAGTGAACCTTTGTATAGATTATTTTCTCCTTTAAAAATCCTCCTATTTCATTCTTTCCACAACTCCCAAACAATCATGGATTGTGTAATTGCCCAAATCCCTGATAAGATTGATTTCCTTAACATTCTAGGCCAACCATCAAACACATGTTGAATTGTGTTAGCCCTTGATCCATGCCAATTCAACTTTTGTTGCACAAAATTTCAGCATTGCTCTGCAAAACCACATTGAATCAATAAATGATCTATTAATTCCTCCATACATTCACAAAGGGCACATCTATTAGGACCTTTCAAACCCAATCTCTTTCTTCTTTTAGCAGTCAAGATCCTTCCTTTGCATGCCAACCATGCAAAAATACCCACCTTAGGTAGTCAATAATTTTTCTAGCAAAGATCCTATGAAGAGAAATGAGTGGCTTCACCTACATCAAGCATTTTATAACCTAGCTTTATAGAATATTCTCTTGAGAGAGACCCACACCACCTAATCCTATCATTTTTCCCAGTAATAGTAACCATTCCGCTCTTAAAAATGCCCAACATAAGCTCCTTCTCTTGAGAAGATATATCTTCATTATCTATCTTTTTCCACACCCAAATCTGATCTTCAACACTATTTATTAGTTCCAAATAGTCATTGACTTTTGGCCCCCACTTAGACACAAAATAATCCTTCAACTGGGAGAAATCCTGAACATCATTCAAGGCTGGAAGACCATTCCACGAGTCTTCCCAAAAGAGGGTCGCACAACCATTTCTAATCTGCCACGTGATATGATCATTAATTATTGGTTTGCAAGACAACAAAAAGTTCCATATAGCTGACCCACGAGGGGGATCTCTAATTGTAAAGACCCTTGTGTAATCAGGAGAGTCCAGATATATAGCTTGGAGTACTCTAGCCCAATAGCACGTGGGATTTCTATACAAATTGGACAAATCATTATAACCCCTAAAGCTTTGTTCATAATTTGGCAGTTCCTAATTCCTACTCCACCACAAGCTTTAGGTTTACAAATATTTTCCCAAGAAACTAGAGGAATCTTTTCCTCCTCTTTCACACCACACTAAAAAAAATTCCTCATTTTTGCTTCCACCACCTTTAGGATTTTCTTGGGGATATCCCAACACATCATAGAATAGACCAGGATAGATGAGATCACTGTTTGGAGCATCAGGATCCTTCCAGCTGAGGAAAGCCACTTACCTTTCCAACCATCCATTTGCTTTAGACATTTGCTTACTAAATCCTTCCACATCTCAGACTTGTTACCACCATTGAAGAGAGGAATGCCAAGATATTTGTTGGGGAGAAGGCTTGTTTTCATGCCTAATATTTTACTGATCTTTACTCTTTCATGTAGGGGGGTATTGAAGAAATAAATCTCAGATTTTTTCCAATTGATAAGTTGTCACAAGACTTTCCCATACAGCTCTAATGTTTCCTTCATCACTTTGGCTTCCTGTTCAGCAGCATCCCCATCCAAAAAGGTATCATCAACAAATTATAAATGAGAGAGGGCTTCGACACCATCTATTATTTGTATGCCTTTCCAAACACCATCCAACTGCTTTTGAGAAATCAACCTGCCAAGTACTTCTGCTATAATTATAAAAAGAAAGGGAGATAATGGATCCCCTTGTCTGATCCCCTTCTCCTATTCAAAAAAACCTTGAGGGCTCCCATTGATCAAGAAAGAAAACCTAAGAGTTGCTATGCAGCTTTGTACCCAACTTATCCATCCTTCATCAAAACCAAATCTCCTCAGAATAGACAACAGAAAAATCCTATCCACTTCATCATAGGATTTTTTAGTGTCTAACTTGACCATCATTTTCTTTCTTTTTGTAGCTCAGATGGAGTGAATCGCTTTGTGAGAAATCACCACTCCTTAAAAAATTGAGAAGCCACTTTGAGCTGCAGAGATCATTGTATTGAGAACTTGTTCGAGCCTATTTTCCATTACCTTGGAGATAACCTTGTAGGCAGTGTTGCAAAGAGAAATTGGTCTGAAGTCCTCAAAGGTAGATTTTATATCCCTTTTCGGGATAAGGGTGTGTGCTAAAATGTTGACACACTTCTATGAGTCATTATATCCAAGATTGCTCAAGAATGAGGTCTAAAATGGTGACTCATAGCTCTCTATTCATGGAGTGCAAGGGTTTATGATGGAGGCCCTCAGTTTAGACCTAGTTTGTGCCCATGCAAGTACACCATAAAATGAGAGATTCAAAGAGGAAAATAAAGAATACTAGTCTCCATGATCATCAAGTATGCATGTAAATGAAAATAGAAGCTATTCTATATGATAACAATGCATGAAAGCAAACTATTCTATAAAAGGAAATATGAATCTAATTTAATATGCAAGTACAATATTAATCTAAATGGACTACCATGGACGCATGAGAGAAGAAGACAAGAAAAGATAAGTTGCAATGTCCAAGCTCAAGTGCTCAAATGCTCCTCCAAAATCGCTCTCCAAACCTGCATAACAATAACATAAATTTTGATCTCTAAAATCTCCATGCCTAAATGAGAAGGAGAGGGCTCCTTATAAAAGATTTTAGAAATGAATGGGCAGTCAAGATTAAGAGGCAAAAAGAAATGAGCAATGGTGGAGATAAAATCTTGGTTGATCCATGTGCTCAAGATTCTCAAGAGGAAAAATCAATGGACATGGTTAAGAGGCAAAAAGATGTGTGGAAAGTGTGCATTCAATGTGTAGACAAAAAGTCTTTTTCTTTTTCTTTTTATTTTATTATTTATTTATTATTTTTAGCAAAGTGGTTTCCATTATTTAATTAAAAGATTTTTTATTTATTTAAAAGAAATTTGTTCTTTTAATTAAATGTGGCTTAGGATAAAGTGATTTTATTATTTAATTAAAAGATTTTATTTATTTAATTAAAAGGGATTTTTATTTAATTAAAAGGGAGCATGTTCTCTTAATTAAATAAAACTTCGGATAAAATGATCAAACCTTAGGAAATATTAAAATAATTAAATTAATTACAATTTGATCAAAGAAATTGATTTGAATTGAAAATATTGCAAAGCATTGATTCAGAAAATTGATAAATTGATGAATGGGGGCCCAAAGTCTAGGCGACCATTTTAGGGTGCATACATTTGCCCCTATTTGACTAATGTGTGATCTTCATGGGAGCACATGTAGTTAAAGAAAGAAGTTGAACTGTGAGATTGATTTGGGATCACAAAACAACCCAAATGTGTGATCGATGAAGAGAACACATCAGGACAAAGATAAGCTAATTGAAAAAGACAAGGCCAATACCCCTGTAAATAGGTAATTGTCAAGTTTAAGATAAGAGATAAGAATCTCAAGCAAGGTTTCCCCAAGCGAAGCAATTGATAGGATTGATAAAGCTGAATCAAGTATTGAAGTTTGATAGGTACTGCCCCCTCGTGATTGAAATCGAAATGAGATAGAGGAGAAATAGATAAATTTGATCAAATCAAACTAAAGATATGGTTCTTTATGTAAGAATGAAAGATACAAGGATCACATAACCAAGGTAGATCATCAAGCATGAAAGATTATGCCCTGAGGTTGAATTAGAAGAAAAGAAGTGGGGTGAAAGAGAATGGAAGATAGAAGTTTGGAAGAGGTGAAAAGAAATGGAGAGAAGAAAGAGAATTTTCCTCAAGAAAGAGGATGCCTCAAAACCAATCAAATGTTTAAGATACAAAATTTTGATTGAGATCACAAAAGAAGATGAGGAAATGAACATCAAAATGTGACCACAGTTGATTAAAATTCCAAAACAAAGATGAAGGAAAACCCTCTCAAATTCATAATGCAGCCTAAAAATGCAAATTAACATGAAGTCTAACAATGCAAGATACATGAAAATGTAAAGGTTTACTTGCAATAGAGAAATTGTAACATAGGATTTTGTGTTCATCATCATCAGAGAATGTTAAAGAACTTATTTTCATCATTGGGCCATTGTTAACAGACATCGGAAAATCACACAATCATCACCAGTCACAAGTGAAACTATGAAGATATGAACATGATTTACATTGGATTGGAATGTGTAAAGATTCTAACATAAGCATCAAAGACATAAAGGTCAAGATGACTTCGATGTTAGCTTACCCAATTTAATGTAGCAAAACCACACTCGCATCAAGGCATAGATGCCAGGATGACTATAGGAATGGTTGTGCAAAAAAAAATAGTCAAGGATGATGCCTCAAATCTCCTAAGTGTTTCAAGGGAACAACAAGATACACTCAAGAGGTTCAAGACCACACCCACAAGTAGAAGAAAATAAAAACATGCCCCATGCCCCAAGTCCTCTATCTATGCATCCTGAAAAGACTTATTAGACAAGGACACTTAACAAAAATCAATAACAGTCAGCACACAGAAAATATCATGACATAGCTCAAGCATTAAGTTTTTTGTTTAAAAATTTAAGTGTGTTAACTCATACTGAGTTCCGAGGATAAGGATCGAATGCTTGCAAGAAGGTAAGATCACATGACAAAATTGGGTAAGACCAAACTGATAAGTGTTGAAAAACACTTGATGCTAGGGGTTGTGTTGAAAAACACAATGGGGGTGGTGTTTAAAAAGACTGTTTGCAAGGTGTCGTAAAGACTAACGCATCCAAGAGACTAGAGCTAACACAGTTATGCCCCCTAGACAAAGACAAAGACCAATTCCAAACCAAGGCAACAAGGACAAGGCATGATGGAGAAAGGCTAAGTGTCGAGGATGCGTTCTAAGAAATAGGGGTGCAAAGGCCTCAAGTAGTGCTCATTTCCAAGTTTTCACCACTTGGATTTTATTGCATTTTAATTTTTAATTTTTAATTTTTTCAGGACTTTTTATAATTTTCTTTTTGTATTTTTGCTACCAAGGCGCCTGTTTCCAGGTTTTCACCAAGGCACTTTTTCTATTTTTTTAAAATTTTTTTGATTTTTTTGATTTTTTTGTATTTTTAGAATATATAATCTTTTTGGAGATACATCAAAGCGCCTATTGCTAGGTTTTCACTAAGATGATCATTTTTTCAAGACATTTTCTAATTTTTAGAATTTTTGACAATATATCATTTTAAAGATTTTTTCAGGATCAATAAGTATGTACAAAGGATGCCCCCAGATAGAACAAACATCATGGATATAACTTCTTCAAGTGCAAGACATTGATAGGATCAAGGAGTTGCTCTCCCTCTTCTGTAGATAATAAATAAGCACCTATCCCAAAAGCTATTGTAATGAAATAAGGTCCAAGCCAATTAGGTTCAAATTTTCCCTTTTGATCTCTATGTTGTTGGTTCTTAGGATTTTCACGTAGGACAAGATCTCCCACTTGAAATTCTCTAGGGTGAACCTTTTTGTTGAAGGCCTTGGACATGTGCTTTTGATAAACCCTCATATGGTCAAATGATGCTTGACGTTTCTCATCTAGAAGTTCTAACTCTTGAAGTCTCATGGTGCAGTAGTCTTCATCTGTAACTAGACCTTTGAGGGAAACTCTAAGTGAAGGAATCTCAACCTCTAAAGGTAACATTGCTTCAACACCATATGTAAGGGAAAAAGGAGTAGCCCCAGTAGGAGTACAAATACTCATTCTATAAGTCCACAAAGCTGGATTTATCTGTAAATGCCAATCTCTACTATTCTTACAAATTGTTCTATGTAGGATTTTAAGAATGGTTTTGTTTGATGCTCTGCTTGACCATTTCCTTGAGGGAAGTAAATGGAGGACCAATGTTTCTTAATCTTGAATTTCTTGTAGAGTTGTTTAAGGTCCTTATTTTTGAACTAGCCTCCATTGTCAGTGATAATCTTAGAAGGCACTCCATATCGAAAGATGATATGGTTCAGAATGAATAGAGATATTGTCTTGCCCGAGGCAACAGAAAGTGGGACAACTTCTACCCATTTAGTGAAGTAATTAGTAGCAGTGATAATAAACTTGTGTCCACCTGATGAGTTGGGATGAATCTCCCCAACAAGATCAAAGGCCCAGCACTGAAATGGCTAATGAGATATAGAAGGAATGAGCTCCCTACTTGGAGCATGTATCAAGTTACCATGTTTTTGACACTTTTCACATGAATTTGCAAAAGCTACTGCATCAATTTGCATCATAGGCCAATAGTACCCCACCCTAAGAAACCTTCGGGCCAATGCAAGACCATTGGAATGTCCCCCACAGATGCCCTTGTGAATGTCAACTAACGCTTGATCAAATTCTTCCTTTTCTAAGCATCTAAGAAGTGTTCCATCTAGACCCCTCCTATATAAATTACCGTAGATAACGGTATGGTGAGAGGAATTTTTAGTAAGGTTTCTGTGTTCAGATCATTTAAAGGTTTCAAGAATAATGCCATCATGAAGGTATGAGTAAATAACACCATAACGGGATGACTCACGACCAAAAATGGTACAGATAACATGGCTTTCTTGGGAGTCATAGATAGGGTAATGTAGCTCTTCCACCAGGAATTCAAATCTGGATTCATGTTGCTCTGACTAAAGGAGTGAAGCAAGTGTAGCCATAGCATCAGCTACTTAGTTTTCTACTCTAGGGATTTGTTGAAACGTGATAAATGTGAAATATCATTTCAAGGAATCAACCATTTTCTTATAAGGTACCAGTTTCTCATCTTTTGTTTGATATTCTTCATTGACTTGGTTGATTATTAGTTGTGAATCCCCATAGATGTGCAACTCTGTGATCCTCCATTCTATGGCCATCTTAAGTCCATTAAAGCTTCATACTCAGCAATGTTGTTTGTACATGGGAACAATAACTTGTAAGACTTAGGAATCCTGCACCCATGAGGAGAAACAAACAACACACCAACTCCTGAACCATTTTGCATAAAAGATCCATCAAAGAACATCTTCCATGTTCTTGCATTCATATACATGAGGTGCTCATTTGGAAAGTCAACTTGAATGGGTGCACTATCTTGAATTGGGAAATCAACCAATTGATCTACTATTGCTTGTCCTTTGATTGCTTTACGCTTAATATACTCTATGTCAAACTCAGAAAGGATCATCATCCATTTAGCAAGTCTTCCTATGAGGGTAGACTTACTGGGTAAATACTTGAGTGGATCAATCTTTGCTATGAGGTGTACTGTGTGTGCAAGCATGTAATGTCACAACTTTTGGGAAGAAAACACCACTGCAAGGCAATCTTTCTCAATACTGGTGTAGTTAACCTCATATGAAACAAGGGTATGGCTGGTGTAGTATATGGCTCTTTCTTTCCCATGTTCATAAATTTGAGCTACTAATGCCCCCAAGGAAGATTTTGTTGCTGAAATGTATAGAAAAAGTGGTTTTCCTGGGATAGGAGGCATTAAAATAGGAGGATTTGCTAAGTATTTCTTGATTTGGTCCATGCTCTTTTGACAATCCTCATTCTAGACACATTTGAATCCCTTGTGTAAGTTATTTTTGAAAGGTTGAGCTCTATCTGCCAACTGTGAAATGAACCTCCTTATGGATTGAAGACATCCTTAAAGACTCCTCATTTGACTAATGTTTTTAGGAGGTGGCATATCTATGATTGCTTGGATTTTTTCAAGATCTACCTCTATTCCTTTTGCTGAAATGATGAATCCTAGAAGTTTTCTCGAGGTGACACCAAACGCACACTTCTTAGGATTTAACCTTAATTGAAATTGTTCCAGGCGATCTAGAATGACTTCTAAATCATCCAAGTGTGTGTCTCTTTTTGTAGACTTGGCCAAGGTGTCATCCACATAATCTTCCATGTTTTTATACATCATATCATGAAAAATGGTTCTCATAGCTTGTTGATAGGTGGCTCCTACATTTTTTAATCCAAAAGGCATAACGTTCCAACAATAAGTACCTCATGCATAGGTGAATGCAATCTTTTCTTGGTCTTCATGAGCTATCTTGATCTTATTATATCCATCAAAACCATCCATCAAGGAATAGATCTCATAACCCGCCATCATGTCCACTATCATGTCTATATTGGGGAGTGGAAAATCATCCTTTGGGCACGCTCTATTGACATCTCTAAAATCTGTGCAAATTTGAATTGACTTGTCATGTTTGGAAATTGGTACAATGTTTGATATCCATTCAACATAGTCAATAGCTCTTATGAATCCTACACTAAGGAGTTTCTCTAATTCTGCTTTGACTAGCAAACCTATGTGAGGGTGCATCTTTCTCAATTTTTGTTTGACTGGTTTTACACCTGGAGCTATGGACAAGTGATGCATGATAAGATTAGTGTCCAACCCTACCATATCTGAGTAAGTTCATGTAAAATTAATCTTCTTTTTCTATAAGAACTTGGTATAAGCTTCTTTTTCTTGTGGTAGTAGGGACTGAGCCAAGTGTACTATCTACGGAGCCTCATCTGTACCCAAATTGACTGGTTGTGTTGGCTCAACAAGCACCAAAGATCTGTCTTGAAATTAACTAGGGAGATGATCAAGTACCTCATCATTAGGCGCCTCAGAGAGGTTTTCACCCTTGGATACATCATTTATTTTTACTTTTTTTGGTTCTAACACTGCCACATAGTGGTTTTTGCCATCAGAACTCTTTTTCTTTTTTTCTTTTCTTTTTATTTTGTGAATAAGGTACTTGATGTCTGGCTCTGTCATGCTGGTAGCTGGTTCACTGGTGGAAGAGACTATGGGTTCAATGGCATTCAAGTAACAGGTTATCTCATAGTCATTTTGAAAAGTTAAGAGCTCAGGTTCTTGATAGCATTGGGACCAATCAATGAGGTTAGGATGAGCAAGAGGTAAGTCAATGACTAGTTCAAGGTTATGAATGTGAATGATATCATCTCTGGTGACTGAAGAGTCAGAGTCCATCAAGTATCCTTCTAAGTACCCAAATCAGGATTCATCCTAACAAGAGAAGAATCGTCCACAAAGGCAACATGTGGGTTCAAATCCTCTAATCCTACACATGACTCGTTAGCTACCTTAGGTTGAGAACTTTAAGTGTGGATGACATCAATATCCATGTCAACTATGGAAGAATCAAAGAGAGTCCCATTCATACTCATGTGAATCTATTTTTGAATCCTGACTAGGGTGTTTACACCATGAAGGTTTGGGACATCTTGATGTGGAAGCTCCAATGTCATCAAGGGTAACATCTCTCTCCATCAAATGAATAATATTCTTTCATTGACATTCTCTGATAGGATCTTCTACATCTGATTCATCTTGTTCTAAGTTTGTAACTGTCATATGAGAAACTAGATTATCTAAATATCGCCAAAGGAGATTGGTGGAAGGGACCCAATCTTGACACATATATTGCTGATTTGTCAAATTAGGCATGTATTCTAGTTCATCCTCACTATCTGACTCATCAAGGATAGGAGCAGTGTTCTTGTTATGATTCGTAAATCCTAGGCCAATCGTCTTCTTAGACCTACATCCAAAAAGAGCATGATCAAGAGGTTCAGCTCTAGCATCCAATCTATGACTAAGAGGGCTATGTCTAGGATAATCCATTTTCTTGACAAAAGTATACCCTCTTCCGTAAGCTTTAAGAGAGGGAGAGAAGTTCTCATTGTGCATGTACTTCTCTTCTCTATAAATCCAGTCTTTAACAACCACCTCTTCTTTCTCATCTTGGATAGGCACTGAGGACTCTACAAATGTGCCAAATAAAGTCATAGATGAAGAGGAAGGTCTCATTTCTTGTGAAGGTTTTCCATAAGACCTAGGTGAAACTGGAAGCTTTATGAGGGAGTTGAGTTGATACCCTCCCATTCCAAGGTCTACTGACTTAAGCTTGTCTTTACATTCTACTAAGGTTGCATTGAAATCTTCTTCTTCTCTATTGAGGGGAACATGAGTACTTGTTGAAATTGAGTTAATAGATAAAGTGCTATCCCCAGTTATGCAAATCTCTACTCCATTGTAGGGGAACTTAACACACTGATGATAGGTAGATGGCATTGCTTGCATATCATGAATCCATGGTCTACCAAGTAAGATATTGTACGCAAGGGGACTAGCATCAAAAATTTGGAATAAAGTACCCTTCTCAACAGGGCCAATCCTAACAAGAAGGATGACTAACCCCTTGGAACTTCTTTCTGCCTCATCATAGGCTTTGATAGTGATATTATTTCTGGTATCTATGACTTGTTCAGAATAGCCCAACATCTTCAAAAGACTCAAGGAACAAATATTAAGCCCAGCACCCCATCTATCAACACACGCCTGACATGGGTTTTGTGGATCATGACTTCAATATGAAGGGCAAGATTGTGTGGGTGGCTCAAAGATTTATCATCATCCTCTGAAAAGGTAAGGTAATGAGGGCTGGCAATATGATTAACCATGTTTTGGAATTGATCAACGTCTAGGTTGTTAGGGACATTCACTATATGCAAAACATCCTCAAGTACTTGTTTGTGTCTTGGGGACAACTCTAAGAGCTCAAAGATCAAAATCTGAGTTGGGGTTCTTTGTAACTGATCGACAAGATTATAGCTCAACTTAGGATTAACTACTGGTTTTGAGGTGACATTCTTGGATGCCACTTGCTTTAGTTTACTAGGTTGACTTGAACTAGGTCCCCTAATGACAATGGGACCATGACTTCGCGTGAAAGCATTGAGAGCTTGGGATGACATTCTAGAGTTAGGACCCCTTAGAAACATGACAGGCTCTTTATCAAAGATAGGAGGAGAGTTCATGTCTAGGTCATAACCATAGGGACCTTTATTTCTCATCATGTTGACATTTTCTTCTACAACTTCAAGCATGTTGACCACATTCTCCGCAGCTGTGTAAGTGTAATGGACCTCGGCCTTGCCATTCTTAGGTTTAGAGGTTTCTCCCTTCTCATACTTGGGAAAAGGTTCTTTGAAAGCCTTCTAATCAGAATTGATGTTCAATCCATCTGTCTCAATTTTTCCACTCTCAATGAGATCTTGGATAATATGTTTAAGTTTCCAACAGTTTTCAATATCATGTCCACTGCCATTATGAAACTTGCAGAAGGCTTTCTCATCCCACCAATGTGGCTTAACATTAGGTATGTGATTCTTTGCAGGGTCTTGAGGATGCACAAGGTTGTTAGCAATGAGTGTTTTCAAGACATCCTCATATGAATCACCAAGTTTAGAAAACAAACATCTCTCTTTCTTAGGCTTATCTTGATATCTTAGCTTATGCTCTTGTTGGTTAGATGCATTGAGCTCCATGGCCTGAACAACACTAGTCAAGTGAAGAACATCTTGATCCTTGGGTTGAGAAGAGTCCACAACTCCATCATTGACCACATGTTTCTTCCTATTCCAATGTGAGTTATTTCCTTTATCCTTGTTAGAGTTGTTCTTATTTTGACCATTGTTGTTGTTGATGTTTCCATGTTTGGTCAAAATTCCTTGTTCTCTCAAAACATCCTCAATCCTACATGTGGTTTCAACCATGGTGTCAAAGAAATCAAAGACCATCTTCCTAACTTCATACCGCATTTTGGGAACCAAGTTGCTAACAAGGATGTCAATCTTCTCATCTTTAGGAATGGTCCTAGAGTAGCGAGAGCATTTTCATCTCCACCTTTGCAAGAAAGTGACCAAGGATTCCCCTTGATTTTGATTTAAGTTGCATAAGTCCAACATGGTGACATATCTTGAAAGGTTGTATGCAAAGTGTTGGACAAATATATGGACAAGCTCTTTGAAAGTCTTGACGGGGGGAGTTATGTTGGTGAACCATTCCATCGCTTGACCATTAAGACTCCTTGGGAACAATCTCATAAGGTACGAATCATCTTGATGAAACTCAAAACTCATAATGTAGAATTAGCACACATGATCATGTGGATCTCCATTCCCATCATACTTGTCATATTGGGGGATCTCAACCTTTCTAGGAAAGTCTTTCATACTCACACTTTTGTCAAAAGGATTGGGACAAATTGAATCAAGTGAGAATGAACTCTTGGGTGCCAACATCTTTTCCATCATACTCTTCATTTGTTTGATCTCTTCTTCTTGAGATGGGCCTTGTTTCTTAATATATTTTTCCACATCAAAATTGTAGGGGACCCTAGCACCCTTGTCGATCAAACTCTCTAGGAACTTGTCTTTATTTTTCTCCAAGTATCTCTCCACATACTATTGGAAGAGTGGTTCTTGTTGTATCTTCATGAAATCTTGGGAGTTGAGGTCAAGACTTGAGTTACTTCCCCCATATTGTGAACCATGGTGAGCACATTGAGAAGGTTATCTTGAGTTCCTAGAAGGTGTTTGTCTCCTATAATGATCATGTTGTGGAGCCATTCTTCCTCTAGGGATAGGAGATCATGAAGGTGTTCTTGAATATCTTCCACTTCGTCAAGTCTTAGGAGGAGTGGGTGGAGGAGATTTGATCATTAAGTTGTTGAGCCAAGAGTCTATCTTTCTCTTCTTGTGCGACTCTCCTTTCTATTTCCAATAAAGCTTGTCTTTCCGACTGTAGGAGTCTAAATTTATCTTCCTTTGCAGCATGTTCATCTAGGAAGGCTTTCTTTTCATGCTCACTTCTCTTGAGTCTTTCACTAGTGTATCTTGAAGATGTTTGGAGCAGTGAACTTGGTCTTTAATGCTTAAACAAGTCATTGGTATATGCTGCATTCACATGAGTATCATAAAGCTCTTCATCTTGACTGTCATATTGTGATTGTTCTTCTTGATAGGATTTCTTCATTTCCCTTTTAGCCCTTTGGTGAGCATCCAAATATCTAGTTGAGATAAGGGGTGAAACTGGTTGATTTTCATTAGAGGAACTGCCAAATAGAATGGTGTCTCTATGCCTTTCAAATATGTTGTCAAGATTTTTATCCCTTTCTTTCCTCTCTCTTCGACTCATTGTGTAACTCATATCCATATCTGAATGAGAAGGTGCTAAGGGTGTGTTTAACTCACTAAGATTACTTTTGGGATTAAACCAAACTTCTAAGGTATTCCTAGGGGATTGATCAAAGACAAGCTTTTTTCCCTTACGTTTTTGGTGAGTTTAAACTAAGGGTAATTGGTCAAAGACTACTTGAGGTCATTTTCCTTGATTTACTTGATATCTTGTCGTAACTGACATGATAGAAAAGGTACTAGGTGATAAGATGACCCTAAGAAACATTGGTACCAAACTATGATAGTAAAAGCACTCAATTGTCCAAAAGAGAGGTGATAAGATAGAAATTTTGTAAAAGGCATAAACCAACACTACCATAGAGGTGCCCAAAAAATGGGTGAATACCCTAACACATATGGATCAGGAGGATGATTTACCCAAGTTATATTTATTGAATTTGAATTTGTATGGAAGTGAATGGACAAGAGATTACTAAAAATCTCCAAGCATGTTATCAAAGGATCCAAAGCTTTATCTTCTCAACAAGGATGGTTTCTAACTTATTGACTCCAAGCAAGGTCACTTGTGAAATCAAAGATTACTAGTCCAAGAGGTCAAGACACAGGAACCCAAGGTGCAAATAGGATTCCAACAGCGAGGTAAGTGACTTGATCGGACCCAGATTGACCGAGGAAAACTAGGAATGGCAGGATAGCAAATCAGGCAAGCTATAAAAAGTTGGTGTTTCGACTTAGGAACTCAATTTTTGTTCATTTTAAATGACCAACTAGATGCATCAACAGATTCTTATCATTGATCAAACACATAAGACAACAATCAAGGGGTTCAAGAAAACAAATTTCTTCAAACAACGAGCAAGGGGAAAAGCAATCTTGCACATAAACAACAATAGTGACGTAGTATTCTACTCCCTAAAGATGTTATTTGTGTATGTTCTCAAAATATTTTTCAGTCATGCACATAGTCCTAGAAAAGACAAAGTTGGTTGCACTATGGTTCGTAGTAATGGTCAACTCTACCACTTTTGCAATCTCAAGAGGGAAAACTCCAATCTAGGCGCACTGGGGTTTTGACACATTCTGAGAATTTAATCAATCGGAGATGCTGAGGAGATTTGACAACCCAACAAGAAACTACACCCGTGGAGAATTCTTCCACAAGGACATTTATATAGCAGTTGCTGCTACCATGGAAAAAATGGCTATTACCACTTGAGGTTTTGTCCACATGGTTTACCCAACAAAGGGAGTGTCTGTAATCACCCAAAAATGGTCATCTAGACTATTAGCCCCTTGCTAGCATTATTTGCTAAAATCACCAATTGCTTATTCTTGATCAAATCTTAATTCTATCATTTATTCGATTATTTTCTTTGGGCTAACCATTTTATCCTAAGTCTTTATTTATTTAAAATGAATTCCCTCCCCTTTTATTAAATAAAAAGCCCCTACTTACCTCTTATCCTAAGTTGCACAAATAAAGCATTATTCTTATTTTATAAAAAGGAGAAAAGCACTTTTTGTCTCATATGGACACAAAAGTCAACTCTTATTTTCTCATTGGAGGAGATTTGTGCACATGGATTTCTCCTCTTTCAAGCCCCACCCTTGATTAAATCTTTTTCCTCTTAATCTCCATCGTGTGTTGATTCTCATTTCTTATAAAAGAAGAGCTCTCTTCTCATTTTAGGGACCCAACTTTTTATGCTAATCTTATGCTGCAGGATTTCTTGGAGACTTTGGAGGTTTTGAAGACTTTGGAGCTTTTGGGAGATCTCATTGCATTTAGCCTTCATTCTTGCCTTCATGTTTATGCTTTCTTAGCTTAGTTTCCTTTTATGCTCTAGTTTAGTTCACATAGCTTAAGTAACAAGGATTTGTAACACTTCTATCTTTCATTTCCATAGCTTAGCTTGCATTTTCATTCTTAGCATAGCTTGCATTGCATCTCCATTTGGATTCTTGAGGATATTGGCATTCTTTTCCTTGTCTCATTGAATCTCCCATTGCATGGTTTACTAGCAAGGTTATTGGCTTAATAGCTCTAGCTGAGAGCATTCTTAAAACCCTTGCTAATAGCTTGCATTGCATCTCCATTGGTTATTGACTTAATACCATTATCTTTGATAATGTAAAGCCTTTGTTAGATTAATGATGTCTGAAATTGCACACAAAAATGGTATTTTTTTGAAAACCTCCTCCAACTATTATCTACAAGGAAATGATACGGAAAAATGAATCAACAAAAATTAAATCAAAATAATCAAAAATATTAGGTTTTAAACATCAAAGAGAGTGACACAAACACTTCAAGATAGTTATATGGGCTAATTGTATTACACTAAAGAAAGTATTCAAGACTTCTTCCTATGAGCTAATATTTGTTAAGGAGGCAGTTCTACCAATTTCTATGGAGATTCTCACTCTAAGACTTCTTAAATCACTTCAAATTTAAGAAAATGGAGTCATGAATGTGTGATTGATAGAACCTTCTCAGGATGCAATAATCTCATCGAAAGGATTTCAATTCCCTAGCCAATCATCAACAAGTTGTGAAAAGATGACTTGATAAGAGGTCTTTAGATCCTTATTTCAAAGAAAATGACCTTGTGTTAAAGTACAATGAATAGGAAACCAAGCCTGGTCAACATGCCAAGTTTGATGCATTATAGGAGGGACCTTTTTGTATTATCAAATGCAAATAAAGTAATACTTTCAAACGGTAGAGTCTTGAAGGTAACCCACTTGAGATACTAGTTAATGGGACCCACCTCAATCACTTTCAGTAAATGACCAGTCTCCTTGGGCCTTATAATAATACAGGTTAGTGGTGTACATGCATTTTTCAATAAGCACTGTCAGGTACATTGCCATGTTGTCAAGTTTTAGTCTCTATATTTTATGAGATTGTTTCCCCCATGTATGTTAGTCTATTTTGTCAAACCTTTAATGATGAGTAGTAGAAGTGTGTTGTTGTTTTATTCCTTGCACACTAGAGATGCGTCACTTTCAAAAATAGTATTGGAGTGGGTTTTGATGTACTACCCAACTGTTATGGGTGTCTTTTGAGGAAAGAGTAATTAATACACATGAATTGGAAATTACCACCTTAGAAATTTATGTTTCCCTTATGTCTATCATTTCAAATTAGTGGAAAGGAAAAACTAAGAAACAAGTAGTTACAAGAGTATATAAAATAGAAGATGAAGGGAAATAAGAGGTTGTTGTGAGTGCAAAAAATTACTGGAGGAAACGATTCTCTGTCCCATGACCTCTAAGAAGTGACTATGAGTGGAAAATTTGGAGGAATAGTTTTCTCTTTAGGTTTTGTAAATATTTATAGAGATACATCATATGTTGCAACTACGAGAATACCCCAACCTAATATAATGAACACAAGGAGCATTCAAATGGTTAAAGCATGAAACTTGGTTGATGTTAAAGATTTTGTTGATGAGATTGAAGATCCACAACTTTCAATGAACTTAAGGAATATCTGTGAAGGCACTTTGCATTAGAGGATGGAAATGGATAATAGTGTGGTTGGTCCATGGCTATGAAACTTCCGGCTTGTTCAATATATTGTTCCTTATGTACACCCATTCTCATAGCTAATTGAAGCAATGTATACCCATTTTGATGCTCAAAATGAGATTATTCAAGGAGAAGGGTTAAATTTTACATACAAGATGAACCTATATCTAAGAGTTTTTTGATTGAAAAAAAGAATGGATTATTACTAGGCAAAAGGAACCACAACTCTCTCTTTCCTCAACATAGATGGGTACTAAAGAACCAATGTTACCACTTTTACCCTTGAGTATCATATCTTTTTAATGTTGGCTATTGTGTTTGGCATGGACAATGATAATATGGTGGAAGAATTTAAAATGGCCTTGGTTTACTATATTAAGCACTCTTTGGATAACTCACATTATAATTTGCATACCTCATTATCAAAAAAAAACCCAATAGCTACAAGAGTATATACTTTTTGTTGATATTTAGGTACCCTTCTTTTCTTGTCCATACACTTCTATATCAAAATGCCACTTTATTCTAGAGTCATGTGCCATTAGATATTTTTTGATATGGTCGATAGAGGAAAACTAATCACTACATGGGATCCTAAGCTACCAAGGACACATGGTTATTATAATTTTTTAAATTATTTTATGGCCTCGACCCTTCCAGCCTTTTCCAAATAAGAAAATGATGTTAGACTTACTAAAAATCAAACATCTTGGTTAAGGAGGTGCAAGCCTAAGGTAGATTATTTCTATTGAACAAATTTCACTAAGGTGCAAGTACATGACTTCATCAAAGAACCATTCATGCTCCTTCTTATGTTTCTAATAGGTTTTAGATTTAGAGGTTTTTAGGTAGTTCTCCATTGTAGATGCAAACATGGGTATAGGAAAAAAAAATCAATGATTTATATGGCTCCAATTTCCTATGCAGGGGTAACCCTTGAAAAGAGGAAGGGTAAAATGGTGCTAAACTCCAAATTGGACCAACTGGGTCTTGTATTATATTGTGGTTTTTAGGATTATGACCTAGATATGTGCTTAGAAAATAGGATAATTAATGTAACTCATGTCCCAGGGAAATATTAGGAAACAAGAATGAGCTCACCCTAACCATCCACAAATATTTTTGTGGATTTAAGTTCCAGCCCATGTCAACTCTAGGCCCAAATAGTTGGGATTCTATCAGGTGTTGGCCTGACATAATCCTACATAGAGGATACTGCCAAAATTGAAGAACGGTGTACAAGACCTTCTTGATTGATCAAAGGAGAAGATAGCGAACTTATGGGTGTATTGATGAGAAATTGAGAAACCATATGCCTCATATGATGATATTGATACTAACCAAAATTTTGAAGAATAATGACATGAAGTTGAATGCACAATCACCTAAAAAGCCAAGGGCCTCCTCTCTTATCTTAATAGATCTTTCCAAATAAAATCAACCACATAAGGTGTGCCCTAAGAAAAGACCATTAGCAAGATGTGTATCTCAACAAAATGGAGAAGTGCATCAAACTATCAAACATCCATAAACTAAGGAATAGAACAGGAAAAACTCCACTATCTAACCCTTCAAAATTATCCTTAGTAAGTAAAATTCACATATGATTTAGGTTCCGTCTAGAGAAGAATTGAAAGATAAAACATCATATCATGGAGCAAGAGCCAAAAACAAAAGAAGAAGATATTTGTGTTTTGCACTCAAGCACTAACAACTCCACTTGAGACTATTTAGGTAAGTTTTTCTCCCCCTTTTCTTTCTTCTCAATCTTTGGTCAACTTTGGTTTCTCCTTTTCCATAATATACTCCTTGGACATATCAAATGTTAGCAATTTTTAGTATTTTATATTCAAAGTAAGAAACTATGAGCTCATCATTCTCAATGCATTGTTTGTAACCAATTCCACACTTTTCCCCTATTACATTGAATTTTCCAAAATCTACCTCTCCCAGGTCACAAGTAGATTCAATAGTAATGTATATGACTTTATATTTATCTCTTGGAGCCCCATTTGTTAGAAATAAATCACATCCTCATCTATTCCTTTCAAAATTATCTTTAGTAAGTAAAATTCACATATGATTTAGGTTTCGTCTAGAGAAGAATGGAAAGATAAAACTCATATCATTGAGCAAGAGCCGAAAACAAAAGAAGAAGATATTTTTGTTTTGCACTCAAGCACTAACAACTCCACTTGAGACTATTTAGGTAATTTTTTATCCTCCTTTTCTTTCTTCTTAGTCTTTGGTCAACTTTGGTTTATCTCTTATTATGTCATCAGGTCCATTTGTTTCTTCCCTACCTTTTTTAGGTCTTGTCTTTGGATGTCCCCCATTTTTTACTCAATGCGACCCTCAATTTGAGTTGCCATAAAATGTAGTGGCTTCTCCTTTTCCATAATATACTCCTTGGACATATCAAATGTTATCAATTTTTAGTAGTTTAGATTCAAAGTAAGAAACTATGAGCTCATCATTCTCAATGCATTGTCTGTAACCAATTCCACACTTTTCCCCCTATTACATTGAATTTTCCAAAATCTACCTCTCCCGGGTCACAAGTAGAATCAATAGTAATGTATATGAATTTATATTTATCTCTTGGAGCCCCATTTGTTAGAAATAAATCACATCCTCATCTATGCCTATGATTCAAAACTAGTTCAGTGCCACCAAGAAAGCTAGGCTTTCTAAAGATCAAAAGATGAAGAACATAAAAGATGATAAATTAGCTACTTAAATGTCAAGTTCTCTCTTTGATGAGAAGAGAAAATAGTTCATCATGGTTTCCTAAATTCCAAATAGAAGAAACAAGCTTCAAAGATAGATGCTTCCTGAAAATGATGATACCTATGCAGTTGGTATTGAACTCAAGTTGGCTAAAACCTCACAATAGGGTGGAATTGATGGGAGAGTATCAAAAGGAAATGAATCATGATTATTTTAAACCCTCTCTTAAGTTGGAGAAGAAAGAAAAATATTTATAGGATGTTAGAGCCATAATGGATAGATTCAGGTCTCAGTCCAAGTCCTATGAGTTAGATGTGCTTGTCTTACAAAGGAAATGGATGATAAATCTTTCATAGTTCTATAATTAGAAAGAGAAAATATTTCACAAATTCAAACTAGATTTAAGAACTCTTTATCTTATTTGAATGAAGGGAAAGTTCAAGCCTTGATAAACAACTACAATCAAAAGAACAAGAGCCTCTACAGACCCAAAAGTGTCTTGAAGATACCTTAAGGAGTATAAAGATTTTAGAGAAAAAGGTAGGGCTTGAAAAGAATAAGCTCTTTAATAGATATTGGACATCCAAAGATAGTTAAAAGAGGATGTAAAATAAAAGGAGATATTAGAGAAGAAACTATAGGCAATGTAAAACAAGATTTTGTGATAAATAGATAAGGAGCTTGTTTCTAATATAGTTCTATAAGTGTCGATTTAACAAAAAATGCAAGATAAAGAAGTTTAGTTAAAGAGAGAAATACAAGTGGCGAAAACATAACTAGAGCTAGAGAAATGGAATCATCAAATGAAAAAATATGCATTACAAGATAAGGAATAGAAATTGATGAAAATCAAATAAGATATATTAGATACCCTACCAGAAATAAATGAGATATAGGAAGCTAGTAAAGAAAAGGATGTGCAAGTACAATAATTGTAAGTCTAGATATTATTTTCCTTATCAAGTTGCATTCATTTGGTCCAAATTTATAGTATGTATCCCTTTGGGACAAAATAAAAGTCTCCATGCTGGCCTTGACATCGACTTTCAAATTAATTGTCGATTGCTTAAACTTAATCATTGAGGTTACTTATATGATAGATGCAACCCAAAAGAAAATTATCCATATAGATTTAGAAGCCTAGAACTTGATTGAGAAATTATGTATGATATATGAGAGCATCTTGATTATTGCAAGAATTGCTAATAGAAGGATAGTGGTTAAAAGGCTAGTGAATTTCTTGAGTGTCATAAAGTTGCATTCCACACCCAGATAATGTCTAAGGATTCTTGGGCTAATTTATGTTTCACAAATGAAGAGACATTTTCTATGTTCATACATATAGTTTTTTCCCTCTTCTTTTCACTAGGATTGGATGTTACTTGAAGAGGATTAGATTAAGCAGTTGACAAACAATAAAGACAAGATCAATCTTTTGTGCAAGCCCCTGGGCCTAATCCTAATGTAGCTCAAGTTGAGATAATTCTCTCCCCTAGCATATATTCATTTTCACATGGAAGTTAGATAACCAACATTGACAAGCTTCTCTTTTAGAGAAATGATTGAATTAGATGAAATTTTTCATAATTTTAATCTACACAACTACCCCATAGA